>WAAB01012847.1:4262-33264 GCA_013389865.1 Piaya cayana | reverse complement strand
AACTCTCTCAGCCTCTCTTCATCAGGGAGATAATCCAGGTATTTGATCATTTTTGTGGCCTCCTCTGGACCCGCTCTAACAGGTCCATGTCCCTCTTGTGCCAAGGGCTCCAGAGCTGGATGCAATATTCCAGGTGTGGCCTCACCAGAGCAGAGAAGAGGGGCAGAATCCCCTCCCTGGACCTGCTGCTACTTTCCCCAGTATGCAGCTAACAGATTGTCCAGTTTCCTGTCTGTTCCACTAACACTTCTCTTTACCTCTTCTCTCTGCTGTTCACTTTTCTTAACCGCAGGTGGTCAGAACTGCAATGAGTACCTCCTGTTTTTCGCTGGAAAGAACATTGTGAATACTGCAAGGACTGCACTTACCTTTCTTAGGAATATATCACATAAGCATTTCATAGACTTTCTGCCACCAACTGGTACATGCTCAATTCTCCCCTTTGCAAATTCCCAGATGTATGTCCCAGATGTGTGTCTCACTCTGGAATACTGGATTTCATCCCACTTCTATCATGTTGGTTGTCGTGGTTATCCACTACGCTCCTCAATAGTGAACAACATTTCCCCAGTACTATGTTATCAATTAATCTAATAAACATATTTCTTATAATTTGTGTCAGTCTATAATGGGACTGTTAACCAAGCTGGGCTCTAGGCCTGTCTTTGAGAACCACAGCTGGGACCTTCATGCAGCACAGGAGCAATTCTTTCAACGCAATGTATTGCCACCTACCCTTAGCAAGTTTTTCACCTGATAATTCCTTCACTAATTTCCCTCTTCTTTATCTTAACAACTCAGGGCACAGATGCAAGGATGCAAAAGCACCTTTGAAGTCTCCTGACAGCTAGATAGGATTTGACCTAATGTCTACGATAGGTGGCTTTGGGTGAGAGAGAAAGATGGTCCACCTTAAACTAGTTTTAGAATGGGATCTACAACAGCCAGCTTGTTTCTTTTGTTAGGAAAAAAAAAGACCTTTTTGAAAAAAACCCCAACTTTTTCCTGTAAAAGAAAGTTGCAAGAAAAAAAAACATTTTGGAACGTGGCTCCACTAGTGAGAGGCCCAAGGAGCAAGCACCTCCAGTCACTCCTAATAAGCAAGGTGTGCTTTTTCTGCCAGGTCTTGGATAACATTTTCATACTTCACAGTGCAAATTTTGTGACCATTTGACAAATGTTTTTAATGGCAATCAGAGAGGTGCAATTATTTGCACCTAGTTTTTATTCTGTGTATTCCTCTCCCATTTCTATGATTTACTCAAAGAGTTTGCTTTTTTCTAAGGCAAATTGGACTGAATCCAGCAGTCTAAATTAGGGAGTGGAGAATGTCCCCTGGCTGGAAAGGCTGAAGATTGGAAGATGGATATTCGGCTTGTCCACCTAGTGAGCACCATGCAACTACTGGGCACTCCAGGAAGGCCACTCAAGGTGACAGCAACAAGCCTGGGTGTCACAAGCACAGCCTCCAAGACCCTCCCTGCCCCGAAGGCAGCTCTCTGCAAAACATGGCTATGGAAGAAACCACTTTAGGCTTTGATGATCCTGATGAGCTCAGTATAACCTTCCAAATGTCCCTCAGAAACAGATCTGTGCAAACCTTAAGAGATCCCTGAATTCAAGTTCATTTAATAATTTTACAGAGACAAGAGTCAGTTGAGGATGGGGCCAAAGAAGACTAAACTGTGTGACCGGCAGGGCATATTAACAGAGCCTGTGTGTACACCATAGCATTAACAGAAGCCAGCATCCTCGTGCTGGGGCACCTGAGGCCACTGTGGTATTCTCTTCTGTCTGGTGGAAAAATCACAAGGATGGAGTAGAAGCAAGTGGCATGCACCTGCTTGATAAGTGGCATGCACCTCGCAGACCCTAGGATATTAAATACCATGAAAGCATTTAATGAAAGATGCCATGCAGCTGACATCCAAGCCATTTGCTTTGGTTGCTCCCTTGTTGTTTAGGCTTGAAATTTCCATGTTCAGAAGCTTGCTGTGGTGCAATGCCCTGGCCAGGTGGAGGAGCTTGGGGCAAGAGCGACCCGGTGGCTGCACATGTGTTGTGTGTGTGGCTGTGTTCCAAAGGCTGAAATAATTGATCAGGAGTTAACTGCCAAGGTGTGTCAAGGCTTGTGTGCACAATTACAAGGTCAAACAGCCTCCAGTGGTGACTGCAGGCAGATGGCGCCTTGTGCATGCATGGAATGGGTTGGGTTGGCAGGGACCTTACAGTCCATCCAGTTTCAACCCCCTGCCATGGGCAGGGACACCTCCCACTGGATCCAGTTGCTCAACGCCTCATCCAACCTGGCCTTGAACACCTCCAGGGATGGGCAGCCACCATTTCTCTGAGTATCGATGGAAATATTCAGAAGTTGTATATGACTGTGGCCCTGTGTCCACATACAAGACTGAAGACAAGCTGCCCATATTGAATGATTGGACTTGATGATCTGATGCGTCTCTTCCAACCTGCTTATTCTATGATTCTATATGCTAGATTTTTCACATCATTTCCTCAAACTTCAGCCTCCAAATCTCAACTCTGTTCCCTGTACATCTCTTCAAATGTGCTTTCGATTGAAGCCTATAAACCAATATGGTGCAACAAGCCACAGAAATGTGTCTTTTCTGGATACTCTGAATATTTACATATGAAGCTACCCTGGGTCACACAATCTGAAGTTAGAGGCATGGGTGCAGCTCCTGAGGCAAGGTGATACCGTGTATTTGGGAAAGGCACTAACTACAGGGCAAGGAGTTACTTTACCCCTCAAAATCCACCTATCAAAAAGTTTCCTGGCAAGCCCCTGTATTTAAGAGCCACTGCTGGTCATCAGCTTCTACGGACCTGTTGGGCCCTTTCTGAGCTGAGCTAACTCCTGGGTTCTTGACATGAGCCCCACTTTAGCTACATTTTCTAGGGAAAAGTACTTCCCTCCACTGGTTTTAAATCTCGTCAGTATAACAGGGAAACCACAAACCTTCTAGTGTGAGAAATACAGAGCATTCACTCATTATTTACCATCTGTAAGTGTTTCACAGACCTCTATCATACAGCCAAGTCTTCACTAAGCTGACGAGTCTTATCTATAAAAAGCAACCTATTTCTTTCCTTTTCTCTGCCATTACCCTTTTCCTCCTCAACACAGGCTCCTTTTGCTGGTGTATCAAGCTCAGGAAGCTCTTGTGGTCCGAGGTCCTATGCTCCATGCTGAGATGACTCATGCTTCAGCCTGCCTGGTGAAGAACAAAGAGCTGTGCTGTAGAGTCCTGCTGTGAGGAAACCTAACTGTAGGCTGAAAGCCCTTGCCTCTGGTGTGGGATAGGCAAGTACAAGAGATGTGAATCTTAATTTTTTTCTTACCTCTATATGTTTCTGGGATCAGAGCTGGCAAGAAATTTTAATAATCATGGCTCCTTCTAAATATATCTGTGCTACAACTACAGTCTTGCAGCAAATGATGAACTGCAAGTATTGCCCCAGCAGGCTCTTATCAAACAGATTTCACAGCAACCTCTTTACGAGATAATAACGGGGAAAGCATGTGGGTGGGTTTCATCAAACAGTAGTCAAGACTGATCTGGTGGCTTGGTCCCCACTTTAGGAAGAAAAGGAACTCCTCTTTAGCAAGAGCCTTTAGAGCTGCTCATCTTTCTCTGGACTGCAGTGTGAGCTGAGATAATTAAGCCACAGTAGGCTCAACTTTTGGATAAATTAAATTTTCCAAGATGAATTCCACTCTTATTTTTTTTCCCTCTAAGAAAGCCTGTATTTAAAGGCAAACTAACAAGCATTGCAGCTATCACTAATAGAAACATGAAAGGCAGCAAAAGTATTTGCTAATATTGCCTATTCCTTGCCAGGTTTACTCAGTAAGACTCAAAAGGCTGTATTTCTTTAAAAGTAAAATAAACTTGGAAGTTTCTTACAATATTAAGGGTTGCTGGCAGTTTTAAAAGGTGCGATATACACCCTGGATAAATTCACAGCACATATCTATACAGCAGAGGTATTTTTCAGTCCAGAAAGCAAAGCACTCCTCTCCTCCTGCTGGAATAAACAAGTTGTTATGCAGAAACATACTGTCCCAACTGCAAATAGGAGGGTCACTGCCAAGGTAACCTCCTGAAGCCCTAGCCACATGTCCACGTACTGGGCTGGTGACAAACTGCTGAGGCACGGCATGAATGACAGAAGCAGTAGATCCATTTAGAAGATGCCAGTTGCAGATTGTCCCATTTCCAATGACACCTCTCTCATCAGTCTCACAGAGGTCAAGTTTGACTTTCTGCCCCTTTCAGCAAGCATCAGACAGCTGCCGCTTTGCAAGTTAACCTGCCAAAGCACAATATCAACCTCCCTCCCTCACCTCAAATATACACTGCTGAAGACAGAAAATAATTAAGCTTTCATAGCTTTCAGCACATATCTTCTAACTTGTTCCTTACTTCTAACATATACCATTCTCACGAACCATGTTCAGGCTCTTTGCAGTAAAAGTTAAGTTGAGAAAATAATCAGTGAATAATTATCTCTCTAAGATTAAATGCATTTCATTGTCTCTGCAAAAAAGGAGATTAAAAAACCTGATGATTTGTGCCTCTGACACTTTCTTCCTTCAAAGGAGGACTTGTATACTCAAACATCCACGCTGTCTATTTTTCAAGATCAGAACTCCTTGTCGAATTTTTCAAAAGCTGTAGCAGTGGGACAGAACTCCCTTTGGCTTTTTGTCTTTTTCATTAGTGTTGCCCTCCGCTCAAAATAGTCTCTAGACAAATTATTGGGTTAATTACACGATCTGAATCTATGCTTGCCAACTCAGTTTTGAAGTATAGACTAAGACACATAGTCTCAGGATATCTAACCATGCTGAATATCTGACATGTGGGCTTTCCCAAAGGAACGAGGAGGACAGAAATTACCAGCCGTGGGGATAGTACTGTAGACAGGTGAGGTTCCAATGCTATTATTGCAGGAGTTTATCTAAGTCTGTATAAAGCTCTTAATCTCTAGTTTTCTCTCTTTAAGTGCTATCAGAAAATAACTTTTCTCTTTGTGAAAACAATTTGCTTATGATGTTCCCACCCATGTAACCAGTACAAAACCAGGAAACAGGCAAAGATGAGAGACATCTACTGTTAATAGGCAACACAAATATGCAGTATGTGTGTATCTGACAGCTGCAAGTGCTATGAAGGTACATCTATACCACAATAAGCATATCTGTTATTTGAATAATAGGCAAACTAATATCAACTGCTATTTTAATATAGCTGAAATATTAATATATTTTATACAGCTACCCTAAAATAGTAGTAAGAGATTACAACAGCCTTTCAGAAATCAGGAAAAATCAGGAGGCTGGCAGGTACCAGCCCTCAGCCCTTCAGTGCTTGGGGATTGTTCTAGACATAGCCACATGGTACTTCATTCCCCAGTGGACAGAGAGGTATGCCCTCTTCCCAAAATTAGGTGCCTGCTTCAAAAGAAGCAAATATTAGGAACTATTAAGGAAAAGGAATTCATCTTGCATGGCAGATACTACAATGATAAATCTAGAAGCAAATTTCAGTTTCCCTCCCATCTGATGGGAACTTCTTCTTGAATCATCATGCAATACTTATGTAGGGGACAAAGTAAAGCAAAGCAGAAGCCATTTTTTCGCTTGGGATCACAGAATCACAGAATGGTTTGGGTTGGAAGGAACCTTAAAGATCATCCAGTTCCAAACCCCTGCCATGGGCAGGGACACCTCCCACTGGATCAGGTTACTCAAAGCCCCATTAACCTGGTCTTAAACATCTCCAGGGATGGGGCAGCCAGCACATCTCTGGGCAACCTGGGGCAGTAACTCCCCACCTTCACAGCAAAACATTTCTTCCAAAGATCTCATCTCAATCTCCCCTCTTTCAGCTTAAAAACATTCCTCCCCATCCTATCCCTGTGCTCGCTGTTCAAAAGCCCCTCTGCAGCTTTCATAAGCACTGGAGGACTTCTTTATGGTCTTTCCAGAGTCCTATCTTTTCTAGGCTGAACAGCCCCAACTCTCTCACCTTGTCCTCATATGGGAGGTGCTCCAGCCCTTGGATCATCTTTGCAGCCTTCTTTGGACTCACTCCAACATATATATGTCTTTCCTGTGTTGAGGATTCCAGAACTGAGGGATGTCCCATCCTTCCCAATCAATCATGTTTCCCTCAACCAGGGCTGACTTACAGATCACCAGTCACCTCTGCAGTATTTGCAGACATTTAAATCTCAACAGAACATTAGTTGGAGGAAACATAATTTTGAAAGCTTAGGAAGTCTCAGGATGAGCAGAAATGGCCTCGAGTTGTGCCAGGGAAGGTTCAGAACAGATATCAGGAAAAATGTCTTCAGTCTTCACTGAAAGTGTTATCAGGCACTGGAATAAGCTGGCCAGGAAAGTGGGAGTCACCATGCCTGGAGGGAGTTAAAAGACAAAGTGCTCAGGTGTACGGTTTAATAGTGGACAGGTACATTTGGACTCGATGATCACAAAGGTCTTTTCCAACCAAAAGATTCTATGATCCTATGAAACAGTATGCAAGAAGTTGAGAAGGTTCTCTTGCCTCCTCCCATCCTCACTAATTTGATTTTAAGATGTATGCATAATACATGTATTTATAATTTATATGAATCAAACATAAATCACCTTAGAACTTGCAAGATTTACAAAACATTGGATACAATCACAGAATCACAGAATCACCGCGTTGGAAGAGACCCATCGGATCATCGAGTCCAACCATTCCCACCAAACTCTAAACCATGTCCCTCAGGACCTCGTCCACCCGTAACTTAAACACCTCCAGGGAAGGCGAATCAACCACCTCCCTGGGCAGCATATTCCAATGCCTAATGACCCTTTCCGTAAAAAACTTCCTCCTAATCTCTAGCCTAAACCTCCCCTGGCGGAGCTTGAGGCCATTCCCCCTTGTCCTGTCCCCTGACACCTGGGAGAAGAGGCCAGCTCCCTCCTCTCTACAACCTCCCTTCAGGTATTTGTAGAGAGCAATGAGGTCTCCCCTCAGCCTCCTCTTCTCCAGGCTAAACAGCCCCAGCTCTCTCAGCCGCTCCTCATAAGGCCTGTTCTCGAGCCCCTTCACCAGTTTTGTTGCTCTTCTCTGGACACTCTCCAGAGCGTCAACATCCTTCTTGTGCTGAGGGGCCCAGAACTGCACACAGTATTCAAGGAGTGGTCTCACCAGTGCTGAGCACAGAGGGAGAATAACCTCCCTGGACCTGCTGGTCATACCGTTTCTGATACAAGCCAGGATGCCATTGGCCTTCTTGGCCACCTGGGCACACTGCTGGCTCATGTTCAGCCGGCTGTCAACCAACACCCCCAGGTCCCTCTCCTGCTGGCAGCTCTCCAGTCCAGACAGACAATCTGCTCGGCTGCCTCTCAGGACTATAAGCTCAATACATCAGTGACTTAAAGCATCTGTGTCTGCCATGGGCTATCAGCAAGCTTACAGAACCAAGATAAAAAATGCATGTTAAAGAAAATATTAGTTGAGAAGCAGAATACTAACCACATGGACTGCATATCTGCTTAGACAAAAAAGAAGGGAAACTACACATGCTCCTTCTTTTTAAAAATTCCTTTAAACCAACTAAAAGGGATTTGGTTACCCTGAGATGCTGGGACTCTCCTCTTGCCAGAGTTGGGGTTTTTTCTGCTTTTAAAGCATCTCTGGCTGTGGTCCAAGTTTGAAGGCTGGGAGAAACAGATACTTGTTAAAAGCATGTTCTTGTTCCACTTTACCCAACTGACCTCTTTTAAATGTTCTCGCAAGAATTTAGATTGAAATACTCATTAAAGAGCTAATAAATGTATGCATTTTGTATGCATTTATGAGGGTGCAGAGAGATGATGACAAGCAGCTGTCAATCACTTTTTATCACCAATGCTTGGGAATCATCAGAGAAATCTCAGATCTGGCAGAAGATTTTGAACAGACAAACGGAAATACTATTTTAAACAGATAAGTTATGGAAAACCTCATTCCTGTTACAGAATATCATGGATGCTAAAGATTAACATAGACTCAAAAAGATGATCAAAATAGAAAAAGGAAAGTCCACTTGGTGGACATGAAACAAAATGTCTAGAGTATCACAGGATCATCCATGGGGCAGAAGGCATGCAAGATAACTTTGTTATTTCCTCCATAAGCACTTGCCAATTGTCATCACCCTAATTACCCTGGGATGCTGTCAAGACTAAGGTAAGAATCAAAGCAAATTTTATTCTCTGGGAAAAGAAAGTTAAGAAACCAGTCGCTAGACTCTGAACACAGACCCACCGAACCACAGCAAACTTGCACCGTCCCAGCCCTGCAGCGCTCTGCTGGGTCTGATTCGGCTCTCCAGAGATGAGGTACCCTAAAGCCTGCTAGGACTGGCACCTGGGGCTTGGATAAGCTCTTTTTTCCTATCACTGTCCCCCTAAATCAGAATCTTCATCCTGATACAAATCCCCTTCAGTGACATTGTTGTGCTTAAATGTATCCCCAGGGATCTTCCATAAATGAGCAGCTCAGTGATTAACAATTAGGATAGCAAATTATGTATTTGTTGTAAATAAAAAGCTGTGTAATGCTCCACCAGATGCTGATGTGCAGATGTGTTTCCTGAACACAAGCTCAGGCTGTGTGAAGCAGACCATAGTATAACCCAACTCATTAATAGACAGCTCATCCAGGTGACACAGATACAGTCTTTTCTTTACAAAAACATTGGTGAGATCTAAAAATCTACTCTGCATGCACCCGAATCCAAGTAAACCTACAAAGAAAGCCTATCCTACCACTGCAAAGATAATAATAAATGCACCTTACTGTCAGCCTTGGGCAGAGGCAATAGATAAAATGACAACCTCAGCAGTACCCTCATTAGGGCTCTCAGTTAAAGAGCATCTATCCTACGTATTGATTTTTCCAGGCCTGCTATGGCAGAGGGGCAATTCCGCCACTTGCCTTTGATTTTCTCAGGATCTCCTATCTGGGTTCAGATCAATGACCCACCTAGCTGTTTCAGCTGAAATTCACTTTTAACTTGCCAACTATAGAACAGTTCTATATATTTCTGGTGTGCTCAGGGAAAAATGCTAGTGGCCAAATGGCGCACCTTCTCCAGAGGATTTAATCCATGTAAGCCAATTTGTGTTTGAAGGAGCTGATTTTAGGTTAAGCTGTGTGTGATTTTCAAAAGGACGCAAAGTACTTTCCTGTGTGGTTCAGATGGGACAAAGCAAACTGAAAGACCTTTCCCAATGTCTGAAGGAGCTGAATGTCTGAAGCTTCCCTGTCCCAAAACACAGCGGATGTGGAAGGTGACAGGCAGAGGCGCGCTGGAGGAGGACCAATCCCCTGACCAGGAACACTCTCACAGTACCTTTTCTTAAATCCCTGCTTACGCCATTTAACTGCTGCACAGAACCAACAACTGATGTAGCCGATTTCCTACACTTTGAATTCCTATTTCAACTATGTGTTTGGCAACTTTCTGCTTATGTTGCTCTGTTCTGTTTAAAGAGGGAAAAGCAGCTCAAGCCCTCATTAATGAGTTAAAGGGCAATCTTAGTTTATCTAGAGGTCCTCCATGTCCCCCTGAGATGCTCCAGGACTCACAGCACTGGCTTCCTCACACAGAATAAGGACTGTAAGGAAGGGTATTTATGTACTGCTATCAGTAAGACAAAGCAAAGACCACCTCTCCATTTCACACAGTGGATAACCAAGCCTTCAGCCTTCAAAGCATTTGACATTGCTATCTTGATCTTTTGCCATTATTGTTTTCTTGCCATTATTGTTTTCTCACATAACAAATGAAGGAATTGCTCTGCACAATCCCCATCTGCCCAAGTCCTCCTCTAGCAGCTAATGGCAGTTCTACCACTAACGAAGATGTCTCTTTTCACTGACTCATAGGCAGCTGATTAGATTAGACACCTGGAGGCCTCAGCTGAGGTGAGACGAAACTTACTCCCAGTCTTCAGTCTCCTATTCAATTAACAAAATGAACATGCTATGCTCCTGGGACCATCTCCCTATCCTTCTTTATAAATGCTTGGGAAAGGAAACCCTTGGCATTTGCATACTTGCTTCTGCTTTAATTCCTTTAATCAGTGTCCTGTAGTGACAGAAAACACTGACTTTTTGTGGTGCTGACAACAGCGAAGAAGTCATTTAAGGTCCCTGCTACTGTTCAGTTTGTGACACAGGCTTGCTAACTGAATTCCTAGCCAATGCACACAGGCAGCAGCCAGTATCAAGGTACCAAGGGCAGGAAAAGTTTCACTGGATTCCTATATAGTCTTTGACATGAAAGTCAATTGTGCATGAAATACAAAGCCCTAGAAAAACAGACTTCATTAGTTCTCATGCTCATGGAACCACTTGCATAATACATTAAAAAATAATAATAGAAAAAATGGTCATAAAACACTGGCAGAATGGAGCTGCATGTCCAAAATCTAAAATCAGTAAGAACAAGAAAGAGAAGCCAAATAGCTGCAATGTATTTATTAGAGAGAGACTGAACAAATAGCCCTGGAACTACTGTACCAATTCATCCTTAACAAATAGAAAGCAATGGCTGTTTCCTTAAAGAAATAATATGTGGCAATATTAAAACAGACCACATTAGTGGTGATTTTAAAAAAAAAGTATGCAGTATGGCTTTTTCTAGTCTAACAGCTAACCTTGCAGGCTGGGCAGGACCTCTTGCAACTCTTACTGACATATTTCTAATTCAGCAAATTGCACGAGGAAATGCCTTGAATAGAAGTGGCTGTGAAACAGAGTCCCTTGTGTTTGCTTGTAAATACAGCAGCAGAGGCATGCAGGGAAGCTGCTCTGTCCCTGATAATGTGGTTGTCAGTCTCTGATGGGTCCATGACCACTGACACTAACAGCACAAATCCCGATGATCAGGTGTGAATGCTTCCCTGTGAGAACAGCTGGAGTCCAGTACAAACCTAACTAGAGTTAGACTTCCATGCTGGCCATGGAAGGGGAGGGAATATCTGCTGGATGTTCAACTTTGTTCAGCCACAGCAACTGTGCTTCAGCACAGAATGGGAGAAAGAAATGTGTTCACTTTTAACCAGAGAAAGCCATGCCCTTCGTCCATGCTCCTCTGCCCCCAGACACATGGGCTGGCCCACAGACACTGAGATGAGACCACTTGGAGACCACACTTATTATCAAAAGCAGAATGTGTGCTTTGTAACTAACTTCAGTTGGGTTACTGAAAGCTTTAACTAAGTCTAATTGATATTTTTAGCCCTTGGCTTCTCTATCACTTGGTGCGATCTAATAGCGCTCCTTTTTCTAATCCTTTTAAAATAGGCGGTTTGAAAGATTTGCTTAAGCTAAACATTTAGAACATAATACTAAAGTACTGTTATGAGCAAAGCTATTTGGCATTCATTAGCAGGGTGACAATTAACTGAAAAACAGGTGTAGCTTGAATCACAGGCCTTGTGCCTCCTTTACTAATTTTATCAGAAGCTCCCAAGACATCAACCCACAGGCAGTGCCATTGGAGGAAGGAGAGGGGCTCCTTGGGCTCCCTGAGGCAGCCAGGCAGGGGGAATGCTGCACAGCTCCCCAGATCAGGACCCTGCCTGCCTGGAGTTTCACTTGAACAACCACAGCCATTTTCATTATTAACTTCTATGAAAATTTCTCCCTTCAAGTGTTTTCCTTCTTCACCTTTTATTTCTTTCTTTCCCCCTACGTGGCTTTGAACAGATCTGAAGGACTTTAGCTGTCCAGCATTGAACTCATACCACCTCACAGAACTCTCTCACTGACTTACCACTACCAGATTTATTTTTGCCTGTGCCACATGAAGTTTGAATGGGTTTCTGAGATACCACTATGTTAGAATTTGATGATAACACTACTGATTTTGGTCTTCAACCAGCTGTCTTCTCAAATACAACTGAACTTCTGTATTCTTCTCTCTCCTCACAGCGAGCACAGTTATTTTAGATTTGAACTTTACCATCTTTGCGAACATGTTTACCACTGGCTCCTTGAAGGATACTGGATCCCATTTGCTTGGACTTCCTCTGTTCTGCTCTCACTATGAAGAAAAACCGTTCATGTTGATGCGACACTATAAAAATCCATAATTATAAAGTTAAAAATAGCCCCCCCCGTCCCCACTAGACTAAGATCAGTTGAATATACTGAATTGCTTTCCAAAGAAGCTTTTGGTCCTGCCCTGTGTTTTCATGTTTAACTTTCAATTAAAGCAGTTTTCATCAGCAATTTAGAAGCTTTTAAGTAGCTGTATGCCACTGAATATAAAAATCGTGGTGTATTTATTGCATAAATACAAATGCACACCACCAAATGCTGTCTAACTTCAAAGGTCGCGTTCCAACACAAGCCTGCTTTTTACCACTTAAAATTGCCACTGAGGACCCATTAAACCCCAGAGCCTGCCTGCAAGAGCTCTCTAGGTGCAGGAGGGTGAGCTAGGAAACCTGGTGGGTGCTCCAGCCTTTATGGCTTTACTGGAGCTGCTGTGCTAGCACGGGCTGGTGCTGAATGCAGCTCACAGCCTCTAAGCTGCAAACCCAGAAACTATTTTGCTGCTGAGACAGTGCTTTGGCCCGGTTGACTGTGAAGTCTTCCTTGCCTGGCATAACCTCCCAACCAACTGCATTCAGTTTTGAGCCCTTCACTACAAGAAGGACATTGAAGGGCTAGAGCGTGTCAAGAGAAGGGAATGGAGCTGGTGAAGTGGATGGAGAACAGGGGTTATGAGGAGGGGCTAAGGGAATTGGAGTTGTTTAGCCTGAAGAAAAGAAGGTCGAGGGGAGACCTCATCACTGTCTACAACTCTCTGATCCGAGGTTGTAGTGAGGTGGGTGTTGGTCTCTTCTCTGAAGTAACAAGTGATAGGAGGAGAGGAAACGTGTCAAGTTGCACCAGGGCAGGTTCAGATTAATTAGGAAAAATTTATTCACTGAAAATATTCTCAGGCACTGGCAGAGACTGCCCAGGCAGGTGGTGGAGTCCTCATCCCTGGAGGGATTTATAAACCAGGTAGATGAGATGCTCAGGGTTTACCAGTGGACAGGTACAGTTGGATTCAACGATCTCAAAGGCCTTTTCCAACCAAAAGATTCTACAAAATAGTGGTCAGTACCACCTGGCTGTGAAAGACCTGAGCTTTACAACCAGGACCACAATAAAAACAGACCCTTTGACACTAGCAGAAGTGAATCCCATTTGCCATGATGTTTAGACCCAAGCGTCACAATATGCACCATTACCAGATGCTAATGAAGGCGTCGGGGTTTGACATCCCCAGCACCATCCTAATGTCCCCCATTGCAGCAGTCACTGCAGGTGTGAGAGTTCATTGATATTTATTCTGCACTGTTTTCTGCCTTTTTTCTAGAAAAACCATGGATCCTTAGGAAGCATTTGGCAGATCTGAGGAATGGATGAAGAATATGAAGTGGAATTCTCCATCCAGAGGTCTTATTGTAATCTTGAGTCATCTGCCATGATGGAGGGTTTAATTTGCCAATAACTTCACACTACATAAAAACGGAATCTGTGATAATTTAGGGAGGCTATCAAGTGCTGCTGATCTTGACCATAAACAAAGTAAATGTAGTAATTGCTTTTACAGAAAAATTACGTGCATTTTTGAGTTTTAGCACTGGACTGTCGCAGGAGAAGGAGAAGATTGAAAGTATTGGTTTTAACAAACATGAAACTGCACAAAAAGAAGCAAAAATTAGATGACACTGAATTTCCACATATCAAAACAAATGAAAGCTCTGTAATGTTGGCTTCTTCAGCTTAATCCAATCAGCCTTTAGGACTTCCATTTGTTTTGATATGAAAAACATCAATTCATTGCAATACTGAGTTTGCCAGTTACTCCACTGTGTTTCTCTATTAATAAGAAAAAGATATTGATTTAAACAATGCACAGACACGCATGACTTTTCAAGCCAGAATTCATATTTTTCTTAAAGGTTTTTCTTTTGGTAAGCTATTGATTACTAGAATTCAACAAGAACAACAGGGAAAAAAAAACACCCAAAGGGTTAAATTTTGCAGCCCTTGCTCTGTCAAAAGGGCCGCAGGGGGTGTATGAAGTGTCCATGTGTGGCGGAGAGGGATACCAATCTACTAAGCGAAGTGAATGTTGAAGAACAGCCCCTGACAACCACCACATTCATGGCTGAATTTTCTGTGAGGGAGTAAAGAATAACGATGTATGGCTACGACAAAAGCTTTCCAGTCCTATGCCTCCCAAGCTGCATGGCCGCTCCTGATAGCTTGAAGTCAGAAGTGCTGTGAAATGTAATATTAAGGCTTACGGAGCATTGAAACTTCAGGAATCACACAATCCCCAGTTGATGTCAGGAAGACATGTAGAGGGCTCTAACTAAAACCATTGGATTCAAAGACCTTAAGCCTTTTTAGAATTTAAAATATGAAACTTCTCTTCTTATGCTGCCAGAGTTTTACTCCTCCCTCTTTGTGCTTCCACAGTCTTACAAGGCTAAATTGGGTGCTGTTAATTCCTAAAAGAATCTCAGCATTATGACATATGATTCCTACTTTTAAATAGAAAATATTCCTGTAAGTTGCAAAAGGCAAGCCGGGGGCTTGATGACGCAAAACATTCTCCTCCTACAAGAGTGATAGACTTAGAAATAGACTGACCAACTGATCCTTCATGCAAGAGGAAGGCAGGCTGTAACTTGGCCAACTGTATCCTGGGCTCTATCAGAAGAAGTGTAACCAGCAGGGAGGGAATTCTGATCTTCTACTCGGCTTTCATGAGACCCCACCTGGCGACCTGTGTTCAGTTCTGGAGGACATGGATCTGTTGGAGCCAATCCAGAGGAGGCCATGAAGATGATCTGAAGAGTGCAGCACCTAACATACGAGGACAGGCTGAGAGGGTTGGGGTTGTTGAGAAGAGTAGAAGAGAAGGATCTGGGGAGACCTTAGAGTAGCTTCCAGTCTTGAAAGGGGCTCCAGGAAAGCTGGGAAACTCTGGCTGGCCCCATCCCTGGAGGTGTTCAAGGCCAGGTTGGCTGGGCCTTGGAGCAACCTGATTTAGTGGGAGGTTTCCTGGCCCATGGCAGGGATTGGAACTGCGTGATCTTTAAGGTTCCTTCCAACCCAAACCATTCCAAGACTCTATGATTTATCTACACCTGTCTGAGGCTGCAGAGCCACTGCTCTGCACACAAGGAACTCACCTTGAGTATTGCTCCAGTTTAGACTATAAAGTACTCATTATCATTGCTTGGTGCATATATAACTTTTCTTAAATTAACACAGATGCTATTACCTATTATAAAGAATTTGTTCTAGAAATAGACATTTTCAGGAACAACATCTACGCCTGTGCTTAATTTGCAGCATGCTGGTTGTCAATGGGAGAGGTCACATCAGTGAAACTACATTTGAGCTTAGAACTTAGTGGGACTGAGGCTTTTGTTTGCATTTTGCTTTCGTTTTGCCTTTGCCTGCTGTAGTTTCTGTCACATTTCAGTGACACAGCTCTTGTAGGTTGTGGGGGGGTTATGTTGGAAGATGCTGGAAATGCCAACCTTTGTATTTCAGTGATTGGTTTTAACAGGAAAGGTACCTGTCAACATTTTCTAAATGATTTCAGGAAGCCTCCGAGGCAGTTTTTTAAAAGGTAGTTCTTAGTAGCATTGACTTTAATTGTTCTGTGCTGCTTCCCAGGTCCTTATATGTGGGGATCCCAAGTGATAAGATGGGGAAAAGTGGTGACTAGGCCATATTCTGAAGCTGGTGAGGGGGTTGGAGAACAAGTCTTATGAGGAGCGGCTGAAAGAGCTGGGGTTGTTTAGCCTGGAGGAGGCTGAGGGGAGACCTCATTGCTCTCTACAACTACCTGAAAGGATGTTGTGGAGAAAGGGAGCTGGGCTCTTCTCCCAAGTGACAGGGAACAGGATGAGAGGGAATGGTCTCAAGCTCCGCCAGGGAAGGTTTAGGCTGAACATTAGGAAAAACATTTTCACAGAAAGGGTCATTGGGCACTGGAAGAGGCTGCCCAGGGAGGTGGTTGATTCACCTTCCCTGGAGGTGTTTAAGGGATGGCTGGACGAGGTACTGAGGGGCATGGATTAGTGATTGATAGGAATGGTTGGAATCGATGATCTGCTGGGTCTTTTCTAACCTCGTGATTCTATGATTCTATGATTCTGCTGTGTCCCCTAACCCAGGCAGAGAGCAAGCTCTGCAGTCACAGGCAATGCTTGAGGACTTTGCGGTTCTACTTGTGCCCACAGCACAACTTATTGCTCCCAAGGTGCAAAGGGCCTGTGCTATGCCTTGTTGTGCCCATGCTGTACCCTCCTATCAGCCAACAGCACGTCAGAGCTGCTGGCCAGAGCCTGTGCCTAGGGAAGAATAAGGGCATCAGGGATGCTATCTTGAGAGCCAGCAGCCTCCAGGCTGGGGGGTGAAGGCTGGGATCCCCTCTTTTCTACCACCCTGGACCAGGCTCCAACCAGTGGCATCAAACTAACCTGTTATCCAGCAACTACCTGGCAGGGTGAAACTCCTCTGGCACTGGGAACTCCCTGCAAAAGGGTAGGGATGCCTGGGATCACTGCAGCTGTATTTAGCAGGATTCATCCTGCAGAGCCAGTGCTGAACCTCTGTCTGCCTCCATGTGGAGGCAAGCATTAACCTGCTGGTTATTTGTGCCATGGCTTTGGATGTTAAACCTGAGCAACAAGGGGAAAACCTTTTCAGTAGCAATCAGGAAAGACTGGAGACCCCTGGGGACTCAAAAGACATACTGTTGCTTTCATACAGCAAACAGTATGTACAAAACTGCCCTGGGAAAATATGTTATATATATAAGGTCAGGAGATTTTACAAATCATTCCTTCTTCCTTTTCCAATTTTCTCCACACCCATAATCTATAATTTCATGTCTGGTCTAGATGTGATGGATTCCAGCACTGTTGATATACTGCAATAACAAATAAACAGTTATTAATGGGACTATAAGTCACATAATCAACCCCCATGACAGCTAATTGTGGTCATTTATATTCTACCTGAAACATTGCCTCTGGCACTGCAGTTGAAGGTGGCATTTCATGTCATACCCAGCCATAAAACCATGGGTGCATGGAATCCCATGACTGCTCCTTCCACTGCAATGGTGTCCTCCTCTCCAGGCATGACCAAAGAGAAACTTTCTGCAGCGTGACAGCTGGGTGAGAGAGGATCTGGATATAAAAATGAATGTATGCAGGTTTTTATCTCTGGTTATTTTACAGCTATGAATATGTGAAAACCTGAAAGCTGATTGAGCTGATATGTCTTTGCATTCATTTTCCTTATCGCTGCACAGGAATGGGCAGTAGGTTTTCACACCACACCAAGAGCTGACACTGCAGCACAGCTCCATCGTTCAGCCAATTCCCAATCTGCAGCTCCTTAGATATCAAACTCAGCAGCCTGGCATGCAGCTGCAGACTGCAAGATCCAAGGGATGATCAGTCGCAGTGGTTAATCACTTTGATGCTGTGAAACCCTTCCATGCATTCCTTCTGTGTTATCTACTGTTGTGTTGGGTCTTAGCTTAGGCAACTTCCTTGGGATCTCAAAAACCAGCAGGATTGTTATTGTTATGTGTGTCTGCCAAATGCATGAGGCAGACTCTAAAGGCCTGTGAACTGCCTGTGGTTTTTGAACAAAAAAAGTCCAGACTCCCCTGCCACCAACTCTGTTGATGTGGTTTAATAAAGCCTCTCCACTGCTGTGCTCTCAGGGATGGTGGGCAAATGGAATGGCTGGTAGGGACAGAGGTGCCAGCTCAAGATGGTGCTCAGTTCCACACTTCAGTGATGGAAGGACAGAGGTGCTGTCCTGAGCAAGTGCTTCGGTTCAGCATTGTCCTGTTCCTGCTTGGAGTAAAGTGGACCACATCTTTGCAGTGATATCTCCCCAGTTCTTCTGCCCCCCATTAACTGGAAGATGAGTGAAGGGACCAGATGAAGGAGGCCAGATAACCCCACTGATGGACCCACTGTCAGGAATGCTTCGTTTCTTTGAAACACTGCTTGCCTTGCAGGAGGCTGCATCTTAGGCCATAACTCTTGTTAAAGCAGCACTGCTCAAAGTTCCATGTCCTTTGTAACATTGAGAGATGCAATAATGCCTTTTCTTTGTGAGCTGGTGCAAAAAGTCAGTGCTTATCCTGCAAGGCCACAGCTGCCTGGTGACACGTGTACTGGCTCATTACCCTGAATGGCAGTGAAGGGGGCTGGAGGAAAGCTGGGGAGGGGCTCTTTATCAGGGAGTGCAGGGATAGGATGAGGAGGAGTGGTTTGAAGCCGAAAGAGATTGAGATGAGATATTATCATAGAATCATAGAGTGGTTTGGGTTGGAAGGGACCTTAAAGATCATCCAGTTCCAACTCCTGGAATGGGCAGAAGCACCTCCCACTGGATTAGGTTGCTCCAAGCCCCATCCGATCTGGCCTTGGACACTTCCAGAGATGAGGCAGCCACGACTTGCCTGGGCAACATTGGCCAGTGCTTCACCACCCTCATTGTGAAGTATTTCCTCCTACTGTCTGGTCTAAATCTTCCCTCTTCCAATTTAAACCCATTCCACCTTATCCTATCACTATGTATCTTTATAAGAAGTCCCTCCCCAGCTTTACTTTATCTCCTTTCAGGCACTGGAAGCTGCTCTAAGGTCTCCCCAGAACCTTCTCATCTCCAGGCTGAACAACTCCAACTCCTACTTTCTCAGCCATGGAAAAGAGGTGCTCCAGCCCTTGGATCATCTTTGTGGCCTCCTCTGGACCCGTTCCAACAGTCTCATATTCTTCTTATGCTGGGGATTCCAGAACTGGACACAGGACTCTAGGTGGGGTCTCAAAAGAGCAGAGTAGATGGGGGCCATCTCCCTGCCCCCTGCCCCCTTGCACTTCTGGTCACACTTCTTTTAATGTAGCCCAGGATATGCTTTGGCCTTTTGGGCTGTAAGTGCACATAGCTGACTCATGCAGTGCTTCTCATCAATCAGCACCCCTAAGTCTTTCTCCATAAGGCTGCTCTCAATCACATCATCCTCTACCCTGTACTGAAACTGCAGATAATTAGGAAGAAACATTTTCCTGTGAGGGTGGGGAGAGACAGGTTGCCCAGAGAAGTCATGGATGCCCTATCTCTGTAGGTGGTCAAGGCCATGTTGGATGGGGCTTTGAGCAACTGCATCTAGTGTGAGGTGTCCCTGCCCATGTCAGGGGTTGGAACTGGAAGGGCTTAAAGGTCCACTCTATGATTCTATGATTAACTCATAGGATGGCACTAGATAATATGTAGTTGCGATAAGGTCTACACTGATAATGAAAAGAAAAATGTGCACTTTCAAACTTTCTCTCAGCAAAAATCAAGTCATATTAAGTGCCTGTCAGTAGAAGAGGAGAAAGTGTTTCAATACCAGTTTTCAGGAGAGTGGGAAGGGATCTAGGTGGAAGCAGGAGATGTGTTATCTTATTGTTTCTACCAGGCTTTTTGCCCCCAGGTTGGAAATTCTCCCAAGCCTCCCTTCCAGAATAAGATTTACCTCCCTAGAGGTCATTCCTCCTGCTCTTTAATGTGTTCTCATTGCTGAAAGAAAAGAATGTATCTACTACTGACTTCTGGCAGGGCTCAGCTAGTCTCCCTCAGCTTTGAAAACACCCTGAATTAATTTGGGCTGAGCAAATATAGACAGTAAACCAGACTTATAATGCAAGAGCTTATTCTGTATTATTTTATATCAAAGAAAACTCTCTGCTCCTTCGTGATGCCTCCATTCCCCAGGGTAGATTTTTCAAACAGTCCAAAGCATGGGAGGCATACAGGTCAAACACAAGCTCGTCAGTCCCAGAAGAAATACGTACCCACAGACTCATCCATCACATAATCCAGCCTTCTCCACCCAGAGGCATTATTGAATTGCTTTTACCAGAGCCGTATTAATTATCTTTTCTGGGCCCATGCAGTGCCTCTTGCCTCACTGGAGGACACCCTCCAGAGCTGATCCAAGACTGCTACCAGAACCCCAGCTCATTCCTGCAGCTCTCCTTACCTCTCACAGCCCCTCTCCCCTTGGCTGTGATGATCCCACTCACTACTCCCCAGGCTCCTCTTCCCTTCTCCACCCGGTCCAGCACAGACACAAACCTTGCTTATTCTTCTCAGGCAAGAGAATATGAGGCAGTGGAGATAGATTTTCTCAGAGGTGGAAAAAGTAGGAGCAGGGGGTTGGCATGAGATAGTACAGGCAGAAAAGCTAGTGAAGAGATGCACGGAAGGCAACAGAGATAGACTGAAAGGAAAAGGCTGTGAAAATGCAGAGTGTAGCCACTCGGGCTGGCAGTGGCAGTTAAAAGCAGAAAAATATAAGACGGAAAACTATAAACCAAAGGAAGAAGTTGCCAAAACCATGATGGGTCTTTTCTACTGCACCAGGCAGGTACCGGATGCTCACCTATCTGGAACAACTGCACTGAGCATGCAGTTATGCTATAATAGAAAGCAACAGCAAATTAGAATTAAAAATATTTAAAGAAAGGGTTAACCAGCATCACTCCGCCTGAGCAGCACATTCCTCCCAAAGTAATCTCTTCTATTTTTAAGAGATTAAAAACTAAGGAAGTACAGCAATGTCTGGCTCCTAATTTGCAGAAATAACAAATCAAATACCTTAAAATTGGTAATTTGACAGATTAAATTATCAAAGCCTAATCTGTTGGTGTCCACATCTGATAGTGCTTTGATCTTGTTTATATCTTAGAAATTGTTTCATGGACTAACTTTGTTGATTATCTTCAAACTGTGACAGGTTTTCTTCCATCAGTAACTCAGCTGCCTTCTGAGCAAAGCCTGCTCTTTAAAGTATAAATTAAGAACCAGAGAGGAGAAGAAAGGATGGAGTTGTTTGAAGAAGCTGCTGTGCATCAACAGAGGTCAGCACTTTGAGTTTTATTTCTTAACTACATTTGTACAAATGACTTTATGCAATACAAAATTAAAAGCTATGATCAAGGGAGGAGGAACAGCCAGCTACAGTGTTTCAGCATCCAGAGCAGCACATGATGGATCTGGTCACACCAGCCCCTATTACTGGGACAGTTTTGTGGAGATGATAAGAGCAGATTCTCTCATGAAAAGCCTACATCAGCAGGATCTCAGAGTAAGCAGGAGAAGCCAGCCTATTCTTTTGCTAAAACACATAAAGGCGCTTGCAACTGGGGAAAACATTAAGCAGAACAGAGCTTTTAAGAGTGGCAGGGCATTGCCCATTCAGACGTCAAATGAGCTGACTGTAACCCAGGCAATGCAGGGCAATGCAGTATATTCCACTTCCCGTTCTTCTGGGAGTAGAAGAGGGTAAGGGAGATGGCTGTCAGATGGTGACTGCTGCAGCTGGCTGTCTCTTTGGGAGCTGCCACCATGCAAACTACTGAGCTAGTCTTGCCAGAGAGATGCTAACCTAGGGCTTTCCTCAAGGTTCTCTCCATCTGCTCGTGGCACTGCCAGCCACAGCTGCCCAGTGCAACTGGTCTGCCCTGGTGCCCAGTCTCCGGTCCACCAAAGGAAGTGTTGGGGCCACCTATAGCAGTCGCCCACAATGAGCTCCGTATGGCAGGGCTGCAGGGAAAGCAAGTTGCCTGCATTAACGTGCTCTAACTGTGATGAGCAGCCAGTATTAGCCTGGCTTTTTGAACCAACTCCAACACCACAGAAAGATTAAATCTTTATTTTAACAATATTATTATGGTTTCCTCGGCAATCCAATGCATACAAACAATAGAACTAATAAAACACTGAATAAAGACGTATCACTTCAATTCCCACACACCACTAAGTATTACTTGCCCAAGGAAACATGAGAATGCTTCAAGAAAATTAACCCTGAAGAAACTAGCTGGAAACTTCATGTCTGACCAGTGTGAACACGGCAGAAACTGTACAGCTGACTTACAATCTCCAGCCTTACTGAGTAAGGTAATTTACCTCTGAGTCAAGGTTTTCCCCTAATCACGTGAAAACTTACTTAAAGATATAAATAGACAATTCACATATATAGACCTCTATCTTAAGAAACGTGATCCTGCATCTGAGGACTTGCTGTACGATTTTTACAGAGGCTTGACATTATTGTTATTCTTTGTGTTACTGTGCCTCAGCTCAGCAATAGTTAGAGTCAACTTCAAATTATTAATCAAACAAACATACACAGAGGTCCCCAGGGCACAATGCCAAAAGCTAGTAGGCAGTTCAATTAAGGGGTATGAATTCATCCAGGGCTGAAACTGAAATGAGGTTTTCACTTTCACAAAAGCCAAACAGCTCCTCCATCCCAGACTTTGTATGAACTGAGCAAGTTAAAAATATCTGACTTGTCAAATTGACAAGTTTCCTCTCTGCTTGACAGTCCCCACCCCCTACTCAATCTGCTGCCAGTATTCCTGGGGAGACCCACATACCAGTGTCACAGTCCAATAAAGCAAGACTTGCCACTCAGAGGCTTCCTCCTCTGCAACAAGGTCGGCAAAGCACGGTTGACAGCATTCAACAAGCAGCTTCTGTGCAAGTACTCAAGAAAATTTCAGCACAGTGCACTAAGGCAGGAAACTCTCCATTTTATTATTAACCATCCACACCTATCAAGAACTTTGGTCCCAACAAACATTCAAGAAGCATGAAGACATTCAGTTCAGTCCCACCCTAAGATACTCTCTCCCACCTGATAAAAATGGCAGACACACACTTGCAGACAAAACAAGGAACTCCTCTTTCATGGAAGTGAAATCTGCCAGCCCCATACAGAGAATCATCTGACTCGTGGGATTCAGCTCTGCTTTACCAGCACCATCCTGCGCAGTCTCCTGCTCCACCCAAAAACTACTGACATCCAAAGTGCAATATCAGCTAACGTGTGCTGTACACCAACACTTCACATGGCAGTACAACATATCTGGTCATTAAGCCAGGAAAATAAGAATTGCCGCCTTGGAGTTTTGATGAGGTCTATGGTTGGACTTTATGAAGATCTCAAAGGTCTTTTCCAACCAAGGTATTCTACAATTCTACTCAATGTGCTGGCTCTATGTAGTGCTGCTGCCCTGCACAGGAACTAACCATAAGCTTCTGATAAAGAATTTATATAGCTTTTGTGGAGTAGCTCGCTCATCAATTTAATAGCTCCACTCAACATTCTTAATAAAACTCAGGAGATGCCATGTGCATTCCCTAACTGACCTAATCTATGGGGCCCCTTAGAGAACAATCTGTTTTCTTGATGGCAGTGATAAATTGCATTTCCACAGATGAAATAGATGCATCACAAAAACATTGTGAAGCTGCTCAGAGAAGAAAAGCTTCAAAGAACATTAGCTCCTATAAACCAAACTCAATAGGGTTCAGTAGCTGTTGGAAAGGAGAATCACCTGCTAAACAGGTTTGCCTCCATGTACCTCCTTCATGGTAAAAGATGACTTGGCAAAAGTTGGAGATCTTGTGGCATGTTTCATAAAGAGCAAAGATCTCTTGGATCAAGGTTGCAATCAGTCCTCCCCACTGTACTGATAACATGGGTTTGAACGCTTAAGGCTGTGTAAGAGCTGAAACCACTAGTGGTGCTGCACTTGCCTGCAAAGCTGTTAATAGTTATTAAGACCGTTCAGAGCATCAGATTGCCCTCAGCCTGCAACACAAGTTCCTTAAACCCAGCCTGTCTCATGGACTAATCTGAGTTCTAGAAAGCAAGGCATCTCCAAGAAGTTGTTAATGACACAGTACACATTCCCACTTGTATGGTGCTTCTGCAGCTGGAGAGACCCTTGGTGCTGGACGACATACCTTGGTTTACATCCAACTGATTTTACTTCTCAGCTTCTCTGATAGTAAACTGCGAGTGTAACACAAGTAGGAGACTTAGACAGCTGGATCTCCCAACGAGGCTCATTGAAACACATTGGCTAGGGGCAGCTCTAGTGGAGAAATGTTTGACTAGGAGTTTAGCAGAAAGCACAGTTTCTCTCTCTTTTGTGTACAGCAGAATATTTCAGAGCCTAGTGGCAGAGGTAAGGGTCCCAATCGTACTCCAAAGCAATCTTGTCTGAAGCACTTGAGCATCCAGAATGAACTGATGGGAGGCATGTTTGGCACAGGAACTCACCTAATTTCTCTTATGCATACTATGAGCTCTTTATAAATCAGACAAATCCTACAAAAACATATGCGATGTGCTGTGATTACTCCCTGTCTTACAGATGAGCGTTTGCCACTAGTGCCATTAGGGCCAAAGACAATATCTCTTTGTCCCACCTGTATACAACACCTACTAAGTTTGAATTGAAGCTTCAATGGGTGCTGTACCTGTATCTCTCTGTATTGGCACTTCTTCAGTCCTGTTGTTACAGAGTCTCTCAGCAACAGAATGAATGTTTGTTTAATTATGTTTATTTTCTCTGGAAGGGTATTTATTTATTTATTTATTAAACCATGTGCTTGTAGTTTCTTGGCAAGCTGCCCCAAGAAATGGAAAATGAAACACTCACCAAATTGTGCCAAGGAATGGTAGAAATGCATTTTCTTCACTCTATACCTCTTCAACAGCTCTCTGCCCTCCCAAACAAGCCTTCTTTCTCTCCAAGATGTGAGGCCACTGGTGCCTGTGGTCATTACAGAAGCATGCGATGGTGCCTCAGCCCACCACAGCTGATGACAGCTCTATAATCTACATGCAATCAGATATGTTGCTGTGCTTAAGCCAGCTGGTTTGTGTTGGAGGTTTTGGCATGGCATGCCTTCAACCTGATGTAATGCTCCATGTTTTGTCTGAAAAGTGTGACTTTTTGTTGAGTTTCTCTGGACCCCAATGAAAGAAGCCTATATTTTTCAGGCCCTCCTTGGTTGCAGTCATAATTGGTGGGAGGCTGCCAGACATAATTCAGAAACTTGGGCTCATCCTTGGGCAGCACACAGAGTGCTCACCTGAAGAAAGCTGACTTTCAGCTGAAACCAACCCCAGTTACTGCCTGACTTTTTAAAAAAGAAGAGATTCAACCATTCAGAAGCAATAGAGATTTGCTAGCCCACACTAAGCACCTCCAATAAATTAACTCCTATTTGTCAATTACTGAGTATTTACCACCTTACAGTACCATGAAAAGCTGAAACACATTTCATTTGGGGAAACTGCCAAGTGCTGTTTTCCTGAGAAAAGCCAACACGTGTATTCAAGTCTTGTTGATGCCAGGGGAGGCACCTGTTCCAATCTGTGCGCTTTTCTATAAAACCAAACCCTCAAAACCATCAGTCTCTTTGTAATCGCTGACTGCACACCATCCTTGCATTGCCAGGCTCCATGGTTTTCTCTGATATCACTGGATTTGCAGTGCCATTTTGTCAGCAGGCACAGAGAGAAGCTAATGCTCTTTGTCTTCTCTCCAGTGAACAGGTACAAGAGCCATTACTTCAACTCAGATTTGAAATGGCTGTGCCTAACACTGCTGCTGCCCTGAGCCACACAGAGGCAAAGCTGTAAGCCCTGCTTGCCCACTCCAAAGCATAAAATCTTTATAAAGGCGTGGTGCTGGGTTTGTTTTTCAGAAGACACCAGAGCACTATGACAGAGAAAGTGTCAGAGCAGGATGTGATTATCAGGGTATTGTGAAACAGTGATATTTGAGTTTCTGTTTAGGGGGGGAAATAAAACCCTAGAATCCCAGAATGGTTTGGGTTGGAAGGAACCTTAGAGATCATTCAGTTTCACCCTCTGCAATGGGCAGGGACACCTCCCACTGGATCAGATTGCTCCAAGCCCCTTCCAGCCTGGCCTTGAACACCTCCAGGGATGAGGTAGCCACCACTGCTCTGGGCAACCTGGGGCAGTGTCTCCCCACCCTCACAGGAAAACATTTCTTCCTAATATCTAAGTCCTAACCCTTCTTCCTAATATCTAAGCCTAATAGGCTTCTCTATAACATTTGTACACTACAGTTTTGGTGACTTGGTGACCAGCCCACAGCACCTGGAAGAGAAAATGTGAAATGAAGAGCCATTTCTTTTAGATATCTCATAAATGACAGTACATCAAAATGTGAATATTCTTGTCTCCTCTAATCACAGGCAGGTCTGAACAAAATAGTAGAAGTCTCTGTAACTAATTGGTACTGTATCCAAAACAGCAAATCAACCATTTTCATCTGTTACCTCTGAATGTTTCTGTCAAGTGAAATGCAAATTCTGAGCTGGATGAAAATCACTTCCAAGGACTGGGCAACAGAGCTGGAAATAATTTATTCCTTTACCCTACTATTTAAAGGTACTTTTATGCAGTTCTAAGTCAGCTACAATTTTTCCATGCAGAATTGGTAAGTCATGCAAATTACCCCTTATTGATATGGTTTTGCTAGCCATTAGCTCATAAATCACACAGGCTTATCTTTTCACTGGGACCATACCACAGAAAGACTGCTTCAGAGGGGAGATACTGGAGTAACCTGCATAAAAAGCTTTTTTAGGACTGGCTTTAGGACCCAGTAAACAAAAGCAGAGTTGTTAGCAGCTAAAGGCTGACAGCAAACTTCCTGTATATCTTTCTTGGTTCAATAATCTCATTGAATATAAAGTACATGATGCAATGCTATAATGGAGCCACTCCAAAATTTTGGTTACTAACATTACAGATGATCCTCAGGTGCTGCCCTTTCATACCTACTCACACTGCATTTCACAGTCTATCATGGTATGCTAAGCTAAAAAAAAAGAGCAACCCAAAGCGACCTTTGCAAACAGCAAAATGTTAATTTAAGCTATTGTTTAATGCATCTGCAATAATTTATCCATGGCCTGACATAGCTTGCTTGAGATCTTCAGCCTACCCCTTTGTGACTATGTATGCATAACACATGCTCAGCTACAGCGGTGCCTGCAGCACATGCTACTATCACCAGTGCTCCTCCTTGACCTGTTTCCCTATAACAGAGCTTGATGTTTTCGACAGGTCTACTATAACTCTCTATGCAAAGCAAAAACTGGTGAGCCAGGAATAGAAGCTGCTTGGTGAAGAGGAAAAAGAGATTGACTGAGAACACACTCAGACATCCCTAAAATACCAAGCTGCAAGCATAGGTTGGCCAAGGTGAGCTTTATGGCAAGGTGTCAGTGAAGAAGTCATGGTCCCAGTGCTGGCCTTGCTGGTGATGGTCCACGAGTTTTGTGCAGATAAAGAAAGATTTGGCCATAACACTGTTTAATTTTCACTCATGTTTCCTAATATGGTATATGCTTTTGGTGGTGTTTCTTCCTTTTAAATTCAATATCATACTGTATGGTTTATTTCCCAACATACATGCACATACAGACAGACAAGTAATAAGTAAGTATTGTAAGTAAATAGTAAGTATTTGGGCTATAAGAGACAGAATTTTGGGCTGCTTACATACATAATGTATATGGTACATGCAAAGCTGTGACTAAAGCAGTGCAGCAACCTCCAGAAGAGCCTCTGGGTGATGATGTATAATTAAGGGGATTGCTAAACGTAAAGCTACTAAGAGAAAAAAAATCAGTAAAACTAAACCAAAATCAAACCTAGCTCCCATTATATTTAAATCTAGTATTAAGACACCTGTTGTGGTGGGTTTATGAAATACCCTTAAAACAAGCAATTAATAAGCCAGAGGCCACTGACAGGTAAGAAAGAGAACTAAGCAAGCTGGAGTGAAGCCTTGCTGTGTCCTGGTATGCCTCACACAAAGTACCTGTCCTGTTACCCAGACACACCCACCATACTTCTTGAAAACTCCATGACTCAAAAATCAAACCACAAAAACATGTTTCATAAGAAATAATGCATGATGACAAGATGCCTATGGCAACTTTTAGTATTTTTAATTCTGTCAGCAGGGAGTCTGGAATTTGCTCCCTTGCCAGATGAACACTCTCCACTCCAAAAGCCAAGGGCAGCTTTGGAGGGAATAACACTTCTTGGCCGCTTCCAATAAATTACTTACTTTTCATGATATTTAACATAATTCAGCCTGTGTATCAGACTTGTTTTCAGAACTCATCCCTTGTAGCCAGTTGAGAAAACTAATTATAACTAAACATTTAAAATCTTCCTGGGAGATGCTCAGTGAGATCTAAACCTCAGGAATGCTTCTGAGCATGCGAGTCATCCCATGTCAACCCAGATATTTAATTTTTTGGAGATGTTCTTTCTTCTGGAGATGTTTTGGAGATGTTGGCTTTACTTAAGCCAACATTTTCCATCCTCAACCATTCAAAACAGTTTTTTATAATTAAACCCAAGTGATGCCACAGTGGTAACCAGTTGGATGATGAGCTGTTGTACAAGTCAGTCTGTCAAGACAAATCAGTTTGTTATATCAACTTAGAAAAATAAACTCTGCATTCATGGCACTACTCGTTGAAGTTAACAGCAGATTACGGATACTTCTCTCAGTGTGATGTGCAACCTCAAGATAAGGGTTTTTTTTCCAGCAAATTGCTGCACAGAAAAAGAAATGTGATAGAAAAATGTTCAACTTCCCCTTTGACATTAACAAAACCCATACGCAAAGCCAAATGCTGCTGTGTGTGCATACTCTGCTGAACACACTCTAATTGTTTTTGCACTGCACACACTGTCTTACACCAAGGCAGAAGGAAACATTAACCAAATTGCAATGCAGGTCCTTTATGCATGTCAAGAAAACAAAGTAACTGAACTGAACTGAACTAGAACTCAGGTTGGCTAAGACCGTGAAGGATAATAAGAAATCCTTCTACAAATATATTAATAACAAAAGGAGAACTAGGGAGACCATACAGTTCCTTTTGGACACAGAGGGAACAACAGTAACAGGGGATGAGGAGAAGGCTGAGGTACTAAACGCCTTCTTTGC
>WAAB01012846.1:67687-104205 GCA_013389865.1 Piaya cayana | reverse complement strand
AAGAACCATTAACTTCAGGAGAACACTAAAGCAGACATCCAGCCAACAGTCAAATGTCTACAGGTAAAATAAATTTAGGAACAGGGTTTTAAAGAGCGGTTATGGTACTTAACAATGTAAGGCTGAGAGGCTTGAGGTTGTTCAGCTTGGAAAAGGGAAGGCTTCAGGGACACCATATAGCAGACTCATGGTACTTAAAGGGGGCCTACAGGAAAGATGGGGATAGACATTTCAGCAAGGCCTGTTGTGATAGGACAAGGAGTAATGGTTTTAAACTAAGGGAGGGTAGATTTAGATTGGATATAAGAAAGAAAGTTTTAACAATGAGGCTGGTGAAACACTGGAACAAGTTGTTCAGGAAAGTAGTGGAGGCCCCACCTCTGGAAACATTCAAGGTCAGGTTGGATGGGGCTCTGAGCAACCTGATCTAGTTAAAGATGTCCCTGCTCCTGTAGGGAGGTTGGACAGGATGACCTGTAAAGGTCCCTTCTAGTCCAAAGCATTCTATGATTCTATGTGAGATTTACAAGTTTCATTTATTATATTTTGGGTTGTGTGCATTCATTGTTTGAATGTTTACCTTGCAAGAGTATTAAAGATACTCTTCAGCACCTACATAATTTTCCCCCCGTGTAGTTTTCTGTTTGCTCTTTTCAAAATCCTTTTACACTTTCATTCCCATCAAATGCATATTTGCACTCCCTAAAAATTTATAGATGATTTGAACAAGGCGTTGCATAACCTATGTTTAGTATTTGCACTGAATGGGCAGTGTCTTTTACTAATAGTCTATTAACATCAAGGCCCTGAGGGCACCTATAAACCTTACTGATCCTGATCAAGCACATCTTGGGTCCAGGAAACCCATTTTAGCCTGCTCTACTTCCTTGCTGGAGACACTGGAGCAGACCCTGGCTGTGAGGGATCTGCCAGCCCATGTGGCAACCTGACAATAAGGTAGTGAAGTGTCTGTTTATTAAATGAACTTTATTAAATGAACTTGATGCAGAAGCCAAATGTCTGAGGTAAGAGGGAGACAGTCCAGAGTGTGTCCCTTTGAGAAGCTTCTTTGTTTTGTTCTTGTAGTTGCAGATTTTGTCTTTTAAGGAAAGAACAAGAAAGCAAAACACAGACACAAACCCAACAAAAGCAATGGGATTTTGTGTTCTCATTTCCAAACACTGATGTGAAACATACACTAAGTGCAGCTTTCTGCTCTGATTTTAATAAGGTTAATTTTGCTGGGCCAGGTACCTCTCAGAGATAAGCATCTCCAACTACCTTCAGAATTAGGCTAGCTTTATCAGCAAGTTTGCAGATGACACCAAGGTGAGTGGTGTAGTTGCCACATCGGAAGGGCGAGATGTCATCCAGAGGGACCTGAACAGGCTGGAGAAGTGGATTAGTGAGAACCTCATGAGGTTCAACAAGGCCTAGTGCAAGGTCCTGCACCTGGTTCGGGGAAATCCCTGTTTGCAGTACACAATGGGAGGTGATGTGATCGAGAGCTGCCCTGCAGAGAGGACTTGGGGGTGCTGGTCGATGGGAAGCTTGAGATAAACTGGTAGAGTGTTCTTGCAGCCCAGAAGGCCAACCGTGTCTTGGGCTGCATCAAAAGAAGCATGGCCAGCAGGTATAGGGAAGTGATTCTGCCCCTCTATTCGTCTCTTGTGAGACCTCATCTGGACAGGTTCTATGTGTAGCCAAAGAGGCTGAGTGCATCACTGAGCCCCAGTACCCTTTCTCACATGCCTTGTATTGGTGGACTGCTCTGGCTTAGCAGAATTTGTAGCAGGTGTGTCAGCACATCATTGGCAAACTGCAGTTATCTACGATATGCAAAGTGGAAAATAAAGAAAAGAAGTTTTCTTAGATGTCTTAATGAGAAAGGAATTCTACTGTTACCCTCAAAATGAATTTCTGCATACTTGAGAAGGTATATTATAGATTTGACTTTAAGTTATTTATCTGTATTATCTGTCCATGTTTTAATAATTAATTGTCATTGCCTTTAGGAATGTAATCCACTTAAAGACAAAAATTTATTAGATTGACAGAGGGTCTTGTACTATCTGATATGACTGTAAAAGNAGCAAGGCCTGTTGTGATAGGACAAGGAGTAATGGTTTTAAACTAAGGGAGGGTAGATTTAGATTGGATATAAGAAAGTAAGTTTTAACAATGAGGCTGGTGAAACACTGGAACAGGTTGTACAGGAAAGTAGTGGAGGCCCCACCTCTGGAAACATTCAAGGTCAGGTTGGATGGGGCTCTGAGCAACCTGGTCTAGTTAAAGATGTCCCTGCTCCTGTAGGGAGGTTGGACAGGATGACCTGTAAAGGTCCCTTCTAGTTCAAAGCATTCTATGATTCTATGTGAGATTTACAAGTTTCATTTATTATATTTTGGGTTGTGTGCATTCATTGTTTGAATGTTTACCTTGCAAGAGTATTAAAGATACTCTTCAGCACCTACATAATTTTCCCCCCGTGTAGTTTTCTGTTTGCTCTTTTCAAAATCCTTTTACACTTTCATTCCCATCAAATGCATATTTGCACTCCCTAAAAATTTATAGATGATTTGAACAAGGCGTTGCATAACCTATGTTTAGTATTTGCACTGAATGGGCAGTGTCTTTTACTAATAGTCTATTAACATCAAGGCCCTGAGGGCACCTATAAACCTTACTGATCCTGATCAAGCACATCTTGGGTCCAGGAAACCCATTTTAGCCTGCTCTACTTCCTTGCTGGAGACACTGGAGCAGACCCTGGCTGTGAGGGATCTGCCAGCCCATGTGGCAACCTGACAATAAGGTAGTGAAGTGTCTGTTTATTAAATGAACTTTATTAAATGAACTTGATGCAGAAGCCAAATGTCTGAGGTAAGAGGGAGACAGTCCAGAGTGTGTCCCTTTGAGAAGCTTCTTTGTTTTGTTCTTGTAGTTGCAGATTTTGTCTTTTAAGGAAAGAACAAGAAAGCAAAACACAGACACAAACCCAACAAAAGCAATGGGATTTTGTGTTCTCATTTCCAAACACTGATGTGAAACATACACTAAGTGCAGCTTTCTGCTCTGATTTTAATAAGGTTAATTTTGCTGGGCCAGGTACCTCTCAGAGATAAGCATCTCCAACTACCTTCAGAATTAGGCTAGCTTTATCAGCAAGTTTGCAGATGACACCAAGGTGAGTGGTGTAGTTGCCACATCGGAAGGGCGAGATGTCATCCAGAGGGACCTGAACAGGCTGGAGAAGTGGATTAGTGAGAACCTCATGAGGTTCAACAAGGCCTAGTGCAAGGTCCTGCACCTGGTTCGGGGAAATCCCTGTTTGCAGTACACAATGGGAGGTGATGTGATCGAGAGCTGCCCTGCAGAGAGGACTTGGGGGTGCTGGTCGATGGGAAGCTTGAAATAAACTGGCAGAGTGTTCTTGCAGCCCAGAAGGCCAACCGTGTCTTGGGCTGCATCAAAAGAAGCATGGCCAGCAGGTATAGGGAAGTGATTCTGCCCCTCTATTCGTCTCTTGTGAGACCTCATCTGGACAGGTTCTATGTGTAGCCAAAAAGGCTGAGTGCATCACTGAGCCCCAGTACCCTTTCCCACATGCCTTGTATTGGTGGACTGCTCTGGCTTAGCAGAATTTGTAGCAGGTGTGTCAGCACATCATTGGCAAACTGCAGTTATCTACGATATGCAAAGTGGAAAATAAAGAAAAGAAGTTTTCTTAGATGTCTTAATGAGAAAGGAATTCTACTGTTACCCTCAAAATGAATTTCTGCATACTTGAGAAGGTATATTATAGATTTGACTTTAAGTTATTTATCTGTATTATCTGTCCATGTTTTAATAATTAATTGTCATTGCCTTTAGGAATGTAATCCACTTAAAGACAAAAATTTATTAGATTGACAGAGGGTCTTGTACTATCTGATATGACTGTAAAAGGAGTTGAGGGAATTACTTATGGAAAATCACATGTAATTACTTGAGAAAACAATAAAATTTGTGTGCAAAAGTTATTAGTCAGTCTACTTTTCAGTCTGTTGTGTTACAATGAGGTGTGATTCTATGGATTTTCTATCATTTCTTTATCTTAATCCAAAATTTTGACATGATGACTCTGCATTTGTGAGGAACATTGAACTGAAACAGCCAAGAGAGAAGTTTTCTTTCAATTACAGTAATTGTTTCTAAAATATGAAGTTATAATAGGATTGTTTACAAGCTATTAATAGTATGTTTATATTTTGGGTGTTTAGAAGGAGATTCACTTTTGAATTCTGAGCCCAGGAGCTTACCCATTAGCTAGTTACTCTTTACTTGGTGCTCTTCTCTGTAACAACTCTTTCCTAGTCAAATGATGTTGGTTATGAGTAGAGAGTGAAAATTTGAGATGAAAATCACCATTCAAGAATTTATATCAACACTTGTAATTTCTTGGAAGGCGAGTGTGCTGAGGAACAGACAGGTGACATTTTGTGGCAGTTTATCAGGCTGCAGAGAATAAAAATGCATGGTTTGCACACCTCCCTAGCTTGATATGTAGTACCTTCATTGATTTGGAAATGGAAGATGTGTGAGTACAGTCAGTTAAGTCTTCTGGGAACAGGCAGAAGGGCAAATAAAACCTTTGAGAGCTCTCTATGGCAACAGCTGTATTACAGGGTATGATGGTTCTTCTGTGCTATCGAGTCTAGGTGCACGGCACAGTTGTATCCTGACCCCACACCAGGATGCAACACAGATTCCAGCCACTTCTGCTTTCCCTTGGAATAGTCTAGTCTGCTGCTAGGAGGGAGTAATGAGCATGCTCTGCCCACATCTCCAGCAGAGCCGCAGCAAGCATCTTGGGAATCAGTGCTTGGAGAGGCTGAAATACAGAAGTTCCAGTGCAAACACTTGATTAACAATGAGTTCAAGTTGCCAGCACCCATTTCCTACTGACCACAAAAGAATAAGCAGCAAAGACGCATTCTGTCAGCTACTGGTGCTTATTTTTCAGTCCCTCTTTTCAGACTCAACTATTGCCTTAGTCACCCAGCGGCCCTGCGCGTTGTTTCTGAGCAATCTCTGTTCTGCCTAAGCTACCAGCATAAATATTTATATTGTTACAGTTCCAGTGTTGTAGATTTTTTTTTCCAACAAGCTACTGCTATGACTACAAGCTTTGAACAATTACTAACATAAACCAGCTACTTGCATAAGTCTTGCTTAATGTTACAGAAAGCACTCATGTTTTCAGTTGCATTATTCACACCCATTTGAAAAAGGCAACAGAGTTCCAGAAGTGAGGAAGCTATATCAGTACCACACTGGTCCTAAAAACAGGTAATTATTTAAACAGTAAAGGATGATGCTAAAGGTGCTTGCTTGTTTCTGGCTTAATAAGGAAATAATAGAAAGGAAAGAGCTGGGGTGAGATGTTGAACTGATGAGCAGATGAAGTACTAACCAGCCAAAAGGCTATTTTTTCAGATTTCTGAATATTTTCAATAATTGTCTACTACACAGGAGAGCTTAATGAAGGCTTAATTTTCACATGAAAACTTAATTTTTTTCCAAAATAACATTGCTCAGGTATTTCTAGTGAAATAACAATGCTTTCTCCTGTTTTTTTTAACTAGTCTGTAATATGTTCTTACATCTGTTGGAGCTGTTTAGTTCAATGCTATGTTCAAACTTAGCCACATCAAAAAAGTAGAAAAGCAATTAAAAAGTTGTTATACAAGGTGCAAAGAGAAGAATTCAGCTGCTGACCTTTTTTGCAGTTTATCAGTGAAATGGAGTGTCACTTTATCAGGTGCTGGTGACATTTCCAGGCTACAGTGTCATGTGTATGTAATTATAAATGCATTTTTTTTTCCTTGTCTGTGACTAAGAACCTGATTGTGTATACCTGTGTAATTTATATATGATACCTACAAGGCATGAACTTGGGAAAAACAAGATGGTAAGGGGCATTCCCTGCCCCTTGGCTAGTTTATTCACATTTCAAGTGTTAAGGTGTATTGTTCTTTCTCTGATTTATCGTGCTTAATCCTGACAGAGCAGTTAAGTTTCTCATTCCATTATTGCTGTTCAAGAATATGATCTGATCTGGTTCTTATAAATTTTTAGATTTAATATATTAATTGCCATTTGAAACATTCTTCTCCTCCATTGGTATTTACTGGATTTAATATTTATAGATTGTAGTTCTAGTCTGTCTTCAGTGTAATCTAAACAAGCCAAATCAACCTCTTTTTGAAAGTTAACCACCTTATTTCCCCCAGTAAACTGGTAGCCTTCCTCCCATGAGAAATCCTTTCAAGTTTGTTAACTTATTGATGAGGACAGTGTAGAGTGTTTCAACCACATGCAGGCTGGTACCCTGAACAATGGTGTTGGGGTCATAAACAGATGTGTGTGATAGTTTAGTTTGTGATCCATGTGAGTATATACAAGCCTGAGCTGTGCTTTCACATACCATATGGCTGCAGGACAACCTGAGCCAGTTCACTCTATTGGAGAAGCCTCTAGGCAGCTCCCAATTGGCACCTGGCAATGACTCCACCTGCATATCTCTGCTTACCTTGAAGAGAAACAACCTGTTTTCATGCAACGCTCTTTGCTTGACAGTGGAGATAATTACTAGAGTTGTTCACTTCTAATGACAGCTCATAAAACCTCTGAAGGCTTCAGTGCTTGCAAATCTCCCCAGAGTCAGAATTTGCACAGCATGTCATGCCCTGACTAAAGGTCCAGCTGATGATTCACAGCTTTGTGTTCCCAGTATCTGAAGAAACAGAAGATCATCTGTGCTGTCTCCTGTTACCTTCTGGGTTTATCTCCAATAAACCAAATTTTAATCACTATCATATGGAGTCCAAGCACCTTTCTTATTGGTATCTATAACAAACATTTTCATCAGTGCACTGCAAGTGCCTTAGGGTCTTCTCTAACTCTGCTGGAAATGAAATGGTTCACCTAATTTAAGACAGCTTTTTTTTTAGTAGATATAGCATGGTGAGTCATGTAATCTTGTTGCCCAGTTCATCTTAGTCTGTAATTCTGGATAGCAAACCATTATTTTTGTGTGAAAAAAATAAAAGAAAGTGGTGCAATTTCTGAGTGTAGGAGGAGCGCATGAGTAAAGATGGTTGTAAGCCAGACTGTAGGGTCGCATACTCCTCTTCCAGCTCCTGTGCTGTTGGCAAATTACATAGGAAAATAACTTTTTTTAGCACTGATAGCAGTAATGAAAATATTGAGATGAAGGCAATGATTGATCCCCCAGTGAGTTACTTTTGTGACAGCAATTACTGCCACACCTTGACTCGTCCCTTTACAAGCATCTGCTGTCATCTTTCTCTAGCTGGCCTCCCAACCAACCTTGCAGTTCTGGTTTTGCAATATAACTCAGCTTTCTCTACAATACAGAATAAAGGTGATAAACATATTGAAACAAAACAGTAGACTAACGTGTTGTAACCAAATACTACTTTATATTTGTATTTTCCATTTCCAATTTTAACCTTTCTAAATCAAAAGTTTTTGCATAGCCTGAAGATTACAATACCTCTTACTAAACCAAAGATTTTCTGTTCTCCAATTGCATAATACATACATTTTTAAAAAATACTGTGGAATGTTTTTTCTACAGAAAAGCTAGGTTGTTAGGCCAGCTATTTTAGGTGGTCCCAAGAAATGTACTGCCTTTTGCAACAGCATTCTTCCTGAACCAAGATTACTAGCTACTGGGTCTGTAACCTCATATACTGGTTACTCTGGCATTTGGGATAGAAACTGCTTGGCCTTCCCAAATGAAATACACAGAGAATTTAAAATTTTACTTTCTTAGTTATTGCAATTTCCTGGATCCTATCTTTATTTCTATTAGCCTTGCTGCCTTCTCCTCCCATAATTGCTATTACCTTTCTCATAGAGACGAGAGGATTTTTTTATTATTATTATTTTTGTGGCCACGTGTATTTTTTCCACTCACTCTGATTGCACTAAATTACTATTTAATTTGTAATTTTACTATATAAAGTATGTTCTATTAAATGTTTTACTTTACCACGTGAAACTAAATTCCATCTGACTTTTAGCAGTGGTCATGATTATGACCTTGAAAACAGATCTTTTACCTGTCAGTCCCATGTCCCATTTGTCTAACATTTTTGCCACGACAGATTCTTCCAGCTGAGTTTTAGGACTTCCCTCCTGCAGGTAAAGTAGGAGAAAGTAATTTTGTTGGAAGTAAGAAAACTGATGAATTATTTTCTTTGGGGGGGAAAAAGGATAGATTTTACCATAAAGAGTATGCCTAGCTTTTCTACTACAAACTTGCTAGAAGTATAAATTACTTCCTATGCTCTATTGGTGAATTTCTAACTGCAAGACATTTGATTACCACACTAACAAGATGATAAATTCTTGTAAGATGAATGTCTGCAAGACGTAAATGATAAACTAGACATTCAGTGTCAAAACTGAAAGTGGTATTGCTCAGTAAAATAGAATTACGCATTCTCAGCACTGCAAGCACATTTAGATGGCCTTGACATTCCTAGCAGTCTGGTCTGGGATGACAGGTATAAAAATAGCCTGTTTTATGCAGCTTTAACTATACCTAAATACTTACCTGCATTTATATTTCTGGATATTTTTTCTTGTAACATTAGAAGTTTTGTTTGTACAATGATCTTCTTAATGTCTTCATCAAAGTTATCTTGTACAACAAACTAAAGTAGAAATGGTAGAAAAATATACCTGAAGAGCTTTAAAATTAGTTCTTTTATTTGCTCTGTCCAGTTTCAGATGAAAAATATATACAACGAATATGTATTGCAGCCAAAATAAAAAAAAAAAGACTGTGGCTATAAACCACATTGTTTTGCCCTAAATATAGTTTCAGATGTCTCAGAGACGTGATATGACTATAGTCTCTTCTCACGCAGAAAGGATGACATACAAGGAGCAGGTAAAACACAAGATTACTAAGTTCTATCATTTCCTTTACAAAAGCAGTGATTATGTTTGCCTGTCACCATCACTCGTCCCCCTAAAATCAGGGCAACATTTGCCCTGATTTTTGGTGGTTAAGTCAGGGTGATGTCCACGCAATGCATGCTTCAAGAGACTTTATTTCAGACTAAGTGCTGTCAGGTACTGTTGATAGCATAGGTAGTTGGACCTTATCTTCAGGTTTTGCCTCATTGGAAAGGAATATGTTTCAAGGGTTCCAGGATTGTTTGATGATACAAAGTGGAGGGGTGGGGTCGAGAGGCAAATCAACTTTAAAAGCACTTTACTAATCCAAATACGAATGCTAATGTAGCCACATGCATATGCCTAAAGGAGAATATATGTGAAAAGGGGAAGTTGTTACTAATATAAGAAGGGGAAGACAAGAAATCTCCAAAGCTGGAACAAAATTACTGGAGGATGTAGAAAAATAAGAGCTTTGTGATAATGAAAGGCAAATGATCTAAATGTCTCCTATGGATCTTCCATCCCTACCTAAGGGAATGCTCTCTGATTTATTTTCATGCATAACTCAAAAGGATTGAAATATTTATTACTGGTATCATTCTCTCTTCATTTGTATATAATTTTTATGAAATGAAGCAGATGATGGAAAAAGGACTTAATGGTGATACCTTATTTAGTGAATTCAGTTGGGAAAATGTACCCCCAAATCCTGTCTTTTCCTTTGCACACAAATAACCTTCACTGAACGCCTTGTCAGTCACAGAAAGATGAGCCACATCATGATCATTGCTCTGCTGCACTCCATTTTCAAAGATGGCACTGATGAGCCCTCTCTGTACTAATTACAACATAACATTCTAGCTTGGAGCTTTATGTAACAAAATACTTCTGAATATTTGAATAGATTAAAAAAAAGAGTAAATTCCACTGCATAGATCTGATCAGGAAGATATTTGGATAACTCTCTGTTTAACTTTTACTTCATTGCTGGAGCTGATGGTTCTTGGTCCTCTTTAAAGTGTTTCTGGTGACTGCATCAAATATTCATTCAGACCGGTGTCAATGTCCACTTTCCTTGGAGAACCTACTTTGTTGCTCTTCCCTGTGACATTTATCTTGTCAGAACTCCCATGTTCTGCATATTTTTCTGTCTCATGAAATCCATCCATTTCAGCTGACATTCCTTTGGCTTTACTATAATGTGTTCCTTCTAAATTCTGATTCACATCAATCACTGAATAGTTGAATGCTTGAAGAACTCTCATTTTACCTATTCATTTTGGTAATATTTTAACAATGTCTTTTATACCAGAAACATTTTTAGCTGAAACATTTTTTTCACTATTAGTGGTATTATAGTGAAGTTAAGAGAAAAAAAAAATACTGCATACAGCAGAGCCTCTAGTGTGTATGTCTCAGAAAGAATTCTTCAAAAAAACCCTTTTTAAAAGTCAGTGCTTCTAGAAATATGTAGTAGAGCAGATTAAGGAACACCTCATTTGCCTTGATGATAATCAGATTTAGCTCATATATTCTTGCTGGTGGTGCAAAATAACAATACAGAAACTAGAAATCTTGCATCAAAATTATTTGACCTAATACAGTGAGTTCATAAGAAACATTTCCAAAAATGAAATACATGATATAATTGCTGAACAAAGAGAGACTAGCTGACTACATCAATCCTGCTGTCTTTGCTGAGCTAGGAATGAATTTATTTCTGTGTTTCGCCCAACAACATGATGCCTGGAGCTGTTCTAACATGCCTCCAGGGAGCACTGCAAACCCGGCATTGAGAAAGGACAATACATGCAGGCACAGCAGGGCATGATCTCTTATCTTTGTTTATCTGTCTCATAACAGCTGAAAGTGTTTCTGTTTGGTAAATACAGTAGTACCCCAAAGTGGAATGAAAAAATACCAGAAGTAGAAGGAAAAATCAGAGTGGAAGGAGCAGGACATAGTTGGATTATTCTCTACTTTTTTTTTTTTTTTTCAGAATACTTGTAATTTGCTTAGCAAATGTATTTATGATGCGTTTCTAGCAATAATGAGAACATCTACCTTGATAGTTCTAAACAGTCCATGATTGCTGCCTACTTTGGGAGGAACCTAAGAAAGAGCTTTCCTCTATCTTTACTATCTATTTAAGTAGTTTGGTTAGTCAATAAGTTAGTCACCTGGTTAGTTAACAAGTGACACTGCAGCCTTAAAAATTGCCTGTACCCAATTCTGTGTTCACCACACTACATTGGAATAACTTCTTCTTTGAAGAATACTGACTCCAGTTCTGGTGTGTGAGTGAAATAGGGAACTAAAAGAACACCAGAATACAGCGAACAAACTGTTCCCAGAACAATCACAAGCTAAGTTCCAAAACGTCAGGGTTACTTAATAGCTTACTAGTATTAATACTTAATAGTAAGCCTGTCAGTAAAACCTGAGGGGCTGAATGGGGCAAAACCTGTGTGCTCAGGCTGCAGATCAAATATCTCAGTGACATGTGGCAGTCTGCGGTATCTGGACAAAGCTGCCCAAGTACCCTAGTGGAGAGGCAAATAAAACAGCTCATGTGCCTGAGATACTCCTGCCAACAGCCTCCCTAGTTTTGAAGGAATCTTTCCCTGTCAGTGACACGGTGTCTTCAATTAGGGGAGTTTGCTGCTTCCTGTACCATCAAAAAAAGGTAAAGGTAAAGGTAAAGATAGATCAAGGTCAAGATCAAGTCTGGCGCATTGGGAGCTGTCCCTGCGCATGGAAGGGGAATTGGAACCGAGTGATCTTTATTGTCCCTTCCAACCCAAACAATTCTATCATTCTATGATAAAGCTAAAGCTAAAGCTAGAGCTAAAGCTCAGTCACCCCAACTCTCGCAGCCTTTATCTGGAGGCTCTCCTGCCGTTTCCCTCGCCCCTGCCCCGGGGTGGAGTACGAATCCTGGCTGCGGCAGCCAAGGGAGGTGGAGTATAGAGGCTCAGGCGGTGTCTTTTTTTTTTTCAACAGGAAGTGGATCTTGCTCAAACTCCTTATTTTTTTTTCGCAGCCCGGGTTTCAGCTGCACCGCTTGCCCGCTCCGGGGAACCTGCAACCTCGAGTCGGTGCGGGGCGGGGGAAGACAGCCCGTTCCATCCCGTCCCGTCCATCCCGTCCATCCCATCCCTGACCCAGGACCAGCAGCAGGTAGGTCAGCGGCGGGGATTGTCCTGGTTTTCCCCCCGAGGGAACCCTGTGAGAGGGGCGACCGGTGAGGGGGGGATATGAATGAATGAATGAATGAATGAATGGCTGTGCCCCCCGACAGCCGGGGGTGGCCGGGTAGGGGCAGCGGGGACCGCTTTTCTCCCTCTGTCTTTTGTCGCAGTGTCAGCCAGCTCGGGTCGAGGTGGTGGGGAATCCGTGGGGATGCGCAGACAGACATAGTTTGCTGGGGTTTGGGGGCCTTGGAGGTGGCTCAGACGGAGGTGTTGTCACCTGGGGAAACACAGAGCTGGGGACAGCTTAGGAGTGGGAGTGAAATACTTTTTTAAAAGGTCGTCATTTTCCTCTGCAGGCTGATGTGGTTCAGTTTCTGAGAGAAAGCGTCTGCACTCCTTTTCCGTGAAGCTAAAGCTTGGCCCCCGGCTCTGGTGGGTCTCCTCCTCGGAGACGTGCCCTTCCTACCTCGCTGAGGAGCCACAGCCCCGTTCAGGTCAGTGTTTCCAGGAATACATAAAGATTTCAGTGAAGGATATTGAAAAACGTTTTGCTGCCATACCTGGTGAGGGATGTCAGTGATTCACGGAAAAAAAAGGCGGTTGAGATAGCCTTGGTGCTGTAACTGCATCCAAATGGAGGGAATGGATGTTGACGCTCTGGAGAGTGTCCNGCTGCCCAGGGGGGTGGTTGATTCACCTTCCCTGGAGGTGTTTAAGTTACGGGTGGACGGGGTCCTGAGGGACATGGTTTAGTGTTTTGTGGGAGTGGTTGGACTCGATGATCCAGTGGGTCTCTTCCAACCCGGTGATTCTGTGATTCTGTGATTCTGTGAAACCAAGCCAGCTCTTCAAAACCAGTTAGATGTGCCGTACCTTGCAGTTAATAGAAGCATTTAAGGCAATATAGCTGCTTTCCATTACTTAGAGGAGTCCAACGAGAAGGATGGTGAGGGGCTCTTTATCAGGGAGTCTAGTGATAGGATGAGGGGGAATGGTTTTAAGCTGAAAGAGGGGAGATTTAGATTAGATGTTAGAATGATTTGATTTTACTGTGATGGTGGGGAGACACTGGAACTGGTTGTCCAGAGAAGTTGTGTATGACACATCCCTGGAGATGTTCAAGGCCAGATTCTATGTGGCTTGAAGCAACGTGATCTAGTGGAAGGTGTCCCTTCCCATGGCAGGTGAGTTGGAACTACATGATATTTAAGGTCCCTTGAGCCCGAACATTTCTATGATAATATGTATGTATATATTTTCCTGATTTAAAATATTCATGGGCTTATATTAAAGAAATGGTGTGATATTCTGACTTTTTGTTAGGTGTCTCAATTCTGAGAACAGGACTGTTGTGTGTTTTAACCTGTTCATGTTTTTGAATGAGACATCCAAAGAAAAAGCACCACAAGTGTGAAAAAGTTACTGGAAAACATGAATCTTCAAAATTCTGAAGAGACTAGGTTTTTTTTTTAAGTTGAGTGGATCAACTTTGAAAGGACTAAAGAGCAGAGGAAAAGGTGACTGTACCAATTTAATCACAGATTTTTATGAGACTTATGCTCTACTGTGTGCTATCATGGATGCTGTAACTGAAATTCAGGTGTAGGTATCAGTGAAGACCTCTTCCAGGCACTTGTGTTCTTTCTTTTCATTTTAAATTGATGCATATATTTCTTTTCAGGGTGCAACTTCACAGATGTGGCCTCAGATACATGGAATTTTTTTCACTCTGGAAAATTTGGGCAGAAATAACTGCAGCTGAATTCCGTCCTGAGTGGCAAAACTCCGCAGGACAATTGCAAACTCAAGATGTGGACAAAATGGCTGGGAAAAAGGAGAAATTTAGCTGTTTATCATGGCAAAATGTGGTAGGAAAAACATTCTCACTTGACTCTGTGGTCATAGATTTGTTGTTATTATTATGAATTATGTGAATGCATGTGCAGAGCAGAGCCTTACTTTGCTGTTGGGTGTAACTTCCAATGTCCAATGGAAGATTTTTCATCATGAAAAGTCAGAGATAAGAAGGAGTTTCCCTGGAACAGTTCATTTGTATGGTTTTACATAGGGCTGTATATATTTACAGGTCTTCCATGTTGTTAAAAGGGCAAGCTATAAATTTAAATGTATAGAAAGAACATGGAATTTATAGAGAAGCACAATTCTGGAAGACGTTTTTCTTCACAACAGGGCAAATTACTAGTGGAGCATCTGCTGAACTGACTGCTGCAGCAAAAATTGCTTGGGGGAGCATGTGTGAGACCTAACACTAGAGTAAGATAATCCTGTAATGAAACTGATCTTATGAAAAACCAGCAAATCAGAGAGGTCATAAATAAAATACCTATTCATAAGACTATTCGATCTCTTTTTCTTTTTATTTTTTTCCTATTATAATATTTTAATCTAATTGAAAACTAGAGATTTTAAGAGTTGCAGTCTACCACAATTAGTGAAGAAAGTTAAAGCTTTTGTACAAACACACATAACCCCCTTCCAGTGATTTTCAAGTTTTGTGTATTTATTTATATGCTCAGTGTTCTTGCAGGGACTCATTACTTCTTACAGCTAGGCAAGAAAAGACCTGCCTGGTAATCTGAGTGAAATTTGCAGTGAGGGAGGAGGGAAGAGATGGGGAAGAAGGAAGAAAGCAGGCATTGCAAGAAGCAGTGTGGATGACTCAATATATAGCGCACTTGTGAGTCAGTTTGAAGTAAGACACGGCAGCCGGAAGTGTCGTCTTTAACTATTGTAGAAACAGGTGATTAGCTAAAGGTTCTTCATAGTAGGATGAGGTTTTCCTGGTCATCTTTCAGTTAGAAGAATTGCATTTGTCCTTTCACAGTGTTGTAAAAACTGTTGTAGACTGAACAGAAAAAAACCAGTAAGGCAGGTCAAGTTAAGGAACAGCTTGTCAGATGCATGCCACTAATAGATCCTTCTCCAACCATGTATGGGATAAGACGCCTAACAAAGAGTCCTAACAGACAATAAGTCATTCAGGTATAAAAGGAAAAGAACAACAAAACCTATGGGATCAGCTAAGTGGGAAGATAGCAAGTGGAAAAAAAACCAAAACATATTTTTTGTATTTCTGTTCATCTTGATAGAGCGTGGATTTCAGTGCCAGTACCTTTTTTTTAATTCTAATCTTTCATGGAAGGATCTGTCTCAAACTGAAAAGCCAGTAAAAAGCAGTTATAGAATGAAATGATCTGTAACAATTTACATCTGTAAATGTCTAATTTCAGGTAGCTTTGAGACCAAAAGATCAGGAAGTGATAAATGCTTTTTTAGCTTTCCCAAGGCATCAGAAGAGAGCCAGGAAAATAGAGACCAATGATCATGGTATCTGCAGCTGGTAGTTGGGTAGAAACTGCAATAAAGAAAGCAACCAGTAGAAAGGAAATAAAATGATATAGGGAAGGAGTCAACCAGTGGCCTTTGTAAATGGAAGTCATGATTCTCAAACACTACAAGTGTGTTAAAATTGTACAGATATATGTGAACATGTTGGATACAGGGCACATAGTTGATACAGTCTGACTTAATTTCCAGAAGACATTCAGCAGAGGCTGTCAATGAACATATTACTTAACATATTTATTCTCATGTGAGAAATGCTCAGATTTTCAGGTGCAGGTAGATCACTACCGGAGTTCCAAACATCACTCTTCTGCTTAGTGTATATTTTTAATGATATAGACAGATGGAAAATGTTGCAGTAGCAGAATTTGCCAGCAATACAAAGCCATTCAGGCTAGAGCGCAGATATTAATTGCAAAGAGTGGAAGAAGGATGTCATGATAGTGAATGACCAGGCAATAACAGCAGAAGCAATTTGTTGTAGATAAACGTAAAGAAAATTTTCAACAAAAACAGAAGAGCAAAATCCTATCATCATGTGTTCAGCGGCTGACTAGGTTTACCTGATTTTAATACTCAGCAATGAGATATTGGAATATTACTATACAGACCCATGAAAGTACCAGGTCAATACTCAGTGCTAGAGAAGGAATAAATAGATTGTTAGATTGTTAATATGGAGTTATTAGGGAAAAAAACCAGAAAAAATGTAGTTTATAAGTTTGTAGTGTCCCTATGTTTTCAAGATTACACAGGTTGTATTCTCCCCTCCCCATCTTGGACAGGCTGTAGCATAACTGGAGAAGGTATAGGAGGTGGTAAAGATGGTCAGAAGCATGAAATGAGATTCCATCTCAGGGACAGTTGGAGAGACTAAGATGCTAGCTTGGGAAAGCAAGAACTGGTGAGAAGTGTGCTAGAGATGTGAAAAACCTCGAGTGCTTAATAAGCTGGATAGGAAAGGTACACTGATTTTTTTTTTTTTTTTTCTTGGTATAGTAATTAGGAACTGTCAAGCAAAGCAAGCAGGTAACAGGCTCAAAACAAACCAAAGATGATTCTGATTATTCCCGTATTTCCTATGTCCTGTATTAACTGTGTAATTCCTGTACTAAGTGTGCAATGCAAACATTGACTTTCAATAGTGGAATTTTATATTGGAAACTGCTAATTGAAGGTTTTTGGTATTTTTACTTTTCTGCAGGGAAACATGGCAGCAAAAATGTTTTTGTGTAATATCACAACAGCATTTCTATCTTTAATTATTGCAGGTAAGTTTATTGATGTCTATGGAAGTTTGTCTTCTTAAACTTTTTTTTCACAGAATACTAATTTGCTGTGAATATGGTGATAACAGTAACATTTATTTGTACATCAGTGAGAGTTTTTTAAACAGTCTTAAGAGCAGGAGCCTATAAAACATGCAATACGCAATACTTTATCACAGAATTGGTACCTTATCACAGAATTGTTTAGGTTGGAAGGGAACTCTTGAGATCATCTTGACTAACCTCCCTGACCCACCACCACAGCGTAGCTAGAGCAGATTGCCCAGGGCTATGTTCAGTTGTATTTTGAATGTCTGCACAGATGGAAACTCTCCAGCCTCTCTGGGCAACCTTTTATAGTCTTCTATCACCCTTACAGTAAAAAAAGGTGTTTTCTTGTGTTTAGACTGGATTTTATGTGTTTCGGTCTGTGCTTGTTTTCTCTTGTTCTGTTACTGGGTAATGCTGGAAAAAGTCTGGCCCCCTGTTTTTCATTCCCTCCCGTCAGGTATTTAGACACATGTATAAGATCTACCTGCCCACTTCCCAAGCCTTTTGTTCTTCAGGCTCCCAACCCTTCTCTTCTCTGGATTCAACAATTCCGGCTCTTTCAGCCTTTCCTCATGTAAGACGTGCTCCACTCCCCTAGTCATCTTTGTGTTCCTGTGCTGGACTTTCTCCAGTAGATCCATGTCTCTTGTGCTAGGAAGCCCAGAACTGGCCACTGTACTCCAGATGTGGCCTGACCAGTTTATGAGCAGAGGGAAAGGATTGCCTTCCTTGACCTGCTTGCCAGTCCTAATGCAGCCCAGGACACTGTTAGCCTTCTTTGCCATGAGGGGGCATTGGTCAGTTTGTTGTCTGTCAGGACCCCAATGTTCTTCTCTGCAGAACTGTTTTCCAGTTGAGTAGAGCTCAGCATGTGCTGGTACCTGCTGTCATTCCTCATNTGTCAGGTATTTAGACACATGTATAAGATCTACCTGCCCACTTCCCAAGCCTTTTGTTCTTCAGGCTCCCAACCCTTCTCTTCTCTGGATTCAACAGTTCCGGCTCTTTCAGCCTTTCCTCATGTAAGACGTGCTCCACTCCACTAGTCATCTTTGTGTTCCTGTGCTGGACTTTCTCCAGTAGATCCATGTCTCTTGTGCTAGGAAGCCCAGAACTGGCCACTGTACTCCAGATGTGGCCTGACCAGTTTATGAGCAGAGGGAAAGGATTGCCTTGCTTGACCCGCTTGCCAGTCCTAATGCAGCCCAGGACACTGTTAGCCTTCTTTGCCATGAGGGGGCATTGGTCAGTTTGTTGTCTGTCAGGACCCCAATGTTCTTCTCTGCAGAACTGTTTTCCAGTTGAGTAGAGCTCAGCATGTGCTGGTACCTGCTGTCATTCCTCATTAGATTCAGGACTTTGTATTTGTTGAACTGAATGAGGTTCCCATCAGCCCACTTCTCCAGCCTATTGAGGTCTGCGTGGATGGCAGCACAAGTCTCTGGTGTATACACTGATTAAATGAATTACAGTTTTAACTTTACAGAGTGTCTCCTTAGTATTTTTCCATACTGGAAAATATAGCCATTTGGCAATAGCGTCTAGATTTTTGTAAAATTGCTAGGCTACTCAGTTGCAACTGCTTGTTTCTGTGCTTCAGCTGTCAACAAACAGCCCAGTTCATGTTTAAAACATTTCTGGTGGTTCAAATGAGTCATTGTCATAATCTTGTCATTCTNTACTCCAGATGTGGCCTGACCAGTTTATGAGCAGAGGGAAAGGATTGCCTTCCTTGACCTGCTTGCCAGTCCTAATGCAGCCCAGGACACTGTTAGCCTTCTTTGCCATGAGGGGGCATTGGTCAGTTTGTTGTCTGTCAGGACCCCAATGTTCTTCTCTGCAGAGCTGCTTTCCAGTCGAATAGAGCTCAGCATGTGCTGGTGCCTGCTGTCATTCCTCACTAGATTCAGGACTTTGTATTTGTTGAACTGAATGAGGTTCCCATCAGCCCACTTCTCCAGCCTGTTGAGGTCTGCGTGGATGGCAGCACAAGTCTCTGGTGTATACACTGATTAAATGAATTACAGTTTTAACTTTACAGAGTGCGTCCTTAGTATTTTTCCATACTGGAAAATATAGCCATTTGACAATAGCGTCTAGATTTTTGTAAAATTGCTAGGCTACTCAGTTGCAACTGCTTGTTTCTGTGCTTCAGCTGTCAACAAACAGCCCAGTTCATGTTTAAAACATTTCTGGTGGTTCAAATGAGTCATTGTCATAATCTTGTCATTCTACCTAGAATCTTGCAGCAATTCCAGACCATAAAAATAAAAACTTGTTGAATTTCCATTCCTTGAGTTTCTAGCAAGCCACTTGTTTGGAAATGGTTTGGGTTTTTTTGTTGTTTTTGGGTTTTTTTTTTGTTTTTGTTTTACCTGTGGAAGGGCAAGCTGCAAGGTTCACCAGTCCATTGGATAGTCTGTTGTTTTTTTTGACAAAGTAATAATATGTGTAGGTGATGGGTAGGCTGCCTTCCCTGCAATAACAGAGAGTTCTACTGTCTGTTTAGTTATTTGTGCAGCTTATTATTTCTTTCCTGCTCCATGGAAGTAATGGAGGTCAGTGGGGGAGGAAGATTTCAGAGAAACTGAGACAAGATTGGTGTTAAAAAAGCTGCAACACTATTTCAGAGTATCAGCATTTAGTGGCATAAAAGGGTTATCAGTTCCTATGACTACAGCATTTCATAACCATCTAATTTGTTATGGGGCATTAAATACAGATATCTGAGCAACTCAGTGTAATTTGGAAAAGATGTATAGTGAAGTGGTGAGAACTGTGAGTGATGTAAGGTCATACCTGGTGGTTAATGCTGACTATGAAGAAGATATTTGTGTGTTGAATTGTTTAGTGGTAGAATGTCAATAGGTAAAATCAAATGGATGTGTAGAGGCATGGAAGGGTGAAACACATGTAGCAGAAACAAGAATGCTGTGTATGTGTGTGGTGTGAATACTAAGTAAATTAATAACCATTTGGGAAAATGCTATTTTGACATGTCTTGATGCTCCATGGAAGCATTAGCTCTGTCAACAGCAGTCGCCAGGAAAGGAGAAATTCTGGGGAGAAAGCGGAACAGAAAATGGAAAGCTTCATTATGCTGCTCTATAACACCATGGTGAATGTGAATCAATTGAACTCTGCAGTTCTCATCATTCCGTCTCAGCAAGACTGTCAGAAAAGGTAGAGAGAAGAGTGGTAGTGTTGTCAGAAATGAGATGGCCTCTGTATGAGAAATCCTTAAATGAATGAGGGTTCTGAGGTGAAGAAAAGAGGTGACTGAGTCAAGATGTGATGGAGGTCTGCAAAATGGTGAATAGTGCAGAGCAGACAATTGAGGGAATATTTGTTCTCATCATGAGTAGCACATGATACCCTGAGAAATAATAAAAGTTAATTAATAGTTTTTCATGAAGAACATGAGAGAAAACAAAGGGGATGAAAGCAAAGCATTACTGTAATTGTTCTGTCCTGTTCTCTTTTCTTACACATTTTCCACTGGTTGTTATCAGAGACAGGGTTTTAGGATAGACAGATGCTTGCATGACTCTGTATGCCAGTTCTTATATTCTAACAAAATAACGAATTTTAGAAAAATATAATACTGACTCCGAATACCAGGGCTACTTTCCTGAGTTGCTGTCTTTTTTGCCATACTGACCAAAATAAAATACCCCATGACATTGATCTTTTCCTGTGTTAATCTCCTTGGCCCAAGGGAAAGAAAATGAGCTCATTGGTAAGAGCTTGTAATAATTCCTTTCTAAATTCTCATAAAATGAAGGGGGAGTTGGAATTTTCATAGGAAACTTTGTGCAACAACAACTTTAGCTTCAGTATCCTTTTAGGACATTTGGGTACTGAAAACATCATCTGTCTTGAAGACTTACTTTGACTATAGCGAAATGAAGTTAACAAGTGAAAGTATTACAAGTCAAAATTTGTGTGTGCATGTGCGCATTTCTGTATAGGCACTTGAAAGAAACTGTAGAAATACAAGTGCTCTAGTAATTTTCATCTGAACTGAAATGTACAAATGAGTCTGCTGCAAATGAAGAGATTCTGTTGAGTGTAAAGTGTGTATTCATAAAACAGCATTTTATTTCAGTATGTAACTGTAGCGGTATAACACTGAGTAGTGCTCTCAACTGTAAAGATAAGTGATTGTTATTGCATTTTTAGTAGTTTTATGAATGGAGGTGGCAACTGCAATGAACTTTGAAAATATAATCAAGAAATGAACTTTTCACAGTGTTTGAGGTTTTCTTAAGTATTTGTCTCTTTCCTTTAGAGAACTGTGAAGCCTATGATGTGATGTTGAGGCACAGCCTTGTGCCTGAAGGGCAACCTCTTGCTATTAAATGTTCACTGGGAAATAACTTGAAAAGTGGAGACTACAACTTAACATGGTATAAAGTTGGTAATGAGACAGCTGTGCCTAGAGACAAACTGTCCAGAATCCATCAACAGAAGAATTTAATTTGGTTTCTCCCTGCAATGTTAGAAGATTCTGGAGATTATGAATGTATCATAAGGTGAAAGTTTTAAAAAAATTGCATTGCTACAGAAATCAGTTGCAAAGTGAATAACTTTTAGAAGGCAAGTAGAATTTAGGGCATAAGAGAAATACTAACAAAGAAAGGAGACTTTGTTCCCCAAAACTAACTTTAGGTCGGGGAAAGTAAGTTTAGTTGGGAGTTATTTTCCTAGTAGGTAAAAGTAAAACCATTAGAGAAACTGTGAACTTCTCGTCCTCTCTTTTTTTAAAAAAGAATATCATATATGTTGGAGTTGGAAGATACACTGAATAGGTTAATTTAATTATGTTATTAATTACAGGAATATGACAAGCTATAGGAAAATGTGTACAAGAGTAACAGTTTTTGAGAGGGTTCATGGTGTATGCTTAAATGAAAAATTTGCTGTAGAGGAGGTGATATTCACATTGTCATCTGCAAAGGTTGTATGTCCACACTTGGATTATTTCAGGAATCGGAAGAATATTCAGCCTGTTCGGTGGTATAAGGTGAGAATGTTGTGTTTTGTACTGTCTTATAACCATCCATTATTTAAAACATACATCACTGATGTTTGTGAATTGCAAGAGAAGTAAATTGGAGAAAAATGCTTTTAAGATGTATTGGGAGAGGATTAAGACTTTTTATCTCTTAAAGGTGTAGGCAGTTTTTTTGATTAACGGGGTTGAAATTCAGTTTAGATGTAAGAGACGTTAACCCACATATCCACCAGGTGGCATCTTTTTACTTGCTAGCGAAACACACCCTCATGGCTTTTTTGCAGACACAGTTTGAGTATGACGTCTGTGAGAGATCACATATCTATTAGGCGCTCAGTATTGCTCCATTAAATAAATTCCTTTCATATTGTTCACGCTTAAGTAAAAGCTCTTTCTGTTACAAGAACACAGTGCCTGCTACAGTGTTCCTGCCTCGTGCCCATGAAGTCGTTATGGTACCAAGAGTATTTAAGTACTTTAAAAAATAATCTAATTATTAAGCAATTATTAATTAAGGAGTGTTGTTACAAATCCAGACATTTATATTTTATTTCCTTATTTCTCTAAAATTGAAAGTTGCTGACATTTATAAATGAACTGGAATGTCCTTGAATTAAAAACTCAGAGCCTAAATAAAGCATGTTTTGGTTTTTATTCCACCTCCCACAGCCCCCAACTCTCCTCAGCCTCTGCAAGGCACCTTTCCTTATGCTGTGGTCTACTGAAAGTTCAGACAAGCTCTGAAAAGAGATAGTGGTACGAATTAACAGAGTTCTTTACACATGTTTAGGACTGCCAGCTACTGGAAGGGAAAAGATTCACTTTCTCAAACAGTGATCTTATAATTTTCAATGTGACTGTACATGATCGAGGAAACTATACGTGTGAAACAACATATACCTACCATGGAAAACAATACAACATTTCACGAGACATCATTTTGACTGTAGAAGGTAAGCAGATAATTTTACTGCATTTGTCTTCGTAGCAATGACTCCAAATTTTTGTCCAACTTCCTCAACAACCCGATTTGTGGAAAGGCATGCTTAGGGCTATTAGCTTTCACCTAAAAATGAGCAAAAGAAATGCTGACTGAGAGTTTATATACTTTTGTCCGTTGTTGTCACTGTGTTGAAGATTGATTTCCCTGTTCAAAGTTGTAGTACATCAAAGCTTTGCTACCTAGGCCAGCTGCCAAGGTCCCTAAACAGATGTCCTGTAAGGCTTGGTAGGCACAATACTTTCTACTGTAGTTTCATACTCTGCCCTGTCTCTCTGTCTTCTCTCTTTTTCACATTGTCTTCTTGCTGCAAGAGCTATGAATCGAAACAGGCCAAATTGTAGCAGTATCTTGGCTCTGTGTGTCCTTCCTGTTGGTTTTGGGTTTTTTTTTTCAAACCTCTGTTTCTTCTCTTTTTAGTTTTAAGCTGCTTAGCACAAGAAATACTGATCTCTGTCATGTGTCTAGCTCAGTAGACCCTGATTTATGTCAGGAAGTGACCAGCACAACAAAAAAGAGGAGAAAAAGAAGGCCTAACTGTAAAATCCAAACTTCTTTACTAACACAGAATTGTGAGATTTATATTGGATCTCTGAAAAGGCTGTGCTATATCAAGGTGTGAAATGCTGGTACTTTTTTTTATATTCCAGCTGATGAACGACATGTTCAGGTTACTCATTTTGTGCTTGCCTGTTTTGTCTGTGTCTATCTATATTTATGCCTATGTATGTATATGTATATGTATATGTATATGTATATGTATATGTATATGGATATGGATATGTATATGTATATGTACATATATATGAATGTCATATAATGTCACATATATATGATATGGATAAACAAAATATGAGGAACAAAAGCTCAGATCAGATGAATAATCATTCTGGTCTTAAAACCTGTCCCTAGATCTTCTCTCGCAGTGTAATTTCAGCTCCCACTATTTCAGTAGAAGCAAACCCATATCACTGATTTACCATAAATGACTGAAGGCAGCTCAAATGTTTTTAAAGTCTTGAGCTGAGTGAGCCTACACTAAAATGAGTGATTTAGGGTCCAGTCAGTAGTCCAGGTCCAGTTTTGAGACGGGGAAGGATATGTATGGGGCAATTCTGTGTGCTTTGTAAGGGGGCTCAGAAGGGATGCTTTGTGATTTCTTTTTGTTAATTTATACTCTTGGAGAAATTTCTTTGAATTTTGCATATTTGGTAAGAAACATTCTAAACCATCTTCCTGAGACAACTGGAAATTGTGTATGTGTGTGTGTGTGTGTGTTCAGGGACCCTCCAAGCTGGGATTCTTTTAGCCATACTGAGACATTTTTAATATACATGTCTACATCTCTGCCTGTTGATTAACACCACTTTGTAGACTGTAGAGATAAATAAGCTTTCCAGAATGTCATATATCTATTCCTGATGAAAAGAACTAAAAAGAGCCACTGTTTTTTTACTTCCTTATTGACAATACTGTGGGAAGAATTGTAAGACCTTTAGCTGGAGTAGAGAAATCAAATTTTCCATTTATAATGGTAAAAATCTAAAAGAAATGAATTGCACTTATAAGTGTCTGGCTCCACCTAGTATCTGTGGGGTGCTAGGTGCTAGGCTATCCAAATTGCAGAGGGGTAATGCTGTCGATATTTACCCATACTCAGCACTTGTGCGTGCAATATTACGTGATTTTTCTGCCTTGAAATAGCCAAGACACAACGAATATGTGGAGATTTGTGACACGATATTTTGGAAGAGGTGGAGCAAAGAAGCTTCTAGTCCGAAGGAATGGCTACCTGAGTTACAATACTTCCAGTACTGAATGATGTCTATTATTAAATTGCTCACAACCTTGTTATTTTAGGTTGTACTTGAGTTACAGAGCGTAGAACAGGTTACAGCTGCTCCATGTTCTCTGAAAAGAACTCTCTTTCTTTTGGTTAGTGAGCCCACCAAAAATACCTCCAGAAATATCTTACCCAAGAAACAACTCCATTGAAGTGGAACTTGGTAAGTAGTTTTCTTTATGAGAAAATATTATTTTGTATCCTAGTGAAAATACATACCTAAGGAATGTCCAAGTATTTTTTTTTTGTTATGGATTTTTTTTTTTGACAAAAACTAGTTCAGTGACCAAACTAGTTTCTCTCTGATGATCTGCTGAAGGAGGAGCTTTTTAAGGGTAGAGGGAAATTGCTTTCTAACATGCTTTAGAAGTATGTTGCTTCTAAGTCCTTGGAAACCTGTATGGAATCTTCTCAAATGTAAAGAAAATGAAAGTCAACTCAAGTGATTAACTGTCACTTTAGTTGCTTTCCATCACTCTGAAAGAGATTCTAAGAACTGATCCACCTTTGAATCTGCAGGGAAAGCGATTCCCCAGAGAGAGGCATCTTCTTCTTGGACTTAGCTTGTTCCATCCTACCAGTTTCTTTCTGAACCTGCAGATCACTGAGTGTATAGACCTTCTGTTAGAGTAGCTTTTCTCAAAGGGTGTGGGACCATCCTTAGTTGGTCTGTGGGGGACTCTGTGAACAGAATTGTGTAGGCTTTATTTGGAGTATAGAAATTAACTTTGCGCTTTGTAACACAATTTTATAGGCTCACAGGTCACAGTGGATTGCAATACAACAGGTGCTGATGGGTTTGAGGTGTTTTGGACAAGCAATGGTGTGTATATTGATTATATGAGCAGAATTTTTGCAAGTCCCTATGAGTAAGTATATTCTCAGGTCAGAAAAAACTATGTTGGCCACCAAAGTGTAACTTTCCCCCTTTGACATTAAAATATTTAGAAACATTTTCCCTTGCTTAAATAACTTTGTTTTTAAGAACTTTAATGCTTGCTTCCAATTTGTTTTCTGCTTTGAAGTACAAACTTGAAACATAGGTACATGCACTTCACATGTGATTGTGCTCTTTTTGGCTCTTAGTTTCTGTTGAACAGGCTCTGGCCTGGCAGAGACCTCTTTCAGTTAGATCAAGCATGTTCAGGTACATGACCTTCAGGCTATCGCTTTCTTCTGTGTTCTTTTTTCCCTTCACATCTGCATTTCTGGAAGTTTGCAAGGGGTCAAACATATGCTTTACAGGAAAAACTAAACCTGGAAGTCTCAAGAGCTTTGAGTTAGAGAAGTGTAACAGAGATCAGCTGAAGAGGTAAAGGAAGACTTTGTTGAAGACATTTATACTGAAGCTTAGTGGAGTGAAAGGAGAAAAGGGAGACAGATTTCCAGTGAGAAGGTGAGGTTTCAGAGGTGAAAAATAGGTTAAATGGAGTCCAGAGAGAAGATATCAAACCTGACTTGAAAAGGCAACTAAAATTGGAGGAGAAAGCAATATGAAAGTTTCTTAAATGTAACAAGTTGGGAACTGAAAATTGCAGGGTTCTTGTCACCCTTGTCTTATGGTGGTGCTGTGAATACAAAATGTGAACGTTTCTGTAAAGTCTCAAGCACTATGTATGAGAGAGAAATGGATGAAGAAATGAGAAGGATACCTTCAAAGTAAGAATGTAGTTGTTAGAAATAAGTCATCATAAAACAAAGGGGGGAAAATGCTGAATTCTCACCAAGAGAAAACCCTATACAAAAGTAATATATAGTACTGTCATAAAGAATTGTAATGCCATAAATAATTGGACCATAATGCAGAGGTACACAGTCACTGAGTTGGTATCTTAAAAGCAATGTCATTTTCTGTACTTCCTGTCATCTAAATGGTCATCTTCGCAACCATTAGTCATTTGCATTAGTGATATTGATTCGTTCTTTATTACAGTGTTCAAATTACTGTAACTTTTCCCGCAGAAAGTGATTTGTGTGGTCCTATATATGCCCTTTGTGATATATTTCAAGCTTCTATTAAAATCTACTTTTAACAAGGTAGTGGTATCCCTCATTTTGCTGGTGGTTAAGAAGTTGTTTAGTTCATACATCAGTCACACATCACAGTACCTGCGACTAACAGTGTGCAGCATAATGAGCGTTTTTGTGCCCTTCTACATAATATGGGGGATAACCTGTATCTCCTAATGGTGCAACCTGACGCTTCAGCTCTTCCAAGTCTCTTCTGATCTATGGGGTGAAGCAGCAGTTTAAACTCCACTCCCTGGAGTTGCACTATGAGTTGGTGTTGGCTGCTGCAGGTCACCACATTTAGTGTCTTCCCTGTCCTAGAGCTGCTTGCTGCAAGATGACACTATTGTACCTCTTACTATGTCATTTCACATGATAGAACTTATTTTTCTGCAAGCAGTGGGGCTCTCCACCTGCTCTTATATGGACTGGGAAGCTCATAACAGGGGTTGTTTAGGCTTGAGAAGAGGAGGCTGAGGGGAGACCTCATTGCTCTCTACAACTACCTGAAAGGAGATTGTAGAGAGGAGTGTGCTGGTCTCTTCTGTGAAGTGGCAGGTGGCAGGACAAGAGGGAATGGTCTCATGCTGCACCAGGGGAGGTTCAGTCTGGACATCAGAAAAAAAAATTTCACAGAAAGGGTCACTGGGCACTGGAACAGGCTGCCCAGGGAGGTGGTTGAGTCCCCATCCCGGGTGGATGAGATGCTCAGGGGCATGGCTTAGTGGCCAATAGGAATGGTTGGAATCGATCCTGGAGGTCTTTTCCAACCTAGTGATTCTGTGACTCTGTAACAAGGGCTTCAGTTTGTAAGGTATGTTTTGTACTTCAGCTTATTGAAGCCTTATTTCCCTTTGGGGAAACACAGCTCCAGAAAAGATAATGTCTTTGTTTCCTAATGTTTATGCTGAATGTCAGTAAGAGACTTCACTTTTTATTGGGTTTCCTTTGTGTAATATAATTGCTCATCTATTCTAAAATGTAGTTGATACCTGTGGATGGAAACAGCCATTGTCATTCTGCAGCTATTAGTTGTGAATCCCTTCCAGAAAGGGCTTTGTGTTTAAGGCTCTCTTTGTTGTTGTTTGCATAGGGAGGAAGTTTCTTACGATGGACGCCCTGTGCATTCTACGAAGCTAATAATTTCAGAAGTGAATAGTGAAGATTATGAACAACCATTTGTCTGTCAAGCTTCAAATGCCTTTGGGCAGGTTGCGTCTTACATTATATTAAAGCGCAGAGGTAAGAAATAATGTTACTTTTGAGGCCTGTGTTTGTCTTGACTTCTCCAGAGAGGATTTTGATACGAAATGCTTATGTATCATGTTGATATAAGACAGAGGGATTACAGTTTGCGGTATGCATGCATGTACCCATGCATAGAGAAGGAGTCACTGTAGTAGTGTATTTATCATTATTATAGAAATAGATGGAAGTGAAAAATGTGATGATCAAATTTGTATTACATTTGTGTGAAATATCAAATTTGCACAAATTCAACATTAAAAAAAAAATCTTATATTTTCCTGCAGTTCCTGATATACAAAGAAGGCTGACTGGAGGGCTTCTGTCTTTGTTAATTTTAACATTTATTGCCTTAATAATCTACAAGATTTTCAAGATTGACTTGGTGCTTTGGTACCGTAATTCTGTGTGTGCCTTTGCAACTAAGGAAGGTATGTGAGTGTGACCAGGTATGTGAGTGTCACCAGACTATTGATTTTTTTCACTTGCCATTACTTCCAAGCAATAATATGATTATTTAGTAGCACGTAAATGGAATTTCCTTGAGGAATCTTCAGATATACACAAAGAGGTTTGGGGGGACAGAATTTTTTAGTCATATGGGTAAAATGTATAGTCATCGCTGATGTAAGAAACACTTCATAATATTGAAGGCATTCCTGGAGAGATAGGTAAAAAAGAACATTTTTTTTTCTCAAATTAGCACGTTACTTTTTGCTTTACAGAAAGGTAATTTATTTACATGCAGATTCATGGCCACTCTGATGATGATCAATAGGTGTCAGCAGAGCTACGTGCTGTAAACTAGCTGTTTAAAAATGTGCACTATTTATACTGAAAATCAAACTCTTGTGTTCTCTGAGATTAATATTGTTGTAATTTTCTTTGTCAACTTCTCTCTTTTACCCAACACTTTAGTTCTAAATCCTGTCACTTATGATGGTTACATGCCAGAGAGAAAAATTACTACTAATTCTGTGACTCTTCTTATGTGTGTTAATTGCTGTGGTGTGGACAAAAATGTTGGACAGATGTTAAAAGTTGGAATAAGTGCAACATTACATATATTTTGTGTGGCAGCCCTTAGAATTAGTCTGCCTGAAGTTGCCCATAGCTTGAAAGTAAATGGATTATGTGCATTGAGATAATGTTTACTCTTGGCTGTTCTGAACATTTTCACGGAAAAATAATTTCTGCTTCAAAAGTTCAGTTTACCAAGAACACTTACTAAAGATAAAAGTAAATAAAGATAATAAAAATAAAAATTAAAGAAACTGTGTTGTGTAGCTTGCTGATCAAAACTTAACTTAAACCTGATTTTGGCTTGGTTTCTTCATTCCTGCATTCATTATCCAGTTTTAACTCAAAAACCTCACCTGCCTTCTGGTCTTTTAATAGACCTCACCAAGAGTTGTCATTTTCCACCCTTTCTCATGTTTTTTTCAGAAGTGAAGATAACTGCTGTTTAGTTTGTTTCAGGAGAGGTGGTGAAGAAAAGCCTTCAAGAGAGCATTTTCTTAATGTTTTGGCACCTCAGGGTTTTTCTTCTAGCAGATCCCAGGTCCAGCGCACAGCTCGCTTGCTGGCACATCTGTCCCAATGGTGGGAAAAGAAATCAGGTTCCGTGGCTGATTATCTTTCTTTAAATTAATAGAGTGTTTTAGTGCTTTGACATTATTCTGTCAGATAGGTGAAACAGCCCCCCCTTACTATTTGTAAGCAGTCCAAAATGAAACCTTGCAATAAAGTCACATTGCTTATTTTTAGTGTTTTTTTTAAATAAAAACGTATTTCTTGATTTCTAGATGGGAAAATGTATGATGCATATGTCCTGTACACAAAAAGCAGTGGAGACAGAAGTTTCTATCGTCTGGAAACCTTTGTACATAGAATACTCCCTGACGTTTTAGAACAACAGTGTGGATATAATCTCTTTATATTAGGAAGGGATGATTTACCGGGAGAAGGTATGCTTTAATTATTAGAGTTAATAGGTTGTGTTTGAACTCATTGTTCTTGGATAAGAATATTGTATATAAAATTTAAATCCACCTAGTTTGGGAAAGCAAGTTTATTTTTAATGAATATTTTGTCCATTTTCCCACCTGACGATTTTTTTTAATTATTTTTTTTAGTTCTTTATGAAAAAATCTTCTCTGTTGCTATGAGGATCTGTGCTTTCTTTTTAATGTTTAACAAATGTGAATTCATCAGTTTTAATAATCTTATTGAGATTCTTTAGGCTCCTGGGGACTGAAGAAAGCAAATTTTCTGTAATTTCATGCAATGGATCATAATTTGTGAGTGATAGCTGGGAGATCTTAAACCTACCAGTCCTTTGACCATATGTGAGCAATTTAAAAATTAAGAAATATTTTACATCAGCTGTAAAGTATCTATGCAAGCTTTGATTGTTCTTTCATTACTTACAGCTGCGGTTAGCATTGCTGATGAAACCCTTAAGCAAAGCAGAAGACTGATGATTATTTTGGAATCAATAACATCTAGTCGCAGCCGCCCATTAGAAGACACTTCTGAAGAGCAACTAGCTGTGTATAATGCTCTCATCCGTGACGGGATCAAAGTGATTCTTATAGAAATGGATGAAATAGAGGACTACACCAGCATGCCAGAATCAATCAGATATGTTAAGCAAAAACATGGAGCTATCCAATGGAAAGGAGACTTCTCAGATAAATCTTGTTCAGCAAATACAAGATTCTGGAAAAAAGTGTGCTACCAAATGCCATCCAGGAAAAAAGTATCTTATTCTGAAAGGTATTTGTGGCCCCTAACTTCAAACAATTCTGCAGCAAGGGGAAGTTAAGATGCATTTATTGAAATACAATAATACTGAGAAGGCAATGGCGAAATGTGGTTTTTTTACACAGAGACTTTTTATTGCAAAGTAAATATTTTCTTCAAGGAGTAAAAACTTCTCATCCTTTCCCCAAATTACTCCCTAAAAGAAATACTGTGCAACTTTATTTCTGTTCTGGGTTTTGGATAGTGACACAATTTGTTGTGTTACTCTTAGATATGTGAGAAGTAAATATTGCTGACGGCAGTTGACTATTAAATAGTTGTGGTCTGCATAAATATAATATTCACTGAAGGAGCAACTGTGAAGTGCATTTTTTAAAAAAATTGAAACAGCAGTTGATAAATTAAAACTGTATTTCTGTTGTTAGTATTTTCCTAGTCATTCTGTTCTGTTCTTATTGCCTCTCCATGCTCTTCTGACTTCCTCATTGCTCAGTGCAGATTCTTGCAGTAAGTTATGGGGTCCTCTCCTGAGTAATGTGCCTTGTCCTTGCTTCTTGAGGTGGTTGTGGAAATACATGACAGCAGGTATAGTTAAAGCTCCTCACAACACTAGATGTGTTTCAGATGAATAGGTGGTACCAAATATGCTCAGCAAATGGAATGGAATCCTTGGCTTTTTCGACATTTGTTCAATAATTCTATATTATCTGGTCTATATGGTGTTTCTAAAGTCGCTCTCTTGAAATCGTTGGAAAACTGAAAATATTGCACATTTCTTACAAGCTGGAAGCTTTTTAGACTGTCCTGCCACTCTGGAAACCAAGTGTTGTAATTCTATGTCTGAACTGTTCTAACTACAAGCAGAGAAATTCACTGATAATCTATCAAAGGATTGTGCTTGGGCTGGGCATCATGGAGAGAGTGGAAAATAGCCAGTTCTGAAACATTCCCAGGTACTTATGGCAAGAAATAATTTCTTGTCTACTTGTCAAATTAAAAATAGAGGCATGTGGTTATATTAGCCTGCTTGAGAGTCACATGAAATTTCAGGACTCCAATTTATTGTTCTGTGTGTGTCACCATGAGGAAATGACATGTTGTTTCTATGCAGTCTGAAGTGGCAAGTTTTCACACTCCAGGCTTGAAGAACATCATTAATGCAAATGTGAATTCTGCTTCCTTTTTTCATTCTTTTCTGAACTTAAGTAGTTTTTTTGTCATTATCTTTGCTGCTAGAATAGCATCTGTCACTGAATTCCTTTCAGCTGATTCTCAGAAGTGCGTATGCTGTAGAATATACATTTCACTGTGCTGTATTGATGGGAGAGAAAGCAAGGTCTGAGAGTGGAACATGTGTTTAAAGTGAAAGATTTGCAAGAGCATTTCATAGTATCTTTTACTTCAAGAAAGTCTAGCATATATTGCTTATGAGCAGTGTCTCATTCTCCTGGCTGTGGAGTTCACAGATATGTAACTTTCCACAGCCTCCATTGACTAGAGACTTCTGAGATATTGCCATGAAACCGAGAACAGATGAAGTACTATTATTCTAGTAGATGTTGAATCAGTCTTCTTTGGAAGTGCANGGGATCAAAGTGATTCTTATAGAAATGGATGAAATAGAGGACTACACCAGCATGCCAGAATCAATCAGATATGTTAAGCAAAAACATGGAGCTATCCAATGGAAAGGAGACTTCTCAGATAAATCTTGTTCAGCAAATACAAGATTCTGGAAAAAAGTGTGCTACCAAATGCCATCCAGGAAAAAAGTATCTTATTCTGAAAGGTATTTGTGGCCCCTAACTTCAAACAATTCTGCAGCAAGGGGAAGTTAAGATGCATTTATTGAAATACAATAATACTGAGAAGGCAATGGCGAAATGTGGTTTTTTTACACAGAGACTTTGTATTGCAAAGTAAATATTTTCTTCAAGGAGTAAAAACTTCTCATCCTTTCCCCAAATTACTCCCTAAAAGAAATACTGTGCAACTTTATTTCTGTTCTGGGTTTTGGATAGTGACACAATTTGTTGTGTTACTCTTAGATATGTGAGAAGTAAATATTGCTGACGGCAGTTGACTATTAAATAGTTGTGGTCTGCATAAATATAATATTCACTGAAGGAGCAGCTGTGAAGTGCATTTTTAAAAAAAATTGAAACAGCAGTTGATAAATTAAAACTGTATTTCTGTTGTTAGTATTTTCTTAGTCATTCTGTTCTGTTCTTATTGCCTCTCCATGCTCTTCTGACTTCCTCATTGCTCAGTGCAGATTCTTGCAGTAAGTTATGGGGTCCTCTCCTGAGTAATGTGCCTTGTCCTTGCTTCTTGAGGTGGTTGTGGAAATACATGACAGCAGGTATAGTTAAAGCTCCTCACAACACTAGATGTGTTTCAGATGAATAGGTGGTACCAAATATGCTCAGCAAATGGAATGGAATCCTTGGCTTTTTAGACATTTGTTCAATAATTCTATATTATCTGGTCTATATGGTGTTTCTAAAGTCTCTCTCTTGAAATCGTTGGAAAACTGAAAATATTGCATATTTCTTACAAGCTAGAAGCTTTTTAGACTGTCCTGCCACTCTGGAAACCAAGTGTTGTAATTCTATGTCTGAACTGTTCTAACTACAAGCAGAGAAATTCACTGATAATCTATCAAAGGATTGTGCTTGGGCTGGGCAAGATGGAGAGTGGAAAATAGCCAGTTCTGAAACATTCCCAGGTACTTATGGCAAGAAATAATTTCTTGTCTACTTGTCAAATTAAAAATAGAGGCATGTGGTTATATTAGCCTGCTTGAGAGTCACATGAAATTTCAGGACTCCAATTTATTGTTCTGTGTGTGTCACCATGAGGAAATGACATGTTGTTTCTATGCAGTCTGAAGTGGCAAGTTTTCACACTCCAGGCTTGAAGAACATCATTAATGCAAATGTGAATTCTGCTTCCTTTTTTCATTCTTTTCTGAACTTAAGTAGTTTTTTTGTCATTATCTTTGCTGCTAGAATAGCATCTGTCACTGAATTCCTTTCAGCTGATTTTTAGAAATGTGTATGCTGTAGAATATACATTTCACTGTGCTGTGTTGATGGGAGAGAAAGCAAGGTCTTGGAGTGGAACATGTGTTTAAAGTGAAAGATTTGCAAGAGCATTTCATAGTACCTTTTACTTTGAGAAAGTCTAGCATATATTGCTTATGAGCAGTGTCTCATTCTCCTGGCTGTGGAGTTCACAGATATGTAACTTTCCACAGCCTCCATTGACTAGAGACTTCTGAGATATTGCCATGAAACCGAGAACAGATGAAGTACTATTATTCTAGTAGATGTTGAATCAGTCTTCTTTGGAAGTGCATAATGTTTAGGCTGAAAGCTTTGAAAAAAAATTAAGAATGCAGAGAGTTTATACGATCACTATTGTCAAATTTTTACTTTGTATTTAGACTTAGATTTGCTTGGAAAAGTGTTGAAAGTTACACTTTCCTTCAAAGATTTTTTTTTCTTGAGTTTAAAAGAAGAACCTTCTTATTGCCCATGTAGAATGAGGGGAAATAATAAGGAAAAGACATTGCAACTGTGGTAGATTTTTTTCCAACTTCCTAATTTCACATGCTTTCTAATAAAATAAAATTATTAGACACTAGGATTTGCAGTACCATAGATAAATACATTGATTTTCATGGAGTTGTGCTAATATTTTTTTGTTTCTTCTGTGAATGTGCCGCTGTGATCTCTGGCCACTTTTTTTTTTAGCTCTTGCAGAGATTTACTACGATATTCAAGATAAGCAGCTTTCCACTAAACTCTAAAGACTCCTAAAGAATACAGATGATTGTGAGTCAGCATTTACATATCTAATATTTTCTTCTGAGCAACCACATTTACTGTGATTATGTTGGCATTTTGGTATTCTTGTGTGAAAATGACTGTGGGAGAAAGGTTTCAGTTATTGTGGTTAATTGTTAGCTAAGTATTTGAATGCAGCATGACATGAAGAGGCATATCCTTTTAACACACACACTTTATTTTGAAGCTGAATTTTGTCTCTGTTTTCTCCCTTTGGAAGCTTTTTGGTTTTGGCAAGTCACATAGGAAAATGCACTATTTTTTTGTGTTGCAGTAAAAGAAACACCGTATAGCGTAAAGAGAGATGCGCTAATTGCTCTTATTAAAAAAACCCCAAACCCTACAGAAACTACTGGTTGGCTAGAGGTTTGCTTCTGGAGGCTTGGTAGCTTCAGGAGGAAAAGGAAAATACAACACGGTCCATAAAAAAGTATTTGTTCACCAAAATGTAGCGGATGTGTTTCAGGTTTTTTGTCTGTGGTGGCAGAGAAAACAGTCTGAATGGTATGTGATGTAAGATGTATTGAAAGCATTCTCTGCAGCACTTATTTTTGCTTTTCAACCATAACCAGATTATATTTCTTTAGTTGGTTTGTTCCTGACAATTTTTTTTGAGACTCCAGATTGCCCGTTCCCTTTCTTGCCTTGTGATTAATTTGTCTGAAATTTTCTAATTCCACTGCGTCATTCCATTCATACTATGAGGGTATTTTTTCCTGGGAGACTTTTTCCTCCCATATCCCACTTTCTTACCTTTATGGCAGCTAATGCTGAGAAACAGCATGTTTCATGTTTTAATGTACACAGCTCTGACTGTATTAATTTATGGATATGGAGATGTGATGGAGAGGAGCAGCATGTGCTCTGGGCCCAAACCCAGAACAAAGTGTTACAACCTGATGGAGTCTCTGTAGTGGCTGTGGACAGAACAGCCCTGACTGATTTTGTTTTTCTCTCTTCCTTTAAATTTACCTGTGTATTGCATTCTAGAAGGTAGAAGAGCACAGAGGTGATTTTACGTTTCCCCATTATCTTGGTGCCTTCAGCTACTACTAGGGAGGGAATCCCATTCTGCCTTTCAGGGAAAAGCTATGGAAGTTTAACTGCTATTCCATAGTTGCAGTTAGCTTGAAGATGAAGTAGGCATTCCTCTATATCAGGAAATGGATAGAGTGTGAAGTGCTCACTTTGAAGAGTAGCCACGAACAAGTTGAAAGCTTGTGAGTCATAATAAAAGACAGAGGCAGCAAAAGGAACGTTGTGGTTGGTGTATACTACAGGCCACCGGATAAAGCAGAGACTATGGATGAAGGCTTCTTCCTCCAGCTACAGGAGACTTCATGCTTGCAAGATCTCTCTGCTGGAAAAGTAGCACAGCAAGCGGTAGGCAATCCAGGAGACTCCTAGAGTGCATCGAAGATAATGCCTTAACCCAGCTAATAGAAGCTCCCACTGGAGGGGATGCAATACTGGGCCTGATGATCAACAATACAAGTGAACTCTCAGTGACGTCAAGATCAATGGCAGCCTGGGCTGCAGTGATCATGTACTGGTGGAGTTCAAATTCCTGAGGATGTGGGACAGGCAAGGAGTATAGTCAGGACCCTAAATTTTAGGAAACTAGACTTCCAGCTCTTCAAGGAGTTAGTCAGTAGGACCCACTGGGATATGGTCCTCAGGGACAAGGGAACAGAACAGAGCTGGCAAATATTTAAGGATGCTTTTCATAAAATGCAAGAATGCTCAGTCCTCAGACGTAGAAAATCAAGCAGGGAAGAGAAGAGATGAGCATGGCTGAATTGAAACCTGCTGGTCAAACTGAAGAGTGAGTGAAAACTGCACAGGCAGTGCAAGCAGGGACAGGGATGCTGGGAAGAGTATAGGGATGCTACCCGGTTGTGTAGGGATGGAGTCAAGAAGGCAAAGAC
>WAAB01012846.1:0-65388 GCA_013389865.1 Piaya cayana | reverse complement strand
TGGTGCATGTATGTATTTAAATGAATCAAGGATGTGCCAGCACCGTCTGCCGTGAAAATGGCTAACTTTGGCATGTTTGACATTTTTGGAAAGTTGGGCTATAAAGTTAGTTTGATACCTAAATTAGGAGATGAACTGGCTTGCTATTGAGGAAAAGATGACGTCCAAGAGCGGGGATTGAAAAAGACCATGGGTCCCAGGGTGAGGGTTGGTGAGGGAGTAATAAATCTGCCATAGGAAGTGTCTATGGGGATCTCGAAACCCTGCAGCAGTGATCCACGCCATGCAATGCCTCCACCTAGTGATGCCTAAGACTGAAGCTCTCTCCTTCCAAAAAAAGCCATTCTGTTTACATATGATAAAATGAAGTTCTGTTGCTATTAATGCCAAGCCACAATAATTTAAAAAAAAGCCACCAAAAGAGAGTAAGAAAAAGAAGATATTCTGAATTATACTCTAATTGTTATTTTTAGTGTTTTTCCCATCCTTTGTAGGAGCTAGCAGGGAATTTAGTGGAAAATGAGATTTTTGGCCTTTGAGTCTCTACATCTGTCAATTCAGTGCCTTAGAATTAATTGGGAAATGAGGAGGAGCTGTCCTCAGTAAAGCTGTATTTCTTTATGAGCCTCCAGCATGTGTCAATTAGATCTGAGTGCTTTATGCTGAACAATGTTTTCTGCTGATTATTCAAAGAAAATGACTGAATGAAGACTACTTCATCTGGGATCTGCATTTCAGCAGATGAGCCACACATGATGGCTGAAGGACCATTACAAACTGTGTGGTCCCCAGGAAACTGACTCTCAGTGTTTACTTGACATTGTGAAGTATGGAGAATTTATAACTAATAAAAGAAGATAGACAGTAGGCAAGATTCAGTAGTCCCAGAGTCCTCAAAGACTAATTGCCTCAGGGCTGCCATTGGAGAAGAGCAGTCAGATGCATTGTAAAGACAGTCCAAAACTGAATGTCACAATATTCCTGGGAGCAGGAAGCACTGGCGCAATCTCCCTGGTTCTGGCAATTTGGCAGTCAGATTTCACAGACTCTCTCTTCTACCTGAAAGGATCAATCCCCAGTCCTTTCTTGGATAGTGTGCCTAGGCCCCAAAGGATCTGGCAAAGCCTCTTTCCTTGCTGGTATGTGGCCCTGGTTTTTTAGGGTGGTGTTTTCTTTTTTTTTTTTTTTTTAATAAATCTAGAGCCATATGATTTACAACTTGAATAGAAGTTGAAAAATGGAAATGACTGGATGGTTTCAAAGCCTGTGCAGAAACTTTGCCAAAATCGCTATGGAGCAAAATTTTGTACTTGGATTAATGCTGGTCTTAACAGTAATGTTATTTCTGTTGCTGCTAATGTTAATATTACTGAGAAATGCAGCCAATTAAAAAAATCCTGCAATGACTCAGGCAAAATGATTCTGAGTTCTGAAACTAATGGTGGAGGTGAGACTTTGCAGAAAGTGATTAAAACTATTAGCACAGGATGGTTGGGGCAGAGTGGTTTATAATGCCATTACTGACTAAAGAAGCTCTCAGTAGTAGTTACGTTTTGTTGCAAGTTCTGAGATGACAATTCTTAAAGTGTTGTAGTAGTAGACGCATTAGGATACATGGAGATCGTCTGATGACTGTAAGGTCCAAGAGCAGCCCTGGGCATGTTTTCTGTTGTAGGCTGATGTACAGTCATGCCAAAGCTGAAATTTTCTGCTGCAGCTGTGGGGAGGCTATGAGTCACTGGTATCCTGAAGGAGGCCAGGAGTCATGGAAGTGAGGGTCTCAAGGTGTTTGGTGGAGCTTCGGGAATCTGAGAGTTGGGCTATGCACTTGTTTTTCTTCTTTAGTCTCTCTATCTGTTCCTTGAAACCCACCGACAGCGCCTGCTTCTTTCTGACCTCATACTCAGTGGCACACAGCTTGTTCTCACAAAAAAGAACCACCTTACTCATATGACTGCACTTGCAGGTTTGAACAGGTTCTAGCTAGAATTGGCCTAGAGTATTTGGGAAGGGAGTTACTACATATGTTTCTATCAAGGATATGACCAATACAGGGTAGTGCCAGTTTCTATTTAGAGGTCCTGGAGGATAGTAGGAGATGGTCTTCCATAGGAAATAAAAAAGAAATCTTGTCTATATCATAATGGGTGTTAATCAAAGTGTATATTTTGCAAAAGAAAAAATGCCATTTTGAAAAATAACCACATGACTTCTTTAGCAGCTGAATACCATCTCAACTGACTAAGAGGCTAATTGGAAAAAAAAAGTCCTTGTTATGCTTTAAAAGCATTTGGCCAATTCGACTTAGACCCGGCAGCATTATAAAGTCTTTGTGGCCTGGCCTAGGGGAAAGGAGGAAGGAGGTGAGGAGGAGTAAAACCAGCAGCATCCTACATAATTACTGATTAAGATTATGTGTAGCATTTTGAGTTACTTGTTGGACATGTGAAGCAGTAAAGTGTAATTTTATCTTTGCTCCCTCTAACCACATATGTACTTGCTATGAGCATATTTCACTGCTTTTTGGCTTTTCTCTTTGAAGATAATTCCAATCAGCCTGGTGATCTCCCTTTGATTTCCTGAGTGAGGCCACCTCCTTAATCATCATGTTCCTCTCACAAGACTCAGTGTTGTGGAAATTTCCTAGCCTTGGATATAAAGCAGATTTTTTTTTCTTCCTCTAAAAGCTCCTGGTATGTTGTCAGCGAAGTATTTTCAAGCAGTGATTACAGAGCACTTTTAAGGGTAGTTGTGGAAGCAGTTGTGTTTGAAAGCCTGTATCTTTATTTCATAATGGAGCACAGGGTGTGCCTACCTGCAGGTGATCCTAAATGCCTTGGGAAGGAAAATGAGGCATTTGGCATGGAATGAAGTTTGTTTACAGATGTTGTGAGTCTGTGTTTCTTCAGGGTTGGGTTTGTAAGGGCTGGAGGAGACGTGCTGGCTGTAATAGCTTCAGCTGACCAATGTCTCGTTCCAAGAGCTGTCTTCCAGCCAAAGGACCTGGTTTATGTGGGAGGGGTGCTAGGAAAAAGAGGAAAAACAAATGCTGGAGAAGAGCTTGAGAAATACTCTGTGGAGCTGGGACAACGACTGACCAAGTCAGGCATTCTGCCTTCAACAGTAGCAAAAGGAACTGCTGAAAATCTACCGATAGCAGGGAGCTGCCCCAAGCCAGGACAGGCAGGTAGGTTACTGCTACCTTCTCCCCTCTCCACCCAGCCTCAATGTATCCCAGCTTTGTGTGACATGTCTGAGGGCTCAGGTGGGTATCTAAGCTGAAGGCAACCTTTCTTAGGTGCTACACCTGCATGGACAGCCTCCCAAGGGTGCTGACTCCAGCTACACCTTTTGTTACTGTCAGCCCAAAGCAGGTTGGTTCCCATGCTGTGACTGTGTCATTTCTGTGCAAAGCCAGGGAGGAATTGGTGCCAACAGTAGGCAGCCCCCGACAAGAACCCTTCCTGTGGACACTCCCACATGAAGTCTCTCTCCTCCTGCTTGATCTGGCCTTACCAACCTGCTGCACTTCTTGTAGGAGCACCTTGCACTAGCAGAGTAACACATTTTGTATCCACTAGCTGTTATCTATGGCTAGCTGGGATGTTTCAGCATTGCAAGATTCAGAATGCAGGGGTGCCTGAATAAAAGCGAATGGCATTGTCATATAAGCTCTCCTGGAGATCTTGGGATTCTCTGAACTGTCAGTGTGCTTTGGTTTCCTTTCTGCCTCTTTGTCTACAAATGTCAGCATGGAGCTGTGCACGTTTGCAGCTCCTGTGTCATGGCCAACTCAGACTACATGGATTTTATCTTCAGCACTCAAGACATAATCTGAACTCCACTGAAACCCTGGGATCAAGATAACATTCAGGTGTCTGAAGCCTGAGGTTTCTTTATTATTTTGCTTTCTTTTACCCTCCGTAGCAAAACTAAAACCCCGTGTGAAACCTGCTGTTTTTTTTCTGTAGCTTGTTTAGCTCACGTTGCTCTAGCATTTCATGGTATTTTACAACTGCCTGTACAATAGGTTTCGAATGAAGCTGTTTATGTACAGTGAGCTACTTTATTGTGCTTACTCAGCAAATGTTTTGGCTTGGGCAGACTGTTGACTTTCTCTCTTGAGAGAGAAAAAAGTCTTTGCTTTTCTTGCACAGTCTGTTGATATTGGTGGGAAAATAAGTCCCTAGGGTGAAATATCAGAGCTCAAACACTGTTCTGTAAGCCCTAAAAGAACACAGAGCAGAGTTCATTTCCATTCAGATATAATAATGGTGAATTGGTTTGTTGCTGTTGCATAACACTATTAACCACTTCCCCTCACAGAAAAAAAATAGAACCCTCTCCCCTCATTAGGATGACTTTGGACCCTGGGTGATATTCAAACAGTCACCTTGTATCTTAAGGAAAACAGTGTTCTTCATTGGTCTTGTTTAGCAAACCCTGATGCAACATGAAATTACCAGAGAAATATTTGCTGCCATCAGGCTGGTGTGGCTGTCCAGTGTAGCTGGATATCAGCAGAGTTATGACACATTTTTGATGTTTTTTCTGGCATGGTCTGACAGGTGCTTATTCCCTCTCCCTCACTAATTTGGACTGTCCTCCTCCCTCTGCCCACACTCCCTCTGAGGCTGCCCTTTCTATCATGTCAGCACAGCTACCTCTCTGTGAAACCTGCCCAAAGTACCAAACAAGCTGGAAAATAACTGTGCTTCTGTTGTTCCTCTTGGCCAGTTATTTCTTAGGCATGACTGTTTTCTGAGCTCTCTGCCACATAGGAACACAAAATATTTATTTCTGTCATAGGAGAGGCAGGTTATGCAAGGGTGGTGTGAGAAGCAGTGCACCTAAAGCCCAGCATTGGTATAATTAAGCAGCTGCTTGATGGTCTTTGTTCTTGTCCCTGTAGCATTTCCAATATTCTGTTATGGTCTTATAGAGCCCCTCTGAAGACGGCAGTACTATGCCTGGGACTCACTGAGATAATGTCTCCATTACCTGGCTACAGTTTTGGGTTTTAAGGATTTTGTCTGTGCATTGGATCTGATGGGCTTTCATTTGCCCTGGTCAAGGGATTGAGTGGAAAAGATCATATCCCACAGTAAGCAGACCTCTGTGAGACACCAGCTTCTGATGAATGGTACTTTCTGCAACCAATACAACTTTTGTCATGGTTTTACGCATTCCTCTATCAAGCTTCAGCACAATCTTAGTGCTGGTCAACCAGTACATTAAAGAGAAAAGGATGATGCATCTTCAGGAAAGAGATAGCAGCCCTGTGTAACTCCTTGCCAGAGGACACTGCCTAAGTGGGAAATCCACGCATGTTTCTGGGGAGACCAGACTTGGAAGAGAGATCCAGTAGGATCAGATAAAACAGGCAAAACATAACAGACTCAGGATATTCCTGGTGGTGAGAGTAATTGGAGGCTAGGAGGTTACTGAGGTGGAGTTATGGTATATGTTTGCTATGATCTTACTCTTTATTTTTCTTAATAGTCCTTATTGTAGAAAAAGTACTGAGATAGATGGTCTGAACCAGCACAGCTGTTGTCCTGTTTCTATTACCTGAACTATAAATGCATTACTAGGACGGAGCTATTCCATCAGAATTTGATACTTCTGCTGTTTACAAGCATACTTTCACTTTTTTTTTTAATGACATTTTTTAATGGTTTATTTCCATAAATGTCAAGTCTTGGAGGGATTCATCTCGCCTGAACTGTAGACTCTACAAAATCCATCATTGTTCTTTTCTTTTGTCTATTACTGCCTGTTCCTTCATGTCAATAAAATTTACTACTGTCTATTTCATTGCCTGAACAGTTACTTTTTATGCTGGTGAAAATCTGTCATTTTTCCAAGATTTCAGTAATCCCCACTTGAACCAAACAGTTGATACAATATCTGAGGTTAACAGTGTTTGTAGCAGTGTATTTATTCTTTCTCTTTTCAAGCTTTAATGGTCCATCTGAAGGGACCCTGTTGATGAAAACTACCTGGAAATATTTTCCTAGGGCAGGTGCTACTTCTTTTGTCATCACTATTCTTTTGCCTTAGTAATTGGAACATAAATATTTATTTTCCACTCTGCATCTTGATCTGCATATTAATTTACCTAGAATTTCAGTCATAAGAAACTAACTCATTCTTTCCAGATACTGTTTGACTCAAATAAGCAAAACAGAAAAAACAGGAGGTAGTAATATTTGAGTATAATTGAGCACATAATTGAGCTACAGTGAGTTCAGTTGAGTCTGGGATATATAAAGAACATGGAAAAAAAAAGTTTCTGTAACCTCACAGACTTCGCCTGTGTGTTGCTGGCAGATGCATGGATGACACAAAAATGCAGTTATAACTATGTATTTGTAATGTAACTTCTCTTAGGGTCAGTTTTGAGTCTCTGAATAGTTATAACACTACTTACAGCCTCCTTTTTAGCTATGACAAAAGGTGGAACTGTCTAAAATAAAGATGTGCAGATGTTATTGAATGGTAGGATTTTAATTCTAGACTCTCTGTTCTCCAGCTCAAGACAGCAACAAGAACACCACCACCTCGGTGGGGGGGGGAAAGAAGAAGAGAAAAGAAAAAAAGAGAAAAAAATGATCAGAATTAGTCATTTCCATTTTAACTGGAACAACTTTGGGAATATTTACTGGCAAATAGAATTTCCAATAGGGAGTCAGAAGTGAAGTTGATAGAAAAAATATTACAGGTGGGAAACTGGTTGAACTGATTGATTTTTTGACTGATTGACTGAAAGGAGATGTAGCTGAAGTGTACTGAAGTGTACAATGTCAGGGGTTTTTTTGTTGTTTTTTTTTCTCACACAATCTGACTCCTCTTCATGCTGGCTAGAAAAGGTTAAAGTAACATTTGTTCCAATACTTAGTTGTGCATTTAGAACTTTCTTCTGAAATTTGCAGGCCAGAGATATATCCCTATTTCTTAATGCTGTTTCTTGAAAATGTAGCTGAGATGTGTTCTGTTATGCTGGGTTCATATGCTAATCTTCTGTTATGATGAATATGCCGGAAAACATGCCAGAATACTGTTAATTTTCTACTTCTTTTGTTAAGTGTATGTAGTTGAGCTGTGGATTTAAAGCATTATTAGAGAGTTGATTTTTCTTTGATTTAGATTTTCTCATCAGACACATTCTTGCAGTGTAATTCAATATTTTCTGAAACTTCATAATAAACTTTTCCAGAAAGACAACACAACCCTAACAGAATGCTTTTAATACGATTAATAACTAAAGGACTTAGTATCTCCCAGCTGTTTTTCAAGGAGTTTGTAATGCAGCAATTACTTTACAGATATGTTTCCTTCATTGGCTTATCAGTCACAGAGTTGCAGTTCTAGTAATGACTACTTTTAAATTGTGTCTTTCCATCCTTTAGCATATGAATTCATAGAAAAAGAGTGCTTTTGCTAGAGATGTTCAGAGAGATTAAACTTGTTTTCTGGTTTTATTCAGTATGATAGACTGCCATTTCTGCTGAGCTTTTAAAATTCAAACTTTGTGGCTAACCGAAGGTCAGATCTGATGCCTGAGGTTTTGCTGGGGCAGAAAACCAACCTGACAGAAACTTTATGCTGACTTTACGGTACTGATAAGCTTTGTGATAGCAGCAGGAGGAAAGTCTGTAGAAAGAGTTCTCCACAACAGAAGTCTCATTCAGAAAACTTCTGGTGTCTGAGCAAATTAGGAGAAAATAATTTGCATGAGGGTAGTATTGCTTCTGTAATATCCTGCAGAGCTAGAAATGTGAGTGCCTATGGGCAATGTCCTCACCTGAATCAAGACATGCCTCCCCATCTCCCCCTTCCCCTGAAGGGAAAATGATGGTCTAATACGCTTATCTGGTTAGTGGTGGAAGGGCCTCTAAGCCCTTCAGAGGGAGCTCTACTACCTAAACTTGCTGTTCTTGACCCTTTTGTTGACTTTAGAGAGAATTATTGGGAAATGCTTACTTCCACCTCCAGTCATGATGTAAGCTGGCTATCTGTCTTCTGAGATGGAGATGCTAACAGAGCAGAAATAGCTCTGATGATACAAAAAACCTGAATGCCTGTTGTGCCCCCGCTCATTTCTTCATTCCTGTACTAACCTTGTGGTTAGAGTAGTCTTCAGGAAACTGGTGAACTCTTGCCCTGAAGAAGGAGATGCTCTCTGAACTCCTTCTGGGACATTTTCTGCTTCACCTGAGGTATCTGGGCCAATTTGTACTGGGTAGACCAGTTTTGCTTGTTGAAAGCAAAGGTGAGGGAACTCAACATACTTAAAGGGATTCAGAGCCTCAGAATACAAATTTCTTATTGATGTCACATCTCACATGGCTGGATTCAAATTTAGTTTTATTTGTCTTCCCCATGAACCATAATCCCCAACCTGAGGCATCCCAGTTTCAGTGGGCAGCATGGAGGGTTCTTGCTGTGATGTAGAAGCCTCTAAATACCTTTGAAGTTGGGTCTTCTGTTTTCTGGATAAGTGTCCTGACTGAAAGTCTTGTCCGGGATTTGTGAATTGTTCTCAGTCTGAATTGTAAATTGTAAATTGTTTTATGTTGGTGAGAAATCTTTGCCCTTTCCAGAGGATGGGTCCTGAGTGTGCAGAGCTCAGTGCTGTGCTACTTAAGTAGCTAGTAATTAAAATCAAACAAGAGAACTGTGCCAAAAAGTCTGTTTTCCCAAAAGGGCTTTTGACTCTTCACTGAAATTGGGATTTGGAACAGAAAATAATCCTTTGGCATAAAATAACAGGTTTCTTTGCTTATAAATGCCAGAACTTGCCACCTCACATTTATTCTTGGTGCTCAAAATCCATCACATCTCTTCTCTGGAGGAACTTTTTTTCCCCACATATCTGCATTTCTCTGTATTTCTGAGCCACAAAAAATGGAAATTTGTTATTGTGTGTGTGTGCCTCTCCTGTTTTTGGGGGGTTTGTTGTTGTTTTTTTTTTCTTCCCAGCAGGTTTTCTAGTCCAAAGCAAAAACAAAGGGGAGGAAAGGAACAAGATTTTTTGAAAAACACAGTTTGAGACCTTATGGGAACAGATCTCCAAGTTCTGCAAGAATTCCTGATTTCAGGGAAAGAATTGCTCTTTTGCTTGTTTGCAGAATTATTAATCACAATATTTGTGAGATGAAATGAAATAACTGATGAAACATGGAATTTAAACTCAAATGAGAGTAGCCTCCACTTTTATGTTTCTTCTGTTTCTCTATTAATGTAAGAAAATAAGAACCCTCATATCAGCTTGCACAACATCCCCCACCCCCAGGTCTTTATCTTTTTGCTAACCAAAACCATGATAAAAAACAGGCAAAGGAGAGGATGATGAACCCTGCCAGTGTCTGTCATGTGGTATGGACATCCTCAGTTTAAAGTAACTTATCTCAAATGGTAATGGTAAGTATTTCTTCTTCCTAAGTTTGAGTCACACCTCTTGAACCCATCTGTGCATCTGCTTTTGACAATTTCTTTTGACAATTACTCTCTGTTTTTATGTGAAAGCGTAATGTTGTACACTTACCTCGTAGCAAAAGCCCTCTGTACCTCTGCTATTCTTACTGCTCTTTCTAGTAACTTTTTTGTTGTTATTACATGCTTTCTGTCACTGGCAACCAGAATTACATCCAGTGCTCAAGATAAGGATTTGTTGCATCGGTATAGCAACATTTCCTGTTTTGTTCTCTGTTCTTTTACTGTAACTCCTCACAGTCTATTTGCCCTATTGGCACCTGCTGAACAACAGGCCGTTCTCAGAGAAAATTCAAAATGACCCCAGGATGTCCTTGCAGGTAGGGAAAGCTGATCACTTTCTATGTGTTGGTAAGATTATTTCTTTGAGAATCATTTGTGTAGATCAAGGTCTAACAGCACAAAACTGAATAAAGCTAAGGGACATGTGATCTCATGGGATTTCCCATGAAAATTCATTTATTGCCCAAAGGCAATCATTCTGCTACAGAACTGACTAATGGGGGGGGGCTTTGCATTTCAAGTATTTACACAGAAACTATGAAACTTCCAAAATTTTTGTTATGTCCTATAGCCTAAGTCCTGGACTGGTGTACCTAGGAGCACCAGCGGGTAGTTAGTAAGGCTGTCAGGCTCCAGCACATGATGAGGCTGTATTGTGGTGGGTGGAGAGAGAGATCTCTGCTCATGTCATACAATGCTGAGCATGCTCTTCACTGCTAGTGTGGGACGTCTTGAGCAAATTTGCTTCTGAGTCCTACTAACTACAGAGAAATAAGTCTAGGAACAATTTGGCCTCTGGTCATGGTCTCTGAGATCAATCAAGCTGGAGCGCTTAATACTCGTAGCTCTTTAAGGCACTGAGGCCCTCAGAAGCTGTTAGGAGACCACGCAAGCTCTGCTGCTGGCTGTGAAAATGAGCTGGAGAAGAGATGTTTCTTATCTAACACTTTTGATTAAAAAATTAGACATGAACTGACCTCCATCTCTTGCTGAATCCATGCCGAGGACTCATATTTCCTGTGTAGGCATTGATAAGCTGTAGGTCAACCCCTTCATGGAGGCCTTGGGGGAACTTGTGTTCCAGTGTCACTTACAGCTGTTGCACAGATGTCATTGATGGACCAAAAGTCCAAAGAATAAATGACTTTGAAAAATATTTGCCTCAAGTGAAGTTATTCCGCCATTCAGCACCAAATTCCCATGTTCATGTTATGCTGCCTACTCTCTGTAGGGAAGCAGGTGAGATATGGCTTCTCCTGTATCTTCCCAGCAACTGCTGCTTTTTATAGACGTCTGTTAGACCACATCATTGTACACAAAGACCTTCCAAATCTGTGAAAATGCCTTGGCAAAGACCTACTTGTGATTGGTAGAAACCACGGTTGCTTAACGTGCTATTTTCCATGTAGAATCCTATGAAAATTAGGAGTTTGGCCTGGGAGTGAATAGAAAGTGAATACAATTGATACACCAAGATTGTGTCATGCAGGAAGAGTAGGCATGGTGACCATGGATGAGAGGAAATATCTCATTTTTAGACTGATGGGAAAAGAAGCTTGTTTCCTGGAACAGGTCATCTCCCAAGTCTCACAGGAAATTCTGTGGAAAGCTGCGGGTAGGTTTTTCATAAACAGAGGAGTTCAGATTAGCAAGGAGAGAGAAAAAGTGTATCGAGTTTTTACTTTCATGGTGAAAAAACCCAAACCTGAAATATCTAGTAATAAGTACTGAAAGGAGCCCTGCGGGCCATTTAGTGTCTTTACAGTGTCTTCAGTGTCTTTAAAGATTACTGTCTATATTCTCAAAATTTCATACACTGGTCAAACTGGGCATATAGAGTGCTAGAATAGACAGCCCAACTGCTGCCATATTTTGTCCTATTTTCCATGTAACCAGCTGTTGGGAGCCAGGACTAGAGAATGTTTTCATGCTCATAGCCCTCTCTGCTTTTATGTGAGCTTTCAGGCCTAAGGATTAAGGATTTCTGAGCTCTAGGAGAGGACTCCATGGGGTCTAGATATCTGGCTGATTCAACAATAGAAAAGCAAACAAAAATGTTAACTCTTTTTATTCTAGAAAAAAGAAGTTGGGTGACACTTCATTTTCATAGGAAATGTTCAGAAGTTCTAGTTTTTGTTAGAAGCCTTGTTTTACTTTCTGAAATATTTTAAACTTTCAGGGAATGCAAGCTCCAAGTTGCAGCCAGATCTGTTAGTAAATATAATGAGATAACGATCACATAAAGTGTTCTTCTAAAACCCATAACCCATAGACAAAACAAGACACTTTCTTAAATACTGATTTTATCAAAAATATAAATACTTTTTACAACTAGAGCTCTGTTCCTGCATGCTGTTAGTATGTCATGCCTTTTTTTTATCAGTAGGACATTAGCTTTGAGTAATTAATTACATTAAGGAATAAACAACACTGTTTAGCAAGAAGTTATTATTAACAGTATCTTTTATCAGAAAATTATCTTCAATGACGTTCCAGAGAATCCCAAATTATTTTAGTTGTGTAAATCAGTAAGAACCATGTCTTTTGCATCTGACTTCTGATTTCCAGAATGCCGTGCATTTGTAGAAGTTTCTTCCTAAGAAATCATGTAAAAAACCCCTTTAATCTCAGGAAAGATGTTAGATATGAACAACAGTGATGCACTGAATAGTCTTCTGTTCCACAGTAACGGGAAATGGAGTAGGTGCTGCACAGGAGGAGGTTAGCTCTGAGGGGAGGGTTAGCTCTAAGATCTGGACCTTCTGGAATCAGTCTTTGCTGTTGCACTGAAGAACGACCTCTTGGATCTAATGGTTTTTTACTTAAAATTTGGAATATTTCACTTAGACACATCTTGTCTATGCCCTGAAGTTATTTGAACATAGGAGAGGTGGTTTATTCAGCTATTCTTTTATGACTAAACTTGGGATAAGTTTCTTGCTCAAAGATACTTGCCCAATTAGACTCACTTTCAACTCTGTAAAGCCTTCTGATGCCCGAGGACAGGGCCACCTGTGGGAATCGACGATGCTAGAGACTCAGCTGAGTATTTTTATTTCCATAAGAGCAACAGATGTACTGCACTGATAATTTTTCTGGTGGGCTTTGTTGTCCCCATAGGAATCCAGCTGTCAGTCTGGTGACATTCAGAACAGCTGTTGTTATTTTCATTCTGACTGTATTCAGCCTCTATAGGATGGTGTGCAGCTGCTTTCTTTGTGTGGCAAGGTATGGCGCAAAGAAATTGAGAACTTCTTTAGAAAAGGAATGTGGTTTTACAATTTCAAAGGCTTTGGTGATGGTGTTAAAATTTTTGTCTGAGTATTGTCCTTAGCCTGTCAAGGACAACTATCATTGTTAAGACCTTTTATAAGCTACTAGTGATCAAGTAGCTTCACAAGTAATATACCGGTGTGTGACTCAAAGGTAAATACATACCAGACACATTAAAAAGGGCAAATATAATTCGTGTTACTTTAGCCAATTGCTTCCTTCAAGATACTCTCACCTTCATTTTGCATCCTCTGAACATTAATACCCTAGTTGGCAATGACACTGGAGCTGAAAAAACAGATAAGAGACTTGTGTGCCTTGGTGTGATGAAGATGAAAGATGAGTATGATGAAAATATTGATGACTTTGTAACACTTAAATTCTTACCAATCCTTTTCTGTCCCTAGACATATCCTCACCTAACATTGTCTGTGACCTTGCCACATCAGTTGACTCTGGCTGGCCACCAGGCCTCACCATTCTCTCCATCACTCCCCCTTTGATGGGGAAGGAAGTACTGTTAAAGTACTGTGCCTTCTTGGGATAACTGTATTAACACACTCGATAAAAGGAACCACCAGAGCTATCTGGGGACCAGTCCATTTGTCTTTATCATAATGTGGGTGGTAATAGGACTGACTGATTACTGATAAAGAACATTGACAAATCTTCCCTTGAGAGAAGAAGAGTCAATCCTCTGCAGAGTATTTTAACCCCTGAAAAAAAATCTAATTTCCCTTTTGCAAAAAGTGTGAGGTGCCCGTGCTAGCTGTAAGTAAGGCACCACAAGACAAAGGAACAGGAAGGACAATGCGACCTCAGGTAGGGTGGATCCTCACCAGCTAAAAAACGTTAGACCTACCATGGTATGGACACACCCCACAATAGTTTCCCCTGCCACCTGACCATTTGCTAATTCCACCAGTGTTCCCTAGGTTGGCCTTAACAAATGTAGGTAGTGAAACATTCGTTGTCAGGTTTGCTTATATGCTGGTGTCCCCTAATGCGTGTAATGACTCCCTGTGAGTGGGGTGCAGAAAATATGCACAGCAATTATTTTCTGGCTAGTAGAGGTAGGTATTATACAACCAGGAATAATATGCCACTAGGCTAAGTACTATTTATTGGAGTAGAGTAAATCTGGATATTGCTGAATTGCTGTTTTCCTATCTCTGCTTTTCATCTCAGAATTTTATCCTTCTTCTTTGTGTGTGTCATCATTTTACTTCTTGCATGCTTGAACTCCTGACTCTTAACGATCTCAATAACTGAACTCAATCTGGGCTTTTACTTTCTGTATCTAGCATGGCCTTAACTAGCACACTTTTTTACAGCTCAGGAATAATTTTGCCAACACAGTTAAATTCGTACAGCCATGCTACACCAAAACCAGCCACTGAATTACAGACAGCTGAATCTCTGGTCCTTTCTCTCATAGTACTGGGAAGCCATCTACAACATCTCCTAGTACTGGAGCCATCTACAGCATCTTGATTTCAATACCAGATTTTTCCTAATGCCTAGTGTCAGCTCCACTGAGTTCCCAGCAAACTCTTCCTGTGCTTCGCTACCTTTCCCGTTAAAAGACTTTTCCCTCTGTCTTGCCTAATAATACCCTAGTTCAGTTTAAGCCCATTACTTTGTGATCTCTTTGCTTGGAGAATAGGTGATTCTCTTGCTTGTTGGAATACTATGCATACAGGTTGTCAAGGGAGCATGATGCATCTAAATTATCAAATTTCTTGATGTATTTCTGTAAGCATAATTTTCCATACACTTATTTGATTGAAATTTTTGTAGAAGCTGGGCCAAAAGTTATGAAGCATTTGGCATTGATTGTAGTTTCTTATAAGAACTGTGAAATAGCTTTTACTCAGCTGGTAACTGTTACCTTTAACCAGGAGCTCAATTTCTCATCTGCATCCTGATCTGAGAACAATTTGGGCATGGGGAACAGACTAAGGTGTGAAGTCATCTTCTGAGGTAGGGAGCAACACAATGATTTAAGTTTTAGTGGACTTTATGATAGAGGAACTCATTTTGTATCCAGGCAATGGAAGTTAGCTCAACTTGAATGGATTTTCCATTTCCATTTCCCTGAAGTAACTTGACATGTCGTGGTAAGAGGATGCTGAATCTAGCACTGAACACAGATGGTTAGTGCAGACTTTTTGTCCGAGTCTCTAGTGAATTGTGTCAGTAAGTGAGGAATGTTTTGATCCCAATGAAACTACACAAACCTGAGCAGTGTTTGTGAGTGAGTTTGTGAGTTTAATTACAACATCTTTGTGTACTGATGTGGAGTTTCTGCATACTGACAGAGAAGTGCCAGGAACACAGGAAATGATAAATGGTATTCATAACACTGCCGGGGGAAGATAAGGGTTTGAATGACCATGGTATAACATTTTCTTGTTTGGTTAAAGAAAGAATGAACAGTTGATTCTCAAAATGCCTTCTATGGGTTGCTTCATTAGGATGATTTGTCCTCGGGAATTTGGCTGATCTGGTACCAAATTTGCCCCTTTAGACTTGCTGCTGCACAAAGAGGGGATAATTTGGGACTTTGTTCTCATGGGTCTAGGTTTAGCGCTGATACTGGAAAGACTACTCAACAATCTTGAACAGTGCTGCCTAGAACTGTCTTTTCTGACATCCAATGGCCCGAATGGACTCCTGAATACCTCTTCTTGTGGATCACGGTATGCTGGGTCATTCCTATCCCTGTGGTGAATTCTCCCTCTCTCTCTTGCTTTCCCAGAGTTTCTTCTGGATTTTCTGTGGAACTTCTCAGCCTTCCTTTCCCCGGAGACTTAATTTTGCTGCTGATACAGCAGCCTTTTTTTAATCAGTTCAACTCCAGCACAGCAGTTTTCTTCACTAAAAACTGTTCCTGGTGCTCCAGGGACTTTGAGAACTGTTCTCTGGAAGTTGCTGACTGACTAGACTGGGCAAACTGTCGCTTGTGTAGAAACAAAATGTGTTTCAAAGCACCCTCTGTCGGCTAGGCACGTGAGAAATCCCATAACCAGCCAGCAGATTTATTGCAATACAATCATACTAAAATGGGATAATTTGTCATTAAAGGAAAGTGTGTGTTATTGGTACAAGATATCTGATTAATTGGAACTATAAGATGTCAACTTTGATAGATACCTCAAGTTACCACAGTAATCTGCCTGTTCTGCTCTGTTCAGTGGGAGGTGTCTCAAAATAAACCTGTTTATCTTGCCTCTACAGATATGAATTGCACAAGCCAGATCAAATTAGTTCCCAGTAATATCTGGTACAAGCCACAGCAGAGAAATCAGTGGGAAGGACCCGGCCACAGAAAACCAGCCACTTCTCTGCTGTCTGAATTTTCTAGATGGTAGGTTGAATAATTTATTCTATCATTTAACCAAAAATAACTGGTGCTACTGGAAACAGTATGAAGTATTTTATGAAGTTTTTTTCTGTTCATTTACACTTCTTTATCTATATATAATTATAGATAATAATAATATTAATATTATTATCTATATATAATTGTAGATAAAAATATTATTAATATTATATAGATATATATATTAAACTACGACATACACTTATGGTATTGACAAATAATTTTGGGACCAACATAAAGACTTACCTTATAATGAAGTGTATTTGGAAATGGATTTATCCTCAGTCTTCTGAAGATAGATTAGTAAAATTAGATAATTTTACTAATTAGATAATATCACTAATTTTTTGAAGGCACGTAAAATACTACTGTGGAATTAATTTTTCAGAGTTTAGTATATTTATTTAGATTTTTTGCTTTAAAATATTTTGTAAGAAGGATGTGTATATTAATTCTAGTATTTCCATACTTAAACGTCAAAATTCCTAAATTTTCTCTTACAGCTGTAAGTAGTGTAGGTGTTAGCTACCATGAGTGCTACTTCTGGAGTAAATTCAGCGTTACTGCTGTTATTTTAATAGCCTGTTTTAATTCAGAATGGGTTTTCTAATTAAAGTAACATTCAAAATGTGAATGAATGAATTCTATGTCTTACTAAACAAATTTCACACAACTGCTGTTTCACTGTATGTCTACATTGCAAAGTCTATTAAGATTTTTAAAGTAGAAATTGCAATAACATTGAGTTTTGTTAGTATGCAAAGTCTGGTAATTCTATGTTTGTTCACTTATAGAAACAGTACTATAAACAGTTTGTTACCAAAGATAATTTTGGACAAGAAATGACAAATGTCTTACTAACACAGTTGCTTTTGGAGAAGCAAGGAGTTAAGACTATAGATTACTTCTTTAACAGATCTAGGAGGGCTCCCAGTTCTTTCATCTTCCTTTGATAGCGGATCATTAGGGGCTAAGTTTTGATGCACTCAGGTAGTTATACAAAATCTCTGTATTTAAGCTAGTGATTTTTCAACATCATACTGGAGTTTTCCTTCAGAGCTTAGAATTAAGCTCATAACATACAGTTATTGTGAGCTACAGGAAGAAATAGATTTATGGAAAATTGATGCCTTTCTTTTTTCCCCCTGGATATTAGCACTCTAAATTTGTGATATACTCGGGACCAAAAAATCTATTATGCAGGTTTTACTTCAAACAAATGTAATAAGGCATAAGTTCTAAATGAATCTGTGAAAGCAGAAAGAAAACTCAACTATTTCTGGAAATTATGGCCTTTGACTCTCAGTGCTTCAAGCTATGGGAACGTCTTCCTTTGGACTGTGGGATGTGAGGTGCCTTTGTCTTGTGCCTTATAATACCATTTTTATTTCACATAAGAAGCACAGAATACTTTAGTTTTGTTTTGTAGAGAGTAGTGCCACAAGCTGTAAAGCACTAGTGAACCAGTCCTTCTCTTGCTATTTGTTGTCTAAAACTGAAAACACTGCCTCATTTTTTTTATTGAGGTAATTTGGCAATTTACTGCTGGTTTTGGGAAATGCAAACAGAATCACAGTGTTCTTTTAATTGCCTACTCTCTTTGTATTTTTCAGGAAACATTCCACTTTAATTAGAGCCCCACGTATTGCATGTATTTGCACACACAAACCAATTTGCTGCCAATACATGGTAACTTTAAAATACGGGTTAAAATCAGTGAACAAATCATCAGAGTTAGGTGGAAAGAATCTGTCTATTCAGCATAACTATTTTGCACCATTTCAGTATAGGCTGGTAAGCCAGCATGTGTAAGGTTTCTCAAAGACACACTTTTTCAAGAAACAGAAGGCTAAATACAACAACTGGCAAGTATGATGACTGGCAAATACAAATTTCTCACTCCTTGGTCATTCTGGTGCCTGTTTGAAGAGTTGGTAAGGGCAAGTAATTGGCTGTCTCCGTTTCTGGACAAAGCTTTTATCTCAAAAATGGACAAATCACAGTTCCTTGGAACTTTCAATTAATCACTACCCTTCCTTCTTGGGTTGCAATAGAACTTGCAATAAGGGACTCAGTAGTATCTCCAATAGCGATATTAGTTGTGGCCAAATACAAAATAGACATGTACAAATAAAATACAAAATAAGAAAGAATTTCAGATAGTTTCTATATCTGGTTGATGAAACTGATTTTCCTTTAAAAATCAATCATTTTACTTTTTGTCATCTTGCCGAATTATCTACTTATTTAAACAAAATAGCCCTAAAAAGTAGTAGGACAGTGTAGCTGCTGGTATACCTTGTTGGGGGAAAAATAAGTTCATGGACAGAACCAAACACTTGGATAGAAAAGGTTCCCAGCAGAGAAGGAATATTCTGAGTATTCTTTTGTTTTATTTGATTATTCAAATACTGCAATGATATTAAATACTATTTCTCATTCAGCTTACAGTTCCTCACTTAGCTGTTTCTGAGGGTGGATTTGGAAACTTCACTGTAGATACTCAGTTGATATAGATGTATCCTATCTCTGTTGTATGAACTAGACCTGCTGCAGCTAGAGTTTTGCATATCATGTTTGCTTATGTGTGCACGCCTACATGGATTTTGCAGACTGTGCCATCAGATGCTCAATGCCTTCAGGGCTCTGGACAGCTGCATAAATACACTTTGGAGGGATTCGTCATCTCTTGATACACCAGTAGTTCTGAATGTGCATATACCCTGCTGTGGTCCCAGATGTATCAGGCAATCCCAGATGTACCAGGCAGCCCCTCTCCAGAACAAGTGAGCCATTCCCAATGTACATGGATGGACAGAGGATGTTTTAGGAAGAAAAGCCAATGCTAAGTAGCAGTCAATAGTATCTAGGAATGGTAAACTACTGGAAAAGATCAATAGTGGCTCTCGTAAGCTCCAAGTGAAAAAAGTTATTTCTGTCAGGAAAGAAAAGTGAGACATAGGTTAACCAAAGCTGATTTGAAGCAGTAACACATAGTGAAAGACAGTTACGTAGAGTGAAAATTAGTGGGGAGAATGAAGTGGTGTTTCAGAACAGATCTATATCATAGCAAACCTCAGTGAAAACAAGTCAAGGAAAATCAGTTCTCAGAAAGATCAGAGATAGATGGCAGTGTTTCAATTTTACCCAGAATGACAGAAATGAAACACGTAGATATCTCATGGATTATGGAAATGAGGTGCTCACTGCAGTATGCCAAGGAAACTTTCAATGCTTTCTCCTGATGGTGCTGTTCAGGAGAATGAGACACCATGTATGTATGAAATGTTGCTCATATCAGCTGAACAGTGAACTGGTTTCCAAATATGTGCAGGGCGTTCACTCCTTACTCTTCTTTCTCAAGACAATATTGAGCTGTGAATGCCCATGTAATTTTTCAAGTGCGACTGAAGTATACCTTAGATGATGAATGAAATCGACAGGGTTGCTGGCAAATACAAATCTGTTTAGGTCCTGTTTTGGATCCAAGCCCCTAATAATCAGGATATGTGAAACTCTGCTATCCATTCCCACCTGCCAGTCCAGTTTGCTTCCTGGTAATGCCAGAAAAGAAGTTCTAGGAACAAGCCGCCTTCTATAAAGGATGAACAAAGATGAACTTTGCTGTGTTGATGCAGTGGATTTTGTTTTGTGCTCTTTTGCTCTGTATCTTTCTTCTCTGAGGGCCTATCTTGTCCCAGGTCACTTCTGAAAATTCTGGGCCAGTTCATTCTGGGCAAAACTCCTGATGCTTGTGCTGAAAAGTGCCTTCTAAAAATCTGGTAATCTGGTTTAAGATTTCCTTAAAATTAAACAAGTCAATAGACTGCACATGCTTGCATGCAGTGCTTTTCTCCAGCTGTGGAGAAAGAGAGCAGCTACACATTTTTTCTAGGAGCTCCTGACTGGTCACTCACTTCCTGTAAAAGGTATGGCATCAGCCTTGTCATGACATTAATGTTGGAATGCTGCTTTTTTAGTCTAAATCTTTTCTGTGATTTGTGAATATCTCTGCAGAATACCTACACTGAAATTCTCAAGCTTTTCCAACAGTAATTTTTGTTGTTATTAATGAGTTTAAGAAGAAGTTGCTGAATGTTATTAAAACATCTATAAGAAGAAACTTTCCATATCAATACAACACTGATGTCATTTCTGAAAGTTCAAAATTGAGTTTTTTCTCATTTTCAGACTTGGCAAAAACGTAGGTTTTGATAAGGCGTGCCCATGTTTGTTTAGTCTGGGAATCTTTGGCACTGAAATAAAGATTCCTTTCAGGAAGTATGACGACAGTACTTACCCTGCCTGTACATTTCTTGCCTGTTTTTCATTTCTCCACTTGCGCTCACTATCTGTGAGATAAATTAGAATTTGTTTCTAACTTGATTTCTCTTGAAAACATATCTGCTATCTGTAGTACTGTGGGACTGCTTCTTCCTCATACACTATAGTAGAACCCATCACTCTGTGATCTGCAGTGAATGACAGCATTCAAGATAAAGGTTTATTAATAGTAAGTAGAATCCTTATAGCTGGATTGCATGTCTGTTATCTCATGAGATGTTCCTAGATGAGGTCAATTTAATGTCCACAGACAAATAGCCTGTTTCTTCAATAAAGGACTTTGCTGGAGAGCATGTGAACCACACTGTGAGGTGTTAATTATAGCAGCTGCATATCAATTAGACACAAATGAAAGCATCAGTGAGGCATGGCATATGCCTAACTGCTGTTACAAGGGTATAACATATGTTCCTTTACCCATCTTTCCAGTCCATTTCTTCAGTTGCCCTTCGGGTTTTCTTTGCTGATGGCATTTACCTACTTTAGTTATTATAGATTAACACTTACCTAGAGAAGTTGTCACTGAAAAACCCTTCAATTCCATAGAAAGGCAAAAAGCTGTTGTGCACCTAAGCAGTTGGTTAGGTTAGATGTAAGGTTAATTCAAAGCCAAAGTATATATTTTCACATCCTGGATTTATCCTCTTATGAATCGAAATAGAATTTTTCCACGCTTGACTATGAAGAGAATGCCAACCTACTTTTAGCTTCCTTAAAAAAAAAATAGCAACTAAGCAAGAAGAGGCTTCTGCCATGGCAGAGTAATTCCCCCACCCCCATTAAATTAAGTCATAACAGTAGTTTCAATGGAACATCAACTATTGCATTGATTATAGAACAAGGAGCATCATCTCAAAGCTGCAAAACCACTGCTAAAACACACACACACACACGCTCTGTACAGAGCAGCTCACATGACAGAGTTTATCAGTATATGATACAGTTTTCTGTTAGCAGATGTGCATCAATACCACAGCAGTTGCATAACTGATACAGAGTATATTCTAAGATATCAATGTTTTTCTTTTTAGCTCAGAAATATGACGGTACATGTACATTTGATCTTCCTGTCCACCTTCTTCTTTGTTTCCGTGACATCCAAAACATGTAAGTCGCATTTTAAAAATACTTTATGCTGAGGTTTATTCTGTAGAAATGTGTAGGCTGTTCCTAAATCGGTAATTTCTTAAAAATGTAAACTACAAACCTACCTCAAACTACAAATCACAGCTTTAAAACTAGCTTTATGTATTTTCTCTGTATACTAAAATGCTCTGACTGCTGTCCATTTCTGTGACATTAAATCTATGTTGTACTTCTATTCCTTGGTATCTCTGCAAGCAGAAGGAGATTAATCGTTTCAAAAGAATTTGAGGGTAGCTGTTGTTCCAGGCCTCAGCTGGGCAAAGTCTGAGAGTACCTAATTTGGACTAAATGGGGCATAGGTGTATGCACCCTGATGAACATGGGACGTAAATGGGCACTTTGTTCACTAAAAATGGTGGTTTGGGGGTGTTAATACACAAGCACTATGTAACAATAACATTTCCTGGTACAGAGATGATCTTCAAAACAGTAAGCTCCTTCTGATGAGTCACCTCTGCTGATTCAGCTATGTAATGTTGACCAGTGCTAATGAGAGACACAGCATTGCGTAGCTCTCATGTGATTATAGTCCCCAACCGAGCTGCTAAGTTACAGCTAAATGCTGTAAGATATGATCTCTAAAGATTTCCCCACATTCTTAATTTTACAGTATGAATGCTACGTTTCAAATAGGTAAGGTTTACCAAGAAGCCAAATTCTGCTGAAGAACTTGCCAGAATACTTTTCACTAATGTTGCTGAGTTTTACTTTTCATTTTCTGTGTACCCTCCCCTCTATTTTTCTCTGAAGAAAGCTGGGTTTCCAATGTGTTCCTCCTTTGGTGGGGCAATGTCTCATTTCCTGACACCCTTCATATGTCCCACTGTATGTGCAAGGCTCCTGGGTGGGACTGCTGTTAAAATGCTGGGCTTGAGTATACTCACAGCTGATGTGGCTAATTTAATTGCCAGAACTACTAAGCAAGGCAACATGTCATGTCAATGGAGAAAGATCTCATCTTTAGAAAGAAACAGCAGAAGCCAAGTGTGCACCATGTACAGAGTCTCACCACCTGATTTGTGCACCTATGTGTCTAAACCCAGATGGTGGCAATACTCCCACAAAGTGTCACTTTGATAACAGAGAATTGCTTTGTTTAGCCATTTGGCTACCTGCTCTCATTTTCATCCTCCCTTAGATACTGCAGTTCTTCTTCTGGTCTCTCTCTTTGTCTAGACTCCTTCCTTGATTATTTTCTCATCTTTATCTTCTCCAAAATGCAGTCTAACTTTCAGATTAGTGTTTCTGTTATAGAATCATAGAGAATCATGGAATCATAGAATAGTTTGGGTTGGAAGGGACCAAAAAGATCATCCAGTTCTAACCTCCCTGCCATGGGCAGGGACACACCCCACTAGATCAGGCTGCCCAAGGCCCCATCCGACCTGGCCTTGAACACCTCCAGGGATGGAGCAGCCACAGCTTCCTTGGGCAACCTGTGCCAGTGCCTCACCACTCTCATTGTGAAGAAATTCTACCTTATGTCTAGTCTAAATCTGCCTCTCTCCAGTTTATACCCATTGGCCCTCGTCCTATCACTATAAGCCTGTGAACAGTCCCTCTCCAGCTTTCTTATAGCCCTTTCAGGTACCGGAACGCTGCTATAAGATCTCCTTGGAGCCTTCTTTTCTCCAGGCTGAACAACCCCAACTCTCCTCATATGGGAGGTGCTTCAGCCCTCTGGTCATCTTTGTATTCCTCAAATGAGCTGTCAGTTCACTATTCAGGTGTCTGGGCACTTAAATATCTATCAGAACTGCTTCATCCAAGTTTCTCTGTCCCAGTTTCAGTATTCAAAAGTTGAAATATTCTAAGTTAAAAAAAAATAGTAACTCGCTCCCAACACTTTCCTTTTCACCCCCACCCCCACCCCTCCTTTTGTGTGACTGTGTGTGGTTTATCTTGCTATGTTTCTTATTTGTCTCATTCCTTTCTGGCATTTTGTCACCTTCCCATTGGAGTCTTTGTTTTAGTCTGTTAACATTTCTTTTTTTTTTTTCCCTCACATTTTTGTGAACTTGGGAGACTTAGGAAAGAAGCTATTCTGACTTTTGTCTTTATTTATTTATGATCTTATTTAGAGGCTGCCTCCTTCTCCTAGTTCCTTTTTTATATTAAAAAGGCAATTCAAGAGCTCTTTTCTCTTGTACAAATAAATATTAATTATACTGAAGGAAGGAAAGCTAACTTCATTGCACAGTATTAAAGCCAGAGCTTTTATTTGAATTTAAATTCCTGTTTTGGATAAAACCATGATTTCAAGCAAGATTTTAATGAGAAATTCATTTCACGAAATCACTGCTTTTTTAAAAAGAATTTAATTTTTTGAATATAGAGGGTTTTTTTCTTCTATCTCACACATTAATTACTATTTTGCAAACCAATAGCTCCATAACTCAAGATAAACTTTTTTTTTTTGAGAAATATCCATTGAGAGTGCTTGCTATATATAATATCTGAAAATTCAAGAAGGGTAGTTAGAGGCACATGATTAACTTGCTGATCCAGGAATGCCAAGTTCTTAGCTGCCTCAGTGGAGCTCAGGTTTAATTAATCTGAGATTTTTTTGTCTTTTAATCATTTGCAGTTGATGCCATGGAAGGTGAGGCTTTAACTATAAAATGTCCACGATGGAGTTCATCTGTGAAATTCACCTGGTATCACACGCTTACAAACAAAATAATTCCTACAGAAGAGGAGGAATCAAGAATATTTTCCTTGAACCGTTTTCTTTGGTTTTTGCCAACTTCTAGAGAGGATTCTGGAGACTACACTTGTGTTATACATTCGTAAGTGCAAAATTGAAAAGTGAAAGGCATGAGACTGGAAAAAACCCCTCATATTTTAATAATGTAGTCTCATTATTTTCTGTGAGAATGATGCCATTTTTACACGTTGTACACCATTCGATGTAACTTTTAATTCTGCAGTTGCTGTTTTCATGACAGGTTGTTAAAAATCAATGTGTAACTGAGCTACAATAACTATCCATATGTTTATAAAACAGAAACTCACATTTGTAGCAAGTATTTTGTCCACACTATCATTGACATACCTTTATTCCATTTTTAAAGCTCAAACAATAGCACAAAGTTGTTCAACGTGAGTGTGCAGGTGCATCCATATGAGCAAGGAGTATGTTTCCCAAGTCAGATTCGTTATCCTAATGACACTGGAAGAGGGAAAATTGTTTGTCCTACAATTGACAATTATAAGAATGCTACTATCGTCCAGTGGTATAAGGTAAATAAACCCCTGATTGTACCATTTGTAGGTCACATTACTGTGAGAAGATATTTGCAGCCAAATAATGGAAGGTTTTTTTTTCCAGAACTGCAGACCTCTTCAGGGAGAGAGATACTTCAAGGGAGAAAAATATATTTTTATTAACAATCCAAGAAAGGAGGATGATGGTTATTATACTTGTCGTTTTATCTACATTCATAAAGGAAATGTGTTTAATGTGTCAGCAACAAGGATCTTCATAAGTAAGGGTAAGACAGTCCTTTTGTAGCTTGCTAAGATAAAAAGGACTGATATCTACTCAAAGCAAAAGAAGTTCCTTTTGTTCATTAAAACAGAAGAAGAGTTTCTGTTGGTATTTTTTAATCTTCTTAATGAAACTTTAGATCAACTTTTTAAAGTGAATGTGGTGGATGGGAATCCAAATGGAGCAAATCTGTGGCGAATTCAGACCTGGTCACATTCAGCTTTTTGCAAAAATCTTCTGACAACTCTGGTTATAGAATGTGGTTTGTAGGGCTCTGTGGTAACACATATTTCTGAAATGAAGGGTCTCCTCAGTGGGATGCCATAGAGCTCTGCTTCCTATTTCCTCAAGGCAAGAAGAATTTGTAGCTGGTGAGATTCATTTGGTGATTATTGGATGACTGATGTGTTGATAGCTTACAGCTCAATATGTTCTGGTCTGTCTTGATTATCTAGCATTTATTTGTTAGTAGGGATAAATCAAAAATTAGATTTGTCTTGAATGAAGCAAACTCTGTGTGTGTGTGTATGTATATACGCACACACAGAAAAAGAGCGGAGCTCAGTGATTACTATGTCTTTGGTATTTTCAAGTCAGCCAACATGGCTGAGATGTGTGGAGTCTGGGGTTCCTCTAGGTTGCAGTTTCCTTACAGAAGCTTTGTATTTGCATGGTGGTTAGTGGAAGAACATGCAGTAATCAACAGTTCCAGATTGTATGGACTTGCAAGACTTCAAAATGTGTCTTCAGATTCTTGAATTAGATCAGTGGAAAAACAGAGAGAAGGATAGCTGAGGGTTTGAAGGCAGGGGACCTTGGGTTTCATTTGCTGATGATTTTTGGTTTTGGGGTTGGTTTTTTCCCCAAAAAAGTAGATAATATCAATTTGTGGACTGACATCAGACTGTTTTGCTGTGGGGAGGCACCAGCTTTGTGGGCAGAATGCAGATTTGGAATGCAGGAGCCTTGACTCCAGGTTTTGCTGCTATGTCCAAATCTCAGTAGTGGAATATGTTCTTCTTATTATGAGCTGGATGGAGTTGAGCTTAACTGAGACGTACCACAGTAGCTTAATATAAAAACTTTAATCAAATCGTCTCTAAATGGTCAGTAGTACTGTATGTCAGTAGTATTGTATTATGGGCTATAATGAAAATGGCTGGATTTTCTTTGCCATAAAAGCATCCAACTTTACAAAAGCCTGTGTTACATTCTGAAGTTAAGCTGACTTTCTTTTGAAACCATGAAAGAGAAAATGGATTGCAACACATGTGAAATCTGAGCTGGGTCTGTCAAGTTTGCTCCAATTTTTACTGAATTCAAAGTAATTAAAGTACTTTTTTGTGTTTCTATCAGCCCTTAGAATTAGTCTGCAGATGAGTGGAGCTGTTATTTTTTGATAATACTGGCTTCTGATGTACATTCCTGTTGCCTTGCAAATTCACACTGACCCAGAGAACTTTGTGCCTCTGCATGCCAGCAGTTAAGAATGTAGCTTAGTCAGCTAACTAGAAGGTTACTATCTCCTGACTTCTTTTTTACTGATCCAGCTAATGAAAATTAGAAATGGCTAAGATGGTTAAATAGAATTTCTCTTCTGGCAGCCTGGGAAGCAGGATGTTAAATGCGTTTCTGCAGATTTTTTAGGGTAACATGGTTATGGGCTTCACAGAGATGCCTTAAGATAGAAGAGCTCTTTGACATAAAGGATAGCATGCCTTTTTTTGGAGTGGGAAATATGAGAAAGTGCAAAGGGCAAGAAGAGCAGAAAAATACACTGAAGAAAAAAATCTAGAAGAAATGAATATCTAGTTCAAGTACAGTGGATGAATGTAGTTTGAACCTAGAAATTTTTTATTGGGGACAGGAAATAAATAAGTCAAAGAAAAAGTAGTATTCTCTCTAAAAGATGATAGGAGATGCTCAATGTCACGGCAGGCAGGTGTAGTGGGAAGCAGTTTTGTGCAGCAGCGGTGTGCAGACAGCAGAAAGAGAAGCTTGGCAACCAGATATGCTTGACTGTCAGGGTACAGATATGGGCAAAACAAAGGGCAATGCAGACAGGCAGCTGTGGGCTAGAGGGTCTCCGGTTCAGATACTGCATGAAAGTAGATATTTGCTCATGGATACAAGCAATTTCTCAAATGTCTAAAAGAATTTCTTTGTCTCTTTTAAAAGAAAAAAAAGCAACTGAGAAAACACAGACCTGTAATTACATTTACTCCCCGCCATGCACACACTTAGCAGCTAAAACAGTGCTTGGGCAACTAAAAATGTTTCTTGTTTTTTGTGTACAAATGTGAAAATTAGGTAAATGGGGAGAAAATATCCCAACTACCAACAGGAATATTTGGTCACAGGAGTAAAACCGAATGATCCTAATAGACATGTGAAACTCTGTAGCATTAATTTGCAATTCTGCTTTGGGATCATAAAATACTAACTATAGAGGTGATAATAATCTTATAAAATGGTTTTTTTCACTACTTCCTAATATGTTCTTTCTTTCCCTTCTTAATTTCTAAAGCTAAACATTCACCTATACCTCCTCAGATTTTATTTCCAAAAGATAAAGATGTAATAGAAGTGGAGCTTGGTAAGTATGGACTTTAATTTGGTTTTAAATTAACATTTTGTGATGGCCTAGTGAACACGGGAATCTTCAAGAAGATTTAATGATGGAATTTTTCATTACATTTTGCATCATAATGTTTAGGAGATTTAATTCATCACAGACACAGTAACGTGAAGTTGGATATAACTGATGGGTTCTTTAGGTATTAAGCAGCAGTTTAAGGAGATTTAAACAACCCATTCTATCCTTACTGGATAGACTAGGATTACTCACACAGTCAATTATTACATCTCAGTTGAAAGCGTGACAGATTCCATCCACTTCAAAGAGGGCTTTAGCTGAATCTCTCAAAACTGCTTGATGGTACCCCTAAGAGAGAAGGATGGACTATTCTTGCAACTAGACATGCTCCTTGTAACTTGTGGTTCTCATCTGGAGGCAGTAGCTGTGTCTTTGTTGATGAATGAAGGTGATTGAGAGACTGGTCACTGGCGCTGAAGCTGTGGAACACCGCCAAGCTCACATCCATATTGGCTAATGTGGAGCAGACCTGATTGGAAGATGCTGGGAGGGCTGAAAGATGGGACCAAACAGTAAACTTAGAAATAGCAGGCTGGAGAGCCCACGATGCAGAGCTTGTTCCCTGCTTCCCTTTCGTTTAGGTTCATAGATTATTGCAGTGATTCAGATAAACTGCATGACTTACAGTGTTAGAGAAAGGTGCTTGTGGGAGGACTGAGAGCTATTTAGGGATTTTGTATAGTCAATGGAGAAAAACTGATCTCTCAAAAAATCAACCAAACCCATCTGAAACATAAATAAGTAGCCCATGATAACTGTCTCCCAGGGAAGGTGGAGTGAATCTGGACCACCAGGTGAAGGGATCGCAATTACCACTCCACTGTTTCTATCCCACAGCAAGGCTGCTTTGGTAGCAGATACTGCAGGGGCCAGGGACCCTGTTGGAGGTGCCACAGATTCAGAATTGCCATCTTGACATGCGTTTCCATTTCTTTTTCTCCTCTTTCCCCTAGCTGCTTTATCACTCAATTAAATGATATGTGATCCAGGGCTACCTTTCTCTAATAAGATGGCCAGTCTCCAGTGTTCTGTGGGCTCTGCTCATTCCTCTGGGACAATCAGTAATCTGGTACTGCTTGCAAGGAGCAAATATAACTTGCATTTAAAAACCATTTGCTGTACTGGACTGTTGTTTCCTATTTGAAAAACTCCTGAGTACCAGTTGAGAATGTAAATCATAAGAATTGTTAACCTTGTCTAGGCTCTGCTTAGATGCAGATTTACATGAAAATAGTTTAAAGTGGTTTAATTTTACCTTCTTCCAGTGTGTTTATGTCTCTTTCTTTGGAAGAAATATTTCCCAATGACAAATATTTAATAAATAATTTCCTTTTTTTTTTGGTTTTGCTTGGGCTGGTTTACTTTACTTTTGTCCAGATTGAATAAAATCCAAGAATCTGCACGGAAGAGAGGAAAAACATAATATACTGAAATCAAATTACATTATCCATATACATTTGTTTGTAAACTAGTGTTTACTTTCCATGTTCCTCAGTAGTTAATTTGATGGGTTAAACATCACAAGTAAAGGCTACATTGCCTTCATCATAAGAATTATAAATAATTCCTATTTTATTCCTTGGTGTTGTACTGGATAATTTGTTAAAATCTCCTCTTACTATTTCTTTTTGAGCATTATTTTATCAGTAGAAAAAATATGCCAAAATTGTTAAGACAAAACGCACTGGTTGTATGAAGATTCGTAGAAAAAGATGTCATGAGGAAAATAAAATTATAGTTTTTTTTTCATCAAGGAATGTTTACACTTCTCTGTATCTTGATTAGGTGCTCCTTTGTCTCTGAAATGTCAGGCCCGCCTGGGGATTAAGAAACTGCCGTTGGCTGTTGTCACATGGGATGTGGATAATATCCCAGTGAAATCCTTAGAATTTTCAAGATATCATGAAAAAACTCATTGGTAAGTACATTTAACATGGAATGACCTTTCTTCCATGCAAACTGTGCCTAGCCATTAAAGCGAGTGATACCAGCTCTTTCTCTCTCTAATAGTTTTGAAGGACGCCAGCAAGAATATTACGAAGAAACCACCTTGTATATTTCTGAAATTGAAAAGGAGGATCTGCAGGCAAATTTCACATGTGTAGTGATGAATGAAATGAGCAACACAAAGGCCACAGTGACATTAAAGCTCAAAGCACAATGTGAGGGTAGGATTTTTTTGTTTTGTTTTCTTACAATTTGCACTCAGTTGGGTGAAATGTTGGTGATTTCATTTTATTATTTGTTTCTGTTAGAGGGAAAGTTTCTGATAGTAAGAATTAAAATCAGCCTGTTTTCTTCCTGTGTATTCAAGCCACTGGCAAAATTCAGTGGCTCATTGGGTCATGAAATTCCTTGAGGTAAATCGTTGGAGGGGGGTGCATTGTACAACGGGTATCAGTGGGAGAATAAATATGCAGAGCAGGACAGTGTATCAGCCTTGTGACAAGAATATCCTGTTTCTAAGATATTACTGCTTGGTGACAAATTCCCTGTACCTTGAAGCCCTGTGGTGCACTCAGATTTTAAGTGCACTGGTATAGTGGAGTCTGCTCTACAAGATAATCAGGCCGTATAGGATCCCCTGCAGATGAGAGCCAGGCAAGGAACTGACCTCCCCTTTGGTTCATCAACCTTACAATGCATTGTGAGGAGCAGAGATATGTCTTCTTTTGAGAATCAACCTGTTGTTGATACTGCAGAACCATGGCAGAAAATAGGGAAACTTTAAAGCAAGAAGCTCAGCTACCAGTTTACTAGTTCATTAGCCTTCCCTCCCTACCACACACACTCCAGTGCCTTGCTTTTTGACTGAATGTTAAATGGTGTGACTATCTTCTGTGATGTTTTGCTTTATTCTCTCTCCCTCTGAGTACTACTGTTACATTCACTGTGTTCCACTTGGAGGAATTTCCATTGATTTTTTTTTCTTTTAAATAGAGATAGCCAGATCCCCAAGAAAGCATTGTCACCAGTACCACTGAGTTTGATTCTTATGGTAGAAAATGTTTTTGTGTATGTGAAGGCACAAGAAACTACAGTCAGTGGTTTACTCTCTTATCCCCTCAGATATGCTGAACCACCAAGGACCTTGAGAAGAAATCCCAAGGTTTACAACAGGGATTATTTTTTCTATGAGCTAATACTGGAAAGTATAAAATCAAGCATGTATTGTGATCACAGGGTGTGCATAGCTCTTTGCCATGCAGTGTTCTTCACTATTCATAACTTCATATAGGATTATGGCTTCAAAGCATGGACCTATTTTCTTGCCATAGGCTAGACTAGAAGGGATGTAGATGAATTATAACAGAGCATGGGTCATCATCCAGCAGGACAGCATCAGTTCCCTCCAGAGGAAGGTGGCAGGGGATGTTTTGGTTGGATATTACAAACGGAGTGCAACCAGAGCATCACTCAGGAAACTGGAAACACATCAGTTCTGCACTGAATTGTCTGAATGTGGAAGTGTACTTGCAATGAGGGGGAAGGAAACTTGAGTAACAGTTCCTGCTTGCTCTAATTCAAGCAATACAAGTCCTTTATGGGCCACATATTACAAACTTAATGAAGGAACATGAGTATTTTATTAAATCTGATTTCTGTTGTACACAACTCTTACTTTGCTGTTTTTGTTCTGTTTTTCATCCATAGGTCTTCAGTAAATATTTATGAAAGCTCTTGACTGTGACCCCTCTTTGCTGCTGCCTGTTTTGTGTGGATGTTCGTCTCCTTCTTCTTGTCACTGCTGTTGTCAAGATACCTGCTTCTGCTCTTCAGCCCTGTTGGTGTAAGCAATGCTACATCTAGAAATGGTTGTGCTCGGCTTTAGTTCTCTTCACTCACTCCTCATGTATCTAAGCAATATGTGTGTTAAAACAATGACAGCTTGCCTCTGAGTATAATAAAAATGCTATAGGGTTTTCTAGTGCTTCACTGCTTGTAAATGTGTAATAAAAATGTGCACTCCACTTCATTTTTGTTGTTTGTTTGCTTGTTTGTTTTTAATGGAAAAAAACCCCAGTTTTGTTGGTTTTTTTTATTTAAAATATGTGACTGTCCCTTAGTGTTTCCCATAGTACAAGTTGTGTCTGCTACCTACTGTCTTGTGAATGTCCTTTTTACACAAGTTACTGATATGTATTCTGATTTTTTTTCCAGGGCATTCTGTATGAATTATATTACCATTATTTGTAGCATAGGTCTGTGATAGGAATTAAGAGATGAATAGATGTTGTACCACTTACTACTCAAATCAGCCAATTTTGTGGGCATTTAATAAACTAGTTAAATAGTGTTTAGCTGCACAGGTAACAAATTAAGGGAGGAAGCAAAGATTCTGCAAGCTATTGCATTAAAGTTGTTGTTCAGTCTTATAGAAGTCTCTGTCTTCAAAAATTTGCTAAATGAATGATTTAACTCAACACTTGGAAATTTTTTATGGGGACCAGGAATTAAATTTTTTTTTGAGTCATAATTAAATACCTTAAGACTTAGTTTGCAGCTGGCCATATCATTATAATGAACCCCAGCAATTTACTTTGATAACAACTGTAATCCACATAAGAATAAAGAAAAAAATGCCAGAGGGGACTGAAGAGAAAAGGAAGGGTTTTGTTCACAGCAGGGAGTGGTGAGAGGAGTTTGGTTTTGTCTCCATGGAAAAAAAATATACTCTCTTAATACTGCCAGGAACGGATGTCGTTGACACAGCTGTTTGACATTTCACAGGGAAAAAAAGTATATTTTCTAGTTTAGGATATGTGCTGTGCACGCATGTATGTCTTCACATATGTGCATGAAAAAGTGCTGTATTATGAAGAAGTGTCTGTTCCAGGGGTCTGTTCAGAGTGTCTTTTCACTTATTTCTTTTAAATAGGAAAAAAATGCTACTAAGAGAAGCTGATCAGCTCTTCAGAAATGGGTGACGTGACCAAAGCACCCACTTATCGGGAGTAATGCAATGCAGTCAGCTCTTTTTGTGGTGATTTGGTGGCATCTAGACTAAGTGTACTATGCATTTTAGACACAGAGAATTCAGGCAAATCCTTCAATTTAATGAGTACACTGTTCACAGCAATTCAACTCTTTGATAACTGCACTGGATTGACGTTCACAAAAACAGCTCTGCTGACAGAGATGGGGGAAGCTGTTAGCTCCTGAGACAGAGGCAGGGTGAAGTAATTGGAAAACCATGGAAAGCACTAGCTCCTTCCTGCAAAACAGTGTTGAGACAGGAGCATCCCTTCAGCATCCCCCTTTAACCTGCCTGCTAGGAGATATACGAGCTCTCTGAATACCTTCAAATGCCTTCTCTTTTTATTAATATAACCTATTACTGACTATCAGCTCCTCATCTTGATTCAGGGCTTACTAATTAACTGGAGGTGGCTTTTAATGTGTCTGACCCAAAAGCATAATCTTGTTCCTCCCTGGTCTTTCCTCAGTTTTCAGTCACGAGAAAATGTAAAACACCTAGAACACCACAAATCTAGTCATTCAGAACACAGATAAAATTCAGCTCAGAGCATCAACTTTGTTCTTCCTCAAATATTTAATGACAAAACTAACCTTTTGGCTCACCTCTGGTAGACAAATGTGAACAGGGATTCCAGAGCAAATCTCTGCTTTTACTGTCTGGAAGTGCATCCACCTTAGAAGCCAGACAAATTACAAAAAATCTGCAGTTCTGGAGTTTGTCAGGAAATCTTTCAAAATTTGATTTCTGACTTGCTGTCTCTGACCCATCCAGCAGTTTCTTATGAGCTGCTAGTTCTGTATTCCTGTTTCCTTTGAAGACAAATAAATAATATTAGAAGACAGTCTACTAATGAACTCTGCTGCTAAATGGTGCAGCAAAGTAAAGTGGAACAGCAGGATCTGTTCAAACTTGTTCAGGGCCTCCAGAAGTGGCTTCTGGACTTCATACCCATTGTGCTGAATATAGCGCATTTATTCCATAGGAATTAGAGGCTGAGTCAGCCTTACTGAGAACTGAGTCCACTCGTCCAGTAAGAGCCCTGTGGGGTTATTGTCTGATGTTTTACAAACTCTGTAAGAACAGGATATTAATTGCTTCTTTTCCAGCCTTGGTCTAACCAGTGCAAAACCAAATATTAACAGAGTTTTTAAGGTTCAGAGTTGCAGAAGTTGTTCAAACCTGTTTCTTCTCTAGATGTTTTATAGATGCTTGCTCAATGCATTACAACGGTATTTCTAATTTCATGGTAAGCACAGTCTCAATAAATGAAAAAGCAGGAATTAACAACATCTCTAATCCTTGGTCATTGTTACCAGGTAGTGGAAGGGTTTTATTCTAATTTTGTCCCTGCAGATGTGTGCATTGACCAAGAAAATTGATCAAATAATACAATTTTATGGGATCCACAAAGGAAAAGTTCCTTCATGGGCATCACATAACACTGGTAAAACTACAAAATGACCAAACTTCTCCATAAAAGAACCTGGTTGTTTGCTTGCCTATTTCAATTTTATTCATAGAGTAATACAATCATTTGGGTTGGAAGGGACCAGAAAGATCATCCAGTTCCAACCCCCCTGCCATGTGCAGGGATACCTCCCACTGCATCAGGCTGACCAAGGCCCTGTCCAGCCTGTCCTTGAACATTTCCACGAATGGGGCATCCACAACTTCCCTGGGCAACCTGTTCCAGTGCCTTACTACCCTCATTGTAAAGAATTTCCTCCTAATGTCTAGGCTAAATCTTTCCCCTTCCAATTTAAGATCATTGGCCTTTGTCCTATCACTACATGACCTTGTAAAAAGCCCCTCCACAACTTTCTTGTATGCTCCTGTCAGGTAATGGAAGGCCTCTAAAACACCTCAGAGCTTTCTCTTCTTGAGGCTGAATAGCCCTGACTCTCTCAGCTTGTCCTCATAGCAGAGTTGCCATGGCCCTCTGACCATCTTCATGGTCCTCTTCTGATGCGTTCCAGCAGTTCCATATCCTTCTTATGTGAGGGATTTCAGAACTGGACACAATATTCCAGATGTGGTCTCACAAGAGTAGACTTGAGGGGCAGAATCACCTCCCTTGACCTGCAGGCAATGTTTCTTTTGACGTAGCCCAGAATATGATTGATTTTCTGGGCTGTGAGAGCACTTTGCTAGCTCACACTGAGTTTCTCAGTTGACACACCCAAGTCCTTCCTTGCAGGGCTGCTCTCAGTCACATCATCCCTCAACCTGTATTGAAGCTGTATATTGCCCTGACTCAGGTGTAGGACCCTGCACTTGGCCTTGCTGAACCCTGGAAGGTGGTTTTACCAGATCTAGTTTTGGTGAGGTAGACTTCATCACATGCCTGATGTTTCTTTCTCCTTTTAAACAGCTAAGAAAGAAAAAGGAAGAGTGTGGAAATCATGTCAGATCCACCTAGCACCCTACCAGAGGAAAGGAAAATTTACCCATAAAATCTTTATTTATGCAGCTTTGCAATGGAAATGCAGTGGACATTGGCTTCACCTGGTAGCTTGCTGGCTGTGTACAATCTGCAACATTTTCCAATCTGTCTTGCTGCCTCTTCTGTAGAGGACATTGAGGCTATGATTCAGCCTGCCATAAGATACACATCTGGTATCTCACATAAGATCTCACATGCTGGTAAACGGCTTGCTTCTACATGTTTTGCAGGCAGAGGGAGGAAAAGCCCTGAACATCTGATTCCTTCTCTGAATGCACAAGGCTTGGTAGGGTGGAGTTGATGGCAGCACACGTAATCATAGGTTGAGTTGCTATGAAAGTCTCTACAGTGAGGATGCCGGAGCTGATCTCCATGTTAGAATTGCCAGAATGCTTGTATTTAAATTTATAGGTGGCCAACATTCAAAGCAATATTTTTCCTCAGCTAAGATAATTCTGAATTTGCAGCGTACCTCAGATCTCATTGCAACACTGAAGAGATACACACTTCTAGCGGTATTCAAAGATAGAGCATTGCGTCTAGCAATTATGTTTGCCACATCATAGTAAAATAAACGTACTTGTGGTCCCAGCTATACATATGTGATGCACAATCTGGAGGTTTTCATGTGCATTTCTGTGAGGGTAAAAGTTCATCACTCAGTCCAACACCTCTAGGGATATATATTTTTTTGCTACAACTCATTTCAGTGACCTGAATCATAGAAAAGTCCCTAAAGCAGCTGTATTATTACAATTGTAGGATGATGAATCATCGTGATAGGCAGGAATAACTAAGTAAAGAAGATGGACAGCAAATAGAAAGGTCTCAATAGATTTAATTGTTAGGGATAAAAACTCCTCTGAATCTACAAATTAAAACCAAGTGGAGTACATTTAGATGCCTTTCATTTGGTTAGGAGGAAATTTCTGCAATGAGACAATTGCCATTAATCTTCCCTCCAAGGGAATAATGAATTGTGTTTGTGTAATTGCTGTATAAAGCCTTTGATGTTTTAATTTCCAACTTGGCTATCTAGAATGTATAGTGTTTTCAATACTGAATTTTTTGTCAATTTAATATGTCCAGATTGTAGGTCAAAAGTATCTTCTTCACCTTTGTGGCTGTATCTTTCTAGTTTGGAGAGAGCAAAAAATTATCTTCTACCACCCATCGCCTCTTGCTGCAGCAGACTTAAATGCCATCTAGAGTATGCAGATATCTAGATCTACTTCTGCTCCATGAATTACAGAATGAGTGGAAAAATGAGCTGTTACAGAAATGCAGATCCCTCGGCTGTGACAGAGACATAGCTCTCCCCTGGAAGAGTGATAATCACAATCTTGCCTTGGACTAGCTCTGTGCACATGATATAGCACAGCGCTGGTGACTATAAGCCATCCTTATAGAATCATAGAGTCATAGGATGGTTTAGGTTATAAGAGATCTTAAATGGTTATCTAGTCCAACCTCCCTGTAATAAGCAGGGACACCTACAACTTAATCAGGTTGCTCAGAGCCCAGTCCAACCTGACCTTGAATATTTCCAGGATGAGATGTCTACCACCTATGTGGGCAACCTGTGCTTTACCACTATCATTTCAAAAAATGTCTTATCTCTTGTCTGAGTCTATCCTTGATAAGTCTTCATCTGTGAGGTCAAAGTGGTGAGACTCAAGAGCTCTTCCATGAGGGAAGCTGGAACTAAAGTAGATGTTTCCTTTCTTTCCCAATTTGCTTAGTGTTTATTGCTATTTTGTGCTTCTTGACCCTCTTCAAATGAAAAGGCAGAGGAAGAGACTAACTGCCTCCAGCAAAATTTGTTTTATTCCTGTAAGCAGGATATGTTCTGTTTTCCTTCTTGTTCTGCATGCTTTGTTCTTATCTTACAGATTTCAATATTTGTACGTATTTGTACACTGTTTATGCAACTACACCAGAAGCCTCTGCTTGTCCTTTTCTGGACACTTACACGTAGGTTTAAATGCCTTACAAAATGCTTGGACATTATTGCTGGTTGTGTTATTAACCTTTATTTTTATACAACATTACGAAATACTTAAACATGTTGTTAGCTGTGGTATTTAGTGCAGGTAGGTCTCGGTTCAACTGAAGTAAATAATTACATAGTGCTTAGGATGCTTCTATTTTAGGGGTCTCTAATGCTGGCTATACCAGCTGTGGAAGGCTAAAACTTTGTTGTGTCTGTTGTAAGCTCCTTAAAACTGAAACAGAAGCTGGGGTAAAAGAGGCTGAGGTTTCAGCCCATGGGTTAATTTCTCTATGGCTAACATTATATTCCTCTTCTTTGCAGTGGGTCTTCCTAATGTCCTCTTGATTGTAGGATCTCTAGTTCTGCTAATTGCAATAGCAGTTTCTATCATACTTTATCGGTGCTTCCGAGTTGATATTGTCCTGTTGTATCGGGAGATATTTCAGCCCTACTCAGTCAAGGATGGTGAGTAATATTTGAGTAAGTTTGAGAAAGTTTTTTTAAAAAAGAAAAAAGCAACTCATATGGAAATTGATTGATTTGATAGTTGTTTACTAATTCATATGACACCAGAGACTGATCCTTCACTTTCTCATGCCTTTTGAAATAATTTTGATAAGAGAGGTATCTCTGGTAGTGCTTTATAGTCCTGTGTTCCCTGGTTTATGTAGTTATGTATTATATAAAAGAGGGATTCAGTCCTGGGTTTGTATTTCTTTTTCACAAAAATATTTGCCATGAAAAAATTTATTGACAGTGAAAATCTCACTTAGAGTGCTCTTAACTGTGTGTGCTATGTGCTCTCTTAAACAAAGGAACCAGCCTACTGGTTAATATGTTAATAGGCACATGTTAGAGCAATACAGTTTTATAAACTAAAGAGAAAGGGGTTAATATTGTGAAAGGTACTTTGGGGGAATACATTCCATCCAGCTTTAGGGATGGACTTTAGCTCAAGTTTCAGGCAGATAAAATGAGTTTCTTTCAATGAAAATGCACATGTGCAAGTTCCCACCATAGTCATGAAACCTGAAGACCTGGAGATGTGTTCAGGTGTGTAACCATTAGCAGCTAGTACTGTTAGAGTTCCCTTAGGACTTAAGAGAAAACTGAGCCCTCTGCAGTGTCAGCTGAAGGGTAGGCAGTGCCTAATGACACATGTGGTACGTGTTTTGGGTGACCAAATCTAGCTCCTCATCAATACAATCAAGATAACCAGGCACTGGAACCTTATGTTAGTTGTCTAACTGGCAACATGAGCATCTAGAGTAATTTGGGATGACCAAAAAAATTGGACATGTAACACAGATCTACTGGATGTTGCGGACTTCTGGAGCAGGAGCTGGATATCAGTCAGGTTACCATAGGAAGTCTCAAATGGGAGTAGATGCTTATGTTTAAGCAACAAAGCTGGGCCCTTGGCATTTGCATGAGAGTAATCTGAACCATTTTAGACTTCATTGACTGCAATGGCCAGTCCTCCACTAATTGTAGCAGGAGTTTAGATATTTAGCATTCATGTATACACCTAAATTTACATTTCTTAAATCTGAAGCTGACTCCTACCACAGATGTCTGCATGGTAGGTATCTACAGCTGATACTGTTACTTATGTTCTCTTTAAAAAGGAAAGCAGTATGCTTTTTAGGACAGCTTCCATTTAAGTATGCTTTATGACAAAATTAATCAGATTCTGAAAATGGCTATTTTTTTCTACTGTAAAGATAGTTTGGACAGTCTCTAATCTCTGAACATGTGTCTGTGTAGATGCATTAGACAACTCTAATTCATGTTAACATGATAAACTTCTTTCTTGTTTTGCATTGCAGATGGGAAGATATATGATGCATATGTTATCTATCCCAAAACCCACATCAATGAAGCTGGTTTTGTGGAACATTTTGTTTATCAAGTCATGCCAGATATTCTAGAAAATAAATGTGGCTATAAACTATGCATTTATGGGAGAGATATATATCCTGGAGAAGGTGAGTTTCAGATCAGATAATGCACTGAATGACTTGTCAAGCTTGAGCAAATTGTGGTTCTAGGCTCATTTAGGGGCACAGGAAATCTCTTTATATTCCATGAGCTTGCTGCTCATCTCCTCAGCACCTGTGTGTCTGCTCTTTCAGGTAGGGTGACACAATGACACTCTGTACTTGCTGGTTTGCCAACAAAAGCCAGCAGGGACAGCAATTGTTTATCATCTTCCTGGATTGTGCAGGAAATGTGGCCCTACGTGTGATCCTTTTAAACATATATCTGGTCTTCAGGTAGTCATAGAATCATAGAATCAGAATCATCAGGTTGGAAGAGACCCATTGGATCATTGAGTCCAACCATTCCCATCAAACACTAAACCATGTCCCTCAGGACCTCATCTACCCGTAACTTAAACACCTCCAGGGAAGGTGAATCAACCACCTCCCTGGGCAGCCTGTTCCAATGCCCAATGACCCTTTGTGTGAAAAACTTCCTCCTAATGTCCATCCTAAATCTCCCCTGGCAGAGCTTGAGGCCATTCCCTCTTGTCCTGTCCCCTGTCACTTGGGAGAAGAGGCCAGCTTCCTCCTCTTTACAACCTCCTTTCAGGTAGTTGTAGGGAGCAATGAGGTTTCCTCTCAGTCCAACTCTGTATAGCCATTATCTGGGCAAAGCCAAAACCAAAGCGTGCCTAAGTAGGTCTACAAGACACAGAAAAAGAGAAAACCACAAACTAAGTTGAGGAATTAACCTTGCTCTTATCATTCAGGGTTTTTCAACCTGTTACGAGGGTGTCACAGGAAGTTCAGCTTCTGTTCACTGACATGACCTACTTTCATGTCACGTGATTCCCAGCACTAATTCAGGAACTTTACGCTTTATTCCCACTTCCATATCTTCCAGAATAGAATTATGGTAATTAATCTGTGCTAATTTCCATATGGACTCCACTACACTGTCTCTTATGATTGCTGTCACCTGGGTGTTAGCTGCTTTCCTTCAGAGTGGATTCATCTGTTTATTTTGTGCTCTGGTTATTCTGTGGGCTGCATCTTCCTTCCCTATCAGTAAGCAGACATGAAGCCAAAGCAGCCACATTTTTTGTTACACATTTCTGAAATTGCCTACATTGGGCCAGATGTCATTCACCTAACTGGAGCTGGGCTGACAACTTTGATGTCTTTCTCTTCTGGAGAGTAGCAGAGGTGCTGCCTGGCCTTGGGAAAACCCACTGCAGCTTGAACGTGAAACGTGCTGCAAGAATTGCTGAGCCAGACCATTCCCAGTAGGCCAGATACAGAACCAAGAACTAAGAGTAGCTCACAAAACTGTCAATGCCAAAAACCTGCTGCCACCCATTCAGGTGATTAGGGACAGGGCAATACTTTGTAGTGGAACACTGCTCTGAAACCATAGTTTATGGATGGTAATCCTGAAGAAAACTGAGCACTGCATGCAACTGAACTTAAGATTGTGGGTTTCATTTCAGAAGACTATGTGAAAACACAGACTTTTTCACTGTACAAAGGCATGAATGTGTGCCTGTAACCCATGACTGGAACAGAAGACTCATCAAGCCACCCTGGACAGTAAATAACTTTGGTTTGACTTGTTAGGTCTGATTTAACCAAAACTCTAAAAATGTCCTGAAATTGTCCTTATTTTCTTCTAGTCTACTTTCCTAGACTCCTGTTTTTTTCTTCCTTAGCCACTTTCTTGCCCCCAAATGCTTCCAACTTGGGTGGAAAAGCTATTCAGAATCTGCCTGTCACTGACAGCATTTAAAAGTCCTCTGCTTCCAGGGAGATGAACTTTATCCAAATACTCTTGTTTATCTTCTGATCCTGAGCCTTTTATTACCAGGTTTCCAAAACCCATACCCTACAATTAAAATATACTAAATAGAGAGTAAAACAGGAAATGCCACTTAGAATTACTCTGGTCCCTTCTGTGCACGTACCATAGTGTTTGATGAATCATGTTTTTCACTGCAAGTCTCCATGTATTTCTAGAAAAAATATTCAGTGAGGATATAAAATGGAATTATTATCCCAAGACAAGCTTATGACTCTTATGAGCAAACCTTTGTTACTTGGAACTTGTGCTCTTCCAGTAAAAAGGAAAGATAAACAGAATGATTCAAGTGATAAACAGCACTGAGTATCTGTTGAAATCCCATTCTTCTTCCCTAAACTTGTATTCTTTTTGTTTCCTGGTCTTACTGAGTAATGAGATTTTCCACAACCTGAAACTTGCCTGAAGAGATGCAAGTATAACCCAGCAGACTAAGAGTTTTCACCAGCATCATCCTCTACTCCATTCTTCATGTCTCATTGCTCTGTCAACTGCGTTTCTTGATGTAGAATCTAACGAAACACTGCCAGAACTGCTGTATCTGTAATACACAAGAACATGAGGAAATAAAAGAGGAATGATCATACTTGGCTGGATCCATGTTCTGTGTAGCCAAGTGTCCCATCTTCACGACTGGCCGTGGGCAAAGGACTGGAAAAGACTTTAAAAGCAGGGCAACTTCCATTAATGTATTCTCCCAGCAGTATGAAGAATTCAGAAGCTCAATTTTTTTTGTGTATAATAGCCATGGATGGATTTTTCTTCCAGAATATTTTCTGTGACTTTCTGGACTCACATGAAACTTGTGGTATTCACAAAACAGGTTGCAACAAATCCCTCAGTTACGGGATTTGCAGCATGCAGACCCATCTTTCCTCTTGCAACAAGTATAGCATCAGAAATCTAAATGGAGAAGTAAATACCACCCCAGGTAATAGAATCCTAGAATCTTAGAATGGTTTGGGCTAGGAGTGACCTTAAAGATCAAATCAGTTCCANTTTTTTAAAATTTTATTTTAAATTGTTGTTATTATGGCAGACATAGGGCAGTAGGTGCTCACCTTACTTTTTTCTTACCTTCCAAAGTATTTATTCTCCTGATATCAGGAGAATAAATAGGCTAGACATTAGGGAAAAATTTTTCACAGAAAGGGTCATTGGGCACTGGAACAGGCTGCCCAGGGAGGTGGTTGATTCACCTTCCCTGGAGGTGTTTAGGGCATGGGTGGACAAGGTGCTGAGCGGCATGGTTTAATGTTTGATAGGAATGGTTGGACTCAATGATCCGGTGGGTCTCTTCCAACTATGATTCTATGTTCTATGATTCTATGATCAGGAAATTTTAATGAAACAGGGTGAAAAAAATAAAGGAGTTAGGATTGTTGAATGGCACAGATAGGCAAATTATTTTCTTAGAATATTCTCACAGTCAAGAAACAGGACTGGTAAGTTGTTAAAAGTGTTCTCTTCCTGACCCAGAATCTGAAATAGCTGGGCCTTTCTGAGTCTGGGAAGATTTGTGGTGGTCAAGTAGCCCCTAGTGAAGCCAAAGAAGATGCATAGGCAGCTGGCTGATGACATCTGCACATCAGTGGCTTTATTAAATACTTTTTACATTTAATTTCCCTAGCTCAGCTCCCACCTCCTTTCCTTTGTCCCAGTATGACATGATCTGACCAAAACAATTCCAGCTTTCATTCTACAGACCGCAGGGAACTCTTGTAACTAGGATAAGCATTTCACTGTACAGGCACTGATCCACAACGTTTCTCCTGTAGACATCACAGGGGGTCATTGAGAAAACCAGCAGCGGGAGGTTCCATGTGGAGCTTTCCAAACTGGCCCAGAAGTTTGTTCCGCAGCAGGGTGGATGCCAACCCAAAATACCGGTTAGCGAATAAATTAGCATGCGACAGCTCCCTCTGCTGGTAAATAAATATCCTAGAAGCAAGTCACCCCAAAGTCTAATTAATTTTCATTGATAATACTGCAGGATCAACTACAGACTGTAAGAACTAAACTGAATGTGATTCCTTACACGGAGACTGTTGATCAAGCACAAATTTAATGCAATCCAGATCTACTAATTTTGATTCCAGGTTGTTGGATTAGAACTTCCTAGCAACCCTTAAGAGCAGCGGAAATATTAATGTTCCAAGCAAATGAAACATATAAGAGGAAAGCTTTGGAGTTTTGTTGGTTTTTATTTATTTTATTTGTTAATTTATTTATTTGTTTGGTTGCTTTAAGCTGTTTGAATAAACTGTAGGAGACTGAAGTGAGATAGGAGTTATTTCTGTTTAAAAAGCAATGAAAATCAACAGAACAATAAAGAACAGAAAAGAGTTTACAAAAGAAATTTCATGGTTTCAGCATTTTCCTGTACATTTGTAGATACAGCCAGTGTGATTGAACAGAGGATGCAGAAGAGCAGACGGCTGATCATCCTTCTAACACACCAGCTGATTAATTGTAAAGAACCCGCTTATGATCAACACATTGCTTTATATAATGCCCTCATTCAAAATGACACAAAGGTGATCCTGCTGGAAATGGAGAAAATTGAGAGTTATGAGAAACTTCAGGAATCTCTCAGGTTTATTATTAGGCAGCAAGGCACAATTAAATGGAAGAAGCAGCACACTGTGCATCTACAGTCACCTAATTCTAAGTTCTGGAAACATGTTAGGTACCATATGCCACTGAAACTCAAGTCCTCATGCTCAGCTAATGCTGGGTGAATAGTCTGTGAAAGTGCCAGAGCGCTATCAAGATGGACCACATCTCTGCAGATCTGTTTCCTTTTAGTAGATAGACAATTCTGTAGTTTGGAAGTCTGCCTGTATATTTAAACATTTTTCAGTTCTCCAATTTAGTAACGACAAGGTTAAATTTTGTACGCATATGGGAGTTCTGTAAATAAGTAATTCTAGGTTATGTATAGAATTTTGCACGTCACAGGAACCAAAATATACCTAGACTCCTTATTTATATGCTTGTATATATATAAATGAAAGCTTTGATTCTGAACAGCAGAATGTTCTGCAGGCTTGCTTTACCTTTCTAATGTAACCGGTCAAATATAATGCCTTCTGTATTATTCAACAAGAAAACACAATGTGTATTATTCAACTAGAAAGTATGATGTTGTATTTTTTTTATTTTTTCTACCACTTCTTCCTTTTTCATTCATCGTAATACTCATTTTATTCTTCCTTAGTAAGAACGCCTCAGTAAAGGCTCTTTAGAGATTGATGTGTTAAGGGAAATAAATACACAGTGATATATACATATATATAATGCTAAGTGTTTTTAACAGTATATGTATATTAAAATGAATTGCACACAAAGGGGAAATATAAACATTTCAAATATAACAGACTGTGCTGCTGCTACTGTTTTTATCTCCAGTATCTTTTTTTTGTGTATACTGATGGCATTTCTTTATGTTACTGAAAAAAGAGACTTCCTGGATTTTTATATCATCTAGTACCCACCTTCCCTTCCTATCCTGCTTTGACCTTATGTCTAGTTATACTTTCTTCTGGTAATGTCTTGCAAAGCAAAGTTCAAAGACAAATTTCCCCCTAATTCAGGGTTGTATGAACAAAATGCACTCTAGCAGACATATCTTTGTGAAATTTAATCTTTTTAGCTATTTAAACCCAGTAATTTTCTTGCTGTTGGAGAAGGCCTGGTTTTAAGCTTCAGGCTTTCTAGAGAGATGGACTTAAAAAGTGATAATTAAGATGCAGAACACCTAATATTACCAAGTCTGGTCTTACAAAGCAGAGATGTCCTTTCCTCTTGCTATAAGTTTGTGTTGAATGTGGATCTTCACACTTATGGACAGCTATCTGGAGTAGGAAAAATGTGTATGCAACATATATACAGATTTTTTTCAACATTAAATTAAAACAGCTATGGCAAACTAAACAGCTTTTCACTGATAAGTTATATTGTCAAGTGTTCATGTACTCATCGCTTACTGTAAACTATTTAATATTACATTTTATTATTGTCTCATAAGACTGTGTGCAGTGTTGGGTGCTGTTTCTAAAGGTCCTTCTAGGTAAAACTCACTCTCTTTATAGAAACTCCACAAACTGAATTCATCCCAATGTAAGAACGACTTGGTTTATTACTACAGTACCATTTCTTCCCACAGAACAAAAAATAATACAACGGTATGTGTAAAGGCAGGAAAGCCTGTTGTTTTCCCTATGAAGATTTTTCAGAGTAGCTTCTGAGCAAGACAGAATATTCACTTCCAAAACTACTACAAGAACAGTTTTTAACAAAGTTGGAGTCCTGGACACTTAACAAGTAAGAAATGATGATAACCAAGTATCTTGGAAGCAAAAGGTCTAGGATGAATTTTGAAGCTTGAAAGGGAAGGTATAGTGAGTTTATGCACAAGATCAGCAATGACCGAAATTATTCTGAGATGTGCTGATATCTCACTGACTTCTGTTAGCCAGGCGTGTAGTCAGGATGTTAAAATCCAAACTCAACAAACGGCTTTTGTGATGACACTCCTTTTGAATCAAGCCTAATGGCCAACCAAGAAAAATCCACAGGAAAACAGTTACAATCAAAACCTGACAACTCCTATTGTTGTTTACCAGCAGTGAACAGTATGACTTTGACAGAAAGAAAGGCGTAATTTCTGGGAGTGGCAAAAAAAAATTTCACAGAGCCAGGAGGTGGGTATGTGACTATAAAAATGAATAAAAATAATGCTGCAATTTTCAGTTCTTTTTTTTTTTATTCCTTGGTGGTTAGTACAAAGATGTGAGATATGCATTAAAATTAATGCCTTTCTACAGATATTGACACATCTGTATCATTAAAGCACAAAAAGAACTATGAAACAGTTTTACAATATTACTACAACATCAGTACTGGTGAGGCCACACCTAGAGCTGTGTCCAATTCTGGGTACTTGGTAAAAGAGAGACATGGACATATTGGACAGAGTCCAGCAAAGGGCCATGAATTTGATGAAGTAACTAGAGCATCCCTTCTACAAAGAAAAGCTGATAGAGCTGGGACTCTTCAGCCTGGAGAAAAGAAGATTCCCATGTGAAGGGAAGGTGTAAAAAGGGACTAAGGCTCTTCTCAAGGATTCCCAGTGACAGGACCAGAAGCAGTGGATACAAACTGAAACATGGTAGGTTCCCTCTGAACATCAGAAAAATGCTTTTTTTTCACTGTGAGGGTGATCCAGTACTGGCACAGGTTGCCTCTGCATTCTTGGAGATACTCCATAGCCTCCTGGACATGGTGCTGGGTCTACGTGGTCCTGCTTGTGCAGGAAGATTGGACTAGATTGCCTCCAGAGGTCTCTTTCAACCTCAACCACTCTGTGATTCTGTGACACATGTCTTACAAAGAATCTAAATTTTCAAGAACATATTTTGTTTCAAGAACTGTTACTTTAACACACTAAGCAATCTACCTTAAGGGAATAACTGAAGGACAGTCTGCCCTATGTAAAAACCTCTCACTATAGAAAGCTCATAGAAGAATCAATTCGGATGCTTAACAAAGGGCAAAGGTAATTTTGATGCTTAATTAAAACTTCGAGGTATACATTTAAAGCCTTTGAATTTCTGCTCTGCACTCCCTGGTTTTGTTACCTCGAGTGACCCTGGAAAGCAGATTTACTTTGACTTGTCGATAGAGCAGAGTAATTATGCCATCTAGTGGATGAACAGGTATCGAGAGGTTCAGACCAGTTAGAAATCCATTTAAGAACAGCTTTACAATGAAACATAGTGAAATTTTCAAGATGTGCATACTGCTGAAACACATATAGCATTACTGGTAAACAGCAGCTCAGAATCTGGCATTAGGAATACAGTGCTGACTCTCCTAGAATGACATATTTTGATGGAACAAAAATGTCTCCTTGCCATGTAACTGCAGCCATAAAGAGTTATACGTCTCCTGCTGTAAAATCTTATCTCTAAGTACTTCATATATGAAAATAATATTCTGCATTGCTGACAATAATGAAATAACAAAGATATGGGAATAAGCATTGATGATCCTGGCATCAACATCAGTGGTGAACCTCCTGTGACTTCCAAGGTATGAAAAGCATCTTCTGTTACTATGGAGTAGGATAACTGCTGACAGCACTGTTCTCCCCACACACGTGTGTAATATATACCAGCACTTTGCATGAACATATTTAGTAGTTTGGCACTGAGGTCTCCTGTTCTATTTAGATTTGATATTCCCACAGCTCGATGAACCATGACCCCTGCTGGTTTCTTCCACAGTCCTGAAAAGCCAGACTAGTGACACATGCAGGGAGAGAGTTTTACCAATATTTGCTTCACATGCTTGTGAAGCCCAAGAGACTGACCACTAGAAGGAAGTTTTCGAATTTTTTAGAAGTTTTTTTTGTAGCAAACTGTTATTTGTAGTGTATGCAACATTGATTTCTTACAGCATTGGACAAAGTTATGTTTGGAAGATAAATTTAAAATTGATAGTATATTCTATTAAAAAATTGTGTATGTACAACTGTTAGCTCATGACTCTTTCAAAGGTTGAAAATTACAGCCATTGTTTTAGAAATGTGCTCATATGCTCCATTTACCCTCTTAAAAATGTGAGCTATGTGCCTAATTTTATATGAAAGACAGAGTTTGTTGTATGGCAATTTATTCTTTAAGTGTTTCCTGTCTTTATAACTCTCCGTCCTAGGGAAGGTTATGAAGCAATCCTTGAAGCTGTTTCAATTTAGATAAGAAGAAAGTGACAATAGGTATATCGTGCATTTCCAGCCATGCTGTGGACAGTGGGAGAATGCTGGATGCTGCAGACTTTGAAATAAGAAACACCTTTGACGCAGTTTCTGTGAGATATAGATAACTGGACAAAGGTGAGTGGAAGAACAACGGGATTGAAGTCCATGTGGGATAAATATATTGTGATCAGTATACAAACTTCTGTTCACATGTGGCATCCCTAAGAGATTGATATTGGTACCACTACTATTTGGCATCCTTATTAATGACTCTGGCAATGGGATGGACTGCAGAATCAACAGATTTTTTTGACAGAAAAACAAAGTGACACACTAGAGGGCAGGAGTGCTGTTTTGGATGGAAATAGGCTGGAGAAGTGGGCAGGCTTAAAAGGTTCAACCCGCATGTGAAATACTGCAACTGGGACAGAATTAAACCTTTCAGTAACACATCCTGGAGGTCAACTCAACACAAAGTGGCTTTGCAGAAAGAGACAGGATGTCCTGGTTGACACTACGGTGAACATGAAAAAGCAGCGTGTCCTCATTACAAAGGTGGTCAGCTGCACCCTTGTCACGCTTCAACAGCGACAGAGTAGGACTCAGAACATCACTTAAACAGTTAGTTTATTATCTATAATGTTACACTTCTAAATATAAGCTTAAGTCTAGACCAATATTCATATGCTATAAAGGTTTGTGAGGGACTATACGACCTGTCCAGAGTCCAGTGACAAAGTCTTTATAGATATTTCCACAAGATTGCTGCTGGTGAAGTTTTTGCAGATGCTCCGGTGTTCACAGGGACCAGATCTGTGAAGAGGTGTTGACAACAGTGGGGGGTCTCAGACCAGCTGAGAGGGAACTCTGATTATGACCTGCTTCTCTCATCCTCCTATAGTCTATTCACAAGTAGTCTAAAGTGGTAACATCTGGGCTATCAGTCAGTCCAGTTTCTTATCTTCTTCACCTCTCATCAATGGCATTGCTGATAAGGGACATGGCAGGTTTCTTTGGCCCCCCTGCCGGTGCAACCCCCACCAACATGTAAGGATCTGAAAAAAACTACAGGCCCATGCATCAATTCACCTCTCAACAAACAAAGCTTATAGTTTATAAGTCATCTAATTATAATATATATTGGTTTCACTTAATAAATCTTATTAATACTTCTGCTTTCAGGATCATTTCTTATTCTTTGTTCCATGGCATAACTGCTATATGCACATACTTGCTTTGAGGTACAGGAGAGTGACTGTGGGCCAGTATGGTCATCCTGATTGGCAAATGAGTGACGGAGACTTAATGCCTAGATTATTCTTCCCCACTTATCCTTGCTGCACACGTGGGCTTTGCTGTGGCCGCTGGTGTGGAGTGGCTGCCAGACCTCCATCTGGCTCCCCTCCACCCAGCAAATCAGCAAAGCAGTAGCCCTCTTTAGCAGCTCAAAGGAGAATAATATGTCATCCCTGCACCTTATGAGTGAGAGTTAGCTGAGGAGAGTAATTATTACCCTGTGCTTAGTATTTGTGGAATCACTGAGTGTTACATCAAGTTTTGGACTTCCCAGTGAGGCACTGATGTTCTGGAGTTAGTCCAGTCCACCAAGAGCACTGGATATACAGGGATAGGAGAAGAGGCTTTGTTTCTGTCTACAAGAATCTAATGGAAAGATAGAGAGGATGGATAAAGCCAGACTCTTCTTGAGACAGCATGGCAATGGGACAAAAAAGCAGCCGGCACAAATTGGTGAGACACTGGAACATGTTGCCTAGGGTAGTTGTGGATGTCCCTCCCTGGAAGCGTTCAAGGCCAGGCTGGATGGGGTCTTGAGCAGCCTGATCTAGTGGGAGGTGTCCCAACGGATGGCAGGGGGTTGGGAGCTCAATTATTTTCAAGGTCCCTTCTAACTTAAACCATTCAATGATTCTAGGATTCTATGAAATTAGAGCATTGGAAATATAAATGCTGAAGCATGTGACCAGAGAGGTTGTAGGATCTCCATCTTTTGAGGTATTTGGTTCTCATCTGCACGTGCCCTGTGCAGTGGCTGGACCTGATGACCTCCAGAGGTCATTTCCAACCTGAATTAGTCTGTTATGCTATGCTGTGGAGGAAAGTTTGAAAATATACAACTTATGTACTTTAAAACTTCTGATAAACATATGAGGCTCTAGCAAATGTGGTATCAGTCTGGAACTTGCTTTTCAGCATCAGAGATAGATAATGCAGAAAAAAATATGGAATGTAACTTAACCTCTCTTAAGAATAAATCTAACTGCTACAGAAAAATGACAGAAGCAGTTTAAAAAGGACTATTAGCAGGTAGAAGCAAACAGACTGTGGTTACAAGAACTGAATGTGTTGCTATTTATGACGGAAAGAGTTTCACAGTTCAGATTTTCAGTTAGGAACTTTTTGTAGTGTATGTTGGATGGAAAGGAAGATGTGAAGAACTGTGAGAAGTAACCGGTTTTCCCTAGTTGATTAGTCAAGTGTTTTTCGACATTGATGCAAACTTTTGTTTTCATCATGGTATTTTCATAACAAAAATCCAAGCTATAGTCATTTTCAGTCAGATTACTTCTCTACTGTGAGGCTCTGACTTCTCTATAGAAATAGTATCAGTCTGAGGACTAAAAAGTGTAAACTTTAACCTCTTTTCATGCATATTCACATATCAGAGCTAGCTATGACATTACTTGAAAGGGATAATTGAGCACAGAACTTACTACACACAGATGAAAGTTCAGAAACTTGAGAGTATTTCAAAAAGACATGAAGGCAAATGGATGCGAAAACAGCTCATGGAAAATATTGTTGTAAAAGAGTGAAAAAAAAAGGTATTTCCAAACTGCCATTGTCAAGACAGCCTGTCAAAGTAAAAAGCTGGTGACATTTTACTTCAACACTTTATTTGATGGTGGGTAAACTGCTTTCAGGCTCCCATGTAAAATCATTAGAATCTTTATGATATCCACTTTCTTTTAACTTCTAAAATGAGGCACTGAATCATAAAACCAAAAACAACTGCAAAGAATCTTGTATATATTTTTAGAGCGGTTATAGTCTAGTATATATACTATCTGGCTTTCCTGAAATTGTACTGATTTACATTAGGTAGTGATCTGATTCATTTTATACACCATTTTTTTTAATCTGCTATGAGGAAATCAGGTGAGGTGAGGCAGTAAACTAACTCCAGGGTTTCTTTGCTGCACCTCAGTAGTAAAACATGTAAAGAAGCCAGGGTTTTGGGGTTTTTTACCATAATCTACTTGTTTTACCTCAAAGTGACATTTACTATTGCTATTGTTGCATTTGCATTCCTAGCTGTGCTGGGTAAAAAACAATAGGGCAGCTGTCACCAAACAAGTTTCTGGACATGAAAAAGTTGATATGAAAATGAAATAAAATCTAAGTGGATGATTTTTTTTTCCCCTGCCTCTATCAAAATAACTTTATTCAGAAGTACAGTGATTTGTTGCACAATACATATTGAATAAATTATTGATGTGAAATAAACAGTGGCAAGCATTCTTTTTTTTTCAGGAACAGTACTTAAAGAGGAAATATTGCTGTAAGAAGTCTCTGATGGAACTAGATTTCCAACATATCAATATTTGGCTAAAAAGCAGACAGCCGCTAGCATGAGGGCTTATTTAGAAGTGAATGCATACACTACCTTGACAGCAATGGACCTATAAAAGGTTTCACGTCATGAAAATCTGCATTACTCTCTCCCCAAAGGTGCTGCTAGCATAGGAAAAACAGCACTGAAATAGGAATATTTGTCATCAACATATCAGTCTATCTTTTTCTAGGAACATGCATACGTGTATTTCACCTTTTTTCCTGCAGACCATATTTTGTGGGTTTTGTGTGTTTTTTTTTCTTCTTTTGAAGTCTTTGCAGAATACTGTTTATCTCTTTTTATCAGGATACAGTTTATCTCTTCACATCCTCATTCTCAAAAGGGGTAGGGAGGGCAGAGAGGAAGCTGCAGCAGATACAAAAGTTGCCGTATTTAGCTTAACACACACGTTCCTAAACCTTCATCCTACTTCCATCACTTTCTCCTGGAAAAGGGTCCTGCCACGGGCAGAAAAGCTGAAGAAGAGGTGTTTTGAATAAAGATAACTGAAGATAACTCCTTGCACCCTTATTTTATGCTGTGGAAGGTTGCAGGAGGGCAGGACCCCGTCTCCCCACAGAAGGTGATCATCCCTTCCCTCGTGGGAGGCACCTTGAGGTTTCACCCACGACTCGGGGACAGCCCAGCTCCCTTTGCTCGGCACAACCATCTCTCCAGCAGATCTTTCTTCCCACGGAAAGTGGTCCAGGTCCCCGCATCCCGGCTGGGGAAGGAGCAGGGCGGCGAGGAGGTCCTGCTGAGCCAGGTAGGACTTGGGGGCAGCGGGGCAGGCAGGAGGAGAGGGGCAAAGGGAGGAGAAGTGAAGGGTAGAGTAGGGCAGGAGGGCTGGGGTACGCAAGGACCGGACGCAGACAGCTCTTTCTTCCCTCCTTCTCGCCACGCTGCATCACATTCACCCGAGTCACCTCTGGCACCTCTCTTTGACTCTCTGCCAGGTCCATGGTATGGCTTTTTTTCCCCCTTACTATGGAGACATCATAAATATTTTAGGTCTGAAAAGATCTTGTTGAAATGCACTGCCCCTCATTGGCACTGCAAAGTAACCCTCTCTGGGCTGCCCTACCCTGTCCAAAGCCACAGAGGACAGGTCCCTGAATGCTTTTGTAGATGGTAGCAGAAAAAGACGGTTCCTAATGCATTTCTGTATCAGACCTCAAATACCTTATTTAGAAAAGTTAATACTTACGACTTGCTATTACCTTTCCATTAATGCTAGTAAAAATTAATTTCTTGCATCTACCTTTATTCCGCTTTCCTTTCTGCAGTCAAGAGTTCACAAAGTGAGAATTTCCACTCTTCCTTTTTCAGGAGTTTTTTTTAGACTGAGCTGTCTATTTATCATCTGACGTATTGAGAGGGATTACTCTCTGTTTCAGTGATGAATTAGGTTCAGAAGATTTGTAAGTGCAAGTGGTAACATTGGAGTTTGGAAGACTGGTTTTCTGTCTGCTTTCCACTTTGCAAGACTTCCATAGTGAGTAAACAACTTTGCTTGTATTTGAAATTGAGATGGATTTGCATTTTAACCAATAAATAACAACCCTGGCAGAATGCTGATTAGACCTAGTATGGTTAAAGCAGCTATTTGCTAAATCCGTTTATCTCCTCCATAAATCATGGCACTGTGCAGTGATACTTGAGGAAGACCTAAATTCTGCAAGAAGCCATTCATGAAGATGCAAGATGAGTATGATTCTACCTTGACTCAGAAATGTTTGTTGAAATAGTCTGATATTCTGAAGCATCTTGGTTTTAGAAAATGGAAGTCTCAACCCTTTGGAACCAAAACTCATGTTTCCAAAATTGTTGATCAAAACAAGTAACTTGACCAAAATTGAAGATCATTTCAATCTGTCAGTCCCCTTTCATTACAAAATCTTCTGGTAATTTTAGGAAAATGAGGAATAATTATAATGATGCTTAAATACACAAAATTGTCTAGCTCATGAGATATCACTAGTGCACTTTACAGAACTCAATCCTTCATGTTGTTTAAAGATTTTTTTGGCTTCACAATCACACAGTGATTTTTAAGAACTATTTTTAATGTTAATATTCCATCTGTGGCTTTAGGTATGCATGAAATTTGAAAAATATGCTTAAAGCTATTGTCACTTTGGGCCTTACAGAAAACTGATCTTTTTTTGTACCTTTTTTTAATTGAAACTGTCATTCCCCATATTGCCTCAGCATTTCACCTACTGAGTGTTTCAGTATGAAAATTATTTTATTCTGTTTCTCGAAGAATCTTGTTATATTAACTGAGTTTCACCAAAAGTGTTTACATTTTTTTTCTCCCCTTCCCTCAGTGTTTCATTGAAAAATATGCAAACCACATGGATCAAATGATAGCATCAAGTAGAACAATTTCAGAAAAAATTGATTTCGTTTGGCAGCATTGTGAGAGTAAGATTAAGGACCTGTGATTTGCTTGTTAATTGTAGCCACCAGTCTCAAACTTGGTTATTACTATATAGCTTGCATTAAGCTATGTTCTTTAATCCATCTTAAAAGAATGAAGGGATCTGCTCTGCATTCATTAAAACTTGTGCTGTGTGCTGATGTGATGTGCCAACAAAGAATGGGATTTAGAATTACAAATCTGCTGCTAAATTATTTTGTCTTTATGTAACGGATCAGAGTTTCATAGTCTGCAGCAGCTGTATTTCTTCTGGATATGATAGGGTGAAAAAGGAAATTTATTTTCAAGAAATGAAAATAAAGAGAGAAGCCCTTATTTCCTTGTAAAATGTGGCAGTTTGAATCTCCATGTGTAGAAGGGAACTGAAACCAGGTCTGAGGAGTTTACTGTATGTCCCTTTAAAGTTTATTGTTGCAGTACTCAGTATCCAGTCTCTTTTAGCTGCTTTCTAAATCTGGATCTGCCTACCAGTCAATATGAAAAAGGGGATGTGAAACAGTTCTTTTGTCTCTTTTCATTTATGGGGTGATGGCATACTTGGAATAAATTGGGGAGAATGGTAAGAGAGGGAGAGCAGCTACACATTATGATGTCATTCTGGAATATTGTTGGAAATGAGTAGCATCCTGCCTCCTTCTGATTTCTATTATTGGAAGTTTCCAACTGTAAGCGTCAAGGCAGTGTCTTACAAGAGAGAGTTAGTTTCTTAAATTGTATTCTCAAACTGCAAGAGGTACAGGTAATATGATCAAAGATATGGAATGCTAACAAGATTCCTTTTGGCAGCCGTCTGTGAAATAGATCTTGTGTATGTGTGTGTGTCTCATTTGTCCATGCATTTTTGGGTTAGTATCTAAGAAAGGTTGTCTGTCTTGACTGCAGAGGTTGAACTGAGCTTATTATGCACCTAATCTGTCTGTTTTGTAAGCAAAATTGCAGCACAGTCTTAGGACTGGCTCTTCATTTTGTTATCAGTTAACCTGCTGTTCTGAGGAATATCAGAGAAGATACTCCATGCTGGTATTATTTAGTGGTGTTTTCCATTTGCCTTTGAATGCACAGTTGACTACATATGAAGCAATTGAATATGAGTGTCTTCATCTCCTCCTCCTCAGTGGAAACAGCATTCTCAACTGGTGCTTATTGGTTCCCTAAGACAAAATTGTAGATCTCATTGTTTTCCAACAGGCTCAAAATTAACCATCAGGATGTCCAATCTATCAACGTCATGGTTTTCTCATTGAAGGCAAGGGAGATTTCTACTAGATGTTTCTACAAGGTCCAGTCTTGCAAAGTTTATACTGTTTGTAGAGAAAGAAAGTGCTGGTGATTGAGTCACCTGTCCTGGAGGTGTTTAAGGGATGGGTGGACAAGGTGCTCGGGGCATGATTTAATATTTGATAGGAATATTTGGAATCAATGATCCGGTGGGTCTTTTCCAACCTGATGATTCTATGATTCTATGATTCTATGGTTCTGTCCTATGGTAGAGGTCTACTGGCTTGGGATCTAAGTTTGGGTGCATCTATAAGATTGTCAGTTTAATCAGAAACGTGAAATACATTTAATGAACAAGAACATGGAGGAAGAAAACCCTACAATATTTTCTCAGTTTAAAATAAACTTGCCAAGAAAAATCTAGATACATTACGTGATGCATGTAAAGAGCTATTCTGATACAAATGTGTAACTTTCCATTTGGAAAGCCCTCTTTTAGTACCAGTGATATTTACACTGCTCACATGGTCAAAAGAATCTGTTTGCTGCAGTTGTGATGAATTGTAAATCTGTTTTCCTCAGGCTTTCAGAACAAGCAAGAACAATTCCGTTTTATTTTTCTGGAAGTGAGAAATAACTGAAGAAAATGAATCTAATCATTATTTTTTTTATGTTTATCAATGCATCTGCTGCTAGTAAGTATAAATCTTCATTTCAATAGTATGATTTTAAAAATATGTACTGAAAATATGACATCTTCTTGATAGTTACTTAGAATGGGGCAAGTTTTGTATTTTGCAGTTAAGAAGGCTTTGGCAATTTCACCCTGGTTCCTGACTTGGGAAATCTGGTCCAAAATATCAAAACTATAAAATAAAAAAAGCAGAGATCCTGCCTGGAGACACATGATGATGCAGTATGGGACAATGGCTGTATGAAGAGCCGCAGCAGGGAAGAAAATAGATCTGCTTATTTTAGTGCTGTTCAGAACTGTGTCTGCAATATTTGCTAAAAACCAATAATTTGTGAGAAACTCATGAGACATGAAGACCATAAGCTTATTTTATTCTTGACTATTAAAGCTATACAATAACCCCTTTAATGTATTTTTTTAATGACTTCTCTAGGCAAAGGTACCTTTGGGAAATTTGATTGGAAAAGCAGATTTGAGACTAAATTTTACACACATAATCTGATTCCAAGGTGATTTATCTGAAGTTTTTATGAAATCTAGACCAGATGATTTAGTTTCCATTAAGAAGATATGAAAATGCAAATGTTAATTCATAGGATCTCTGCTTTTATGGCAGTTGACTAGTTCTGAGGATTAGCCATATTTGTCAAGTCAAATTATATTTAAAGAATTTCTCCTTTCCCCTTCCATCTGTGGCAGCTGTTTTACTGTTGAGTGAGCCCAGGTTCTGTCATTTGTGCCCATGTTGGACCTACATGAAATAATTCTAGGGAAATGCCCTTTCTTTTTTTACTCTCCCTTTTTTCTAGTTTTGCTTGGTGAAGTAGAAGGAAGACTTGGAAAAAAAGTTCTTAGGCTGAAATAAATATTACTGCGATGAATAAATATTGCAAAACTATTGAAAAAGTTGGCAGAAAATCACTTTATAAAAGACTAGTGGTACAGCAAATCATTTCAAAGTCAAGCTAATGTTATTTTCTGAAAGAAGTATTTGGCTAATGTATCTTCTTTCCTTTTTCTCTGTAGAGAAGCTGTGTCCCCTTCGTGCCACCATTGATGTTATAGAAGGGGAATATTTTTATCTTTGTTATCTTGAGTCAATACAAGAACATTTTCAGGGAGAAGCATACACAATAAACTGGTACAAAGAAAATGCTGGATATCAGCAACTGATAAAGGAAACACAGAGAATAGTTCCCCAAATGAATTTACTGGAGTTTTGGCCAGTTGAACTCAGCGACTCTGGGAATTATTCTGTCACTCACAGGTGGGTACAAAAAGCAGTGGGTGAACATCCTGCCTTTGCACTTGTCTATGAAGAAGCTACTTTCTTTGTCTTGGTTTGTATTGTTAGTGGCATCTGTATAAACGAGGTGCAGGAAGCAACATTAACTGTGGTGTCATTTCCCACATCATTTCACAACAATCATCCAGGCAGACCTATAATATTTATAAGCAGCTATAGGCAGATGCAGCCCTTTAAAGTTTCTGTAACTTTTTTCTGTTTTCTGTAGCTTTTCTGCTGGTTCATGATTAATGACCTAAACAAAATGAGTAATAGGTAACCCTTCTTTCCACCACCAAGTAAAAGGAAACGTTTGCTTGTCTTCTCTACCATACTCGTTCTTCCTCACTGTGCTGAGTGGAACTCACACCCTGAAGCCTCCCAAGTTGTCTCATTGTATAGTAAAGTAATAAACAAAGCGTGCAACAACGCAACTCTGGTTTCTGTACTGAGTTGAGGAATCTGAAGTGCTCAATGTTATAAATGAAAAGTCTGCTGGTAGAATATTTCTTTTGGGTTTATGTGTTTTCTTTTTGCTTGTATGGCACTCTTTATCCAAATCGTAGATAAAGCTTGAGAAAAATTTTACTTGTGTATGTTGAACCCAATCTTGAAAGAATTGTCCTTAGAGATAATGCGTATGGTAGTTTGGCTACTTTGTTGTGCAAGGTCATGCAATGGGAATGTACTATTGAGTTCAGACATCTATTTGAAGTAGTGCAGGTGAAGCCAGATGCTTGGTTTTGGTATGAAGGGATTAGCATTAGATAATACTTGACACAGACCTGTCTGTTGTCATAGCCCTGTACTTTTTATATCAGGTCTGAATATGGCTTTTAATTTTAGCTGTGATGGGCTTGATCAGTCTTCCGTATGTTACTTCACTAAACATTGCTCTAAAAAGCCATTAAATCTAAAAACTCATACTACTGCCAGCACCTAACCAGTAGTACAAAGTGCATGCTCTGACTTATTTTGGCATGGGGAAGAATAGACCGAGAACGTACCTGAATCATCAGGCTGCTGAAGGAGGTAATCATGAGGAGTCTAAAATAAAGTACAAAATAGAAGAAAGCTGTGAAAACATCAACCTTAATTCATGATCCTTGCAGTTTTGTGATTATGTTAAGGACTTGGAGTAGAAGTAGCAAATCCACAGTAAATTTCAAGAACTCTGCAAAATGAATATGAAAAAATGTAAACTTCAAAGCTGGAGAAACAGACTTATGCATAGAAGAAGGAGACATCAGGAAAAGACCTTGACTGAAACTCTTAGGATCAAGTCTGTTAAAAAAGGTATTTGTTGGAAAACACAAAAATACATGAATCCTTCATGAAATATCTCAGTGTACTGATTTTCCTAAGCAAGAAGCTAGGAAGAAGGGTTTTGATTACGTTAAAGCATAAGAGTTTGGATTTTCTGCTTTTTTTTGTTTCATTTTCTAAGACTATGTTATACTACTACATTTTAAAAGGTAGTCTTGATATAAAGAATTTTTATTTTGCACAAAGAAGTTTCTTAATTAAAAGAATATATTTCGACCACTTTTTTGGCAAAAAAAATTTTATTTGGCCCATAAATGTATTCATTTTTCTGCTAGAATCAGAATGAAGGCACATGCCAGAATCTTGAAGTTGTCTTGTGGGAACTCCTCACAGGTCTCACAACTGTATAAATAGGTATAAGTGAACTTTTTTCATGGCACTTTAATGGGATCTTAAGTTTAGTTTATATGATAGTTCTCATTGTTGGCAAATATATTAAAGAAGTTACATTTCTGCAAATATAGAAGATTATTTGTAGTGGGGATGGTAAGCAAAAAAACTGTGTCACGCATCTTTGGCAGGAATTTGTATGTTCTTTACATAGCCTATATCCTGTGGTTATCAAAGAAAAACCAGAATACAAGAAAGCAGGTTATCTGATTGCTCTGTGTTGGTGATCTTGAAACCGAGGGAAATTATAGGTTCCTGAGAAAAATGAAAGCACAGAGATCCATGGTAAACACATGATACATTTTAAAATCATAGTACAAACAGAGCAGTGGGAACACACACATCTAGAGTTAATATTGTACTTTGGAAGACAGAGTGTCAGTTTCTCGAAGTAGGTTGAAATACTGAGGTAACACTGGCTTGCAGTGAAATAGCTAAGGTATGAGTTAGTGTCGGTTATATATCCAGTAACTGGATTTATATCTTGTAAGGGCTTTCACTTCCCTCTGTTATTTCCTAAATCAAGTTTTTTTTGTTATTCCTCTTGCTGGGTTCAGCAGGGGGGAGTTGAAATGCTGTTAAACCAGAAATCGTTTTGTTCCCTACAAATTATCACTAAAGAATCTCAACAAGCGAAAATCAGGATAGAAATATAACAGCTCAGACACCAGCAGTTTAAACAGTACAACTAAATGTATTTTTTTTTCTGAAAATCATGTATATGGCAGACAGATATAAATCATGTAAAACAAATTCATGTTAGCTTGCTTGGATGTGGTTTTGTCACCTTTCAGGGAGCTGTTCATTGCCAGATTTTCATTTATCTTGATCCACTTCAGGTGAAATCATCATATTTGTTGAAGTGATTTCACCAAATATGATCACAGAAGAAAGCCTCTGTGGAGTGACAGAGCTGAGGAGAACATGTGGCTTAATTGTTCATTTTCTTTCATTTGCTGAATATATGTAATAAAACTATATGTATTTTATGGCTTGATCCATAATTGCTGCTCCAGCAGTATTTAGATACTAGTGTGATGTGTGAAGAATCAGAGAGACTTGAAGGAATTAGTTGGAACTAAGGTTTCTGTATATACCTAAGCTACTTAAGAGAGAGAGAACTTTCTGGGACATAGATTGTCTTGCCCGAAACAGAACATGTAAAACAGGCCAAATAAACTGTACTTGAACACTGACTATTCACTGTGGTCCCACTGCTGACTGTAAGTGGAAGCTCTGATTTAAATATTTAAATATGATTTTGAAAATTCAAAAGTGATTCACAGAATAATCACAGGTGAGAAGGGCTCCATCCATCATGCATACCCATGCAAGTACATGTCTAATGGAAAATCTTTGATAAGATTTTTTCCTGTTTATGACACCGTATTTAACTGATTGAGAAACCAAACTGCTATGTTTTGATTTAGTCAGTTGCGGTTATGAGTAATGAATATCTCAAATGAGTAACAGAACAAAGAGAACCTATGCAGACTGAAAAAGGGCACCAATGCAAAGAAGGTATTAAAACTACATTAAAAAAATCTATATGGGGAACTTATTAAGGGAGGAAAAAAACACACCCCAAAACTTGGTCTGATTTAATTATATAAATGATGTCCTAATAGTTCTTCTGAATCTTGTAAAAGGTGTGCCAGTCAAGAATGGTGTTTAAGCTGATACACTCGTCAGGCATGCTTCTCCATTTCAACAGTTTTGTTCCTTTAGACCTTCTCATCAAAACGATTCTTTACTAGTTTCAGTTCTCCTGGGAATGATTCCTTTTTCTTTTCTTGGCAGCAGAAATGTCTTGTTTCTTTTTTTTTTTTCTCTTTCAAACATATTTACAAAGAGAAATATGACACTAGAGGGAAGTGTTCTGTGATTGATACTTATTCAGTAAAAAATGAGAGCTTCATGCATGAATTGCAAAATCTCTCTATTAATTCATGGAAGCGTAGGACTTTCTCTTAAGCCCTAGCTTTGACAAAGTGAGGCCAGTTTTACCAAATGAGCCAAAAATCCTCCAGCTTCTTTTCCTTTCATAGTCATATATTTAGACATATCCAGTAATGAAGTAATTCACAATTATGTTTTTCTTCTTTAAAGTAATATGTGGATAGAAGATAGTAGTTATCTGAATGAAGATCATCAGCTCCTAGGTATTCAAAAGAGCCATTTCTATTTGATCTAAGAGTCTATACTCGTGATCTTTCATAAATGCTCCATGGGACTTGATGACTCCATTTTAGAAGAGGTAGTTTTTGTCTCTTCCAGTCAACCAGAGGAGGTCAGCTACTGCAGTTCTCTGATCAGTGCAGACTGAACGACATGAATCCTCTTCAAAATGCCTTATTTTGCACTCATACTTGAATCCATAAATGATTTTGTAATTCATGAGACTTGTTTAGGTTTAGAAATATTTCCAAAATATCCATGACTATCTGCACAGTATAAAACAATGAATAATTTTGTTTTATGAACAACAGAAGAGCTGGTCACTTTATTTTTGATGTATTTTACAATCATATTTTTCAATTACTTCCTTCAACCTTAGTGACGCATAGAAGATTAAACCTGCAAAAATCACTAGATTATTCAAGGCCCCAGAACTATTTTATGATCACCTGTATCTATACATGATGCCACAGATAACTTCAGTCTTATTCTGGCTGATCTAGTTCATATTGCCATGTTTTATAGATACGATTTTATTGTCAGATGTTCTGTGATGCATTATATAGTTTAGATAAACTCTCTTGTTATGGGAAATAACACATATTTGGAGGTGGGAAAGTAATAGAAGGGAATAAAAATAGATCACAGTAGACGTACTTTTACTTAACAGACATATTAGAGAATTTATTTATATTTTGTTGTTAACTCACTAAGCTACATTCCTTTGAAAAGCTCCTGAAATTTATTTTCCTAATATTTTTTCTTCATAGCAATGCAGCACATAATTTTACAGTTCAGAAGTGGACCCTGAATGTACTTGAAAGAAATAAAAGCAGTTGTTTCAACAAAAATCATTTGACTACAGAACTCAAAAATGCTGGAACTGGTCATTCACTGAAATGCAATGATTTATCTGTCAATGACAATGACAACATAACGTGGTACAAGGTAATTACGAAAACAATGTCACTCAAATAATGGGCTATAGAAGCAAAATGTCTGCAGGAAAAATTGATAACAAAGTATTAGAAGCATCTACAAACTTTCTAAAGCCTGAATTTCTCAGGTTATTAGTGGGAAAACCTTTAGATAGATGCACAGAATATAGCTTTTCTCTGCTCTCAGATTTTCTAGGAAACTGTATGTGTAATGAAAGATAATTAATAAGCTGGTAACTGGTGAACTTAGAATGGTAAAAAAATATGATGTACTTCTCTGTTTGCTGATTTAGCTAGCAGCTGTTTTAGCTACTTCTCTAATACAGATATTTTCCTGACACTAAAGGGAGTACTATGATATTGGTTTTACACTTAGCATGTGCTTGTAAACTAACTGAAAATTTTAAAATTTTGCTTTTTCTGAATGCTTTTTACAAAATGTGTAACAGATCCAGTTCTGTTCATTGTAGGCAAATCAGTGGTGTTCTCTCTACCAGCTTTCATTGGAGCATAGATGATAATTGTGGACCACTTTTAACTGCTAGGTGTTGTGCACAACCACTGGATGAAGAAACCCAAATAACTTTCTTCCACCTTGTACCCATGTATTGCCTTGACCAGTGCTCCTTGTCTCTCTCAAGTGCACTGGTTGGAGTAATGGAAGCTGTTCACTATGTGTTGAATCAGTTTCAGGAAAGGATTTTGATGACTTAAGTATGGGCCTCTATATTATGCACGGCAGAATGAGCCACAACCTTGCTTTCATATACTTTCAGGAAGATCCATTCCCCGGACAATTTACAGCAGTCATCATTTCCTTTCTTAATCTAAGGAAATTCAAACCAGATTCAAATATTGCTGAGTTTTCATAGGACATTTCACTTAGCGTGTTCTATAAATTAAGAAAACCCAACAAGAATCTGATTTGGGGGATAGGGAGGGTAAATACATGTGAATCCAACTGTTGTCACCCTCTGATATGGTCACTTTCACTGTTGTTGAGGCATCTTGCTTTAACCTGAAAGCTCCTCGAAAGTCTAGGCAACTTTTGGCCTCAATCAGGTGACATAGAGCTGTGCCATCATTTGAAAAAAAACAAACAGATGAGTACATTTAAATTCCTGACACAGTATTTCTATATGCAAACACTTACTTGGAATTACACTGCTTTCAACATCTAATGGGTTAAATTTTCAAATGTTGTATCTAAATGACCATGACTGATAGTTGGGTCCTCTCCTTGCATCGGTTAGATAAATGTCATGAATAGTGACAGAATGATAGTGACACTTTGTTTCAAAAGTCATTTTTATCTTCTTTAAGGTGTTGAATAGATGTTCAGTACAGAATAGTATTTTCTGGCCTTATTGTTGCAGGACTGTAAGAACTATGAAAATGAAACAGAGCAAGAACTGGATTTTACAACCTTAACAGTAGAGAACTCTGGGATATATACCTGTAAAATTCTAATTGGTCATGAAGGAAAGATATACCAGAGAACAAATACAATTAAGCTGGTAGTAGAAGAAGGTAAGGAAACTTTCTAAAATTTTGAACAATGCTCTTTAGTTCACCATATTATGGAGATTTTAAATTACAGTTATCACTTGATAAATATATACAAGGGTGATAAAAATCTGGTAATCAAAACTATTTTATGTTCATTTAGAAAATAAAAAAGCGGATGAAGAAGTTGGTATGATATATTACCAGTTTTGGAAAAATTATTTAGTATGTTTTCCCTGCAGGTTTATTTTGAGAATTAACTGCTGTAAGTCATAGAAACTTTAAAAGTTTTGGGAAAGAGCCTTTTCAATCATTATAAATTGTGCATTGTATATTTATGCATGTGAAAAAAAAATTGACAGGATATACTGTATTTTAAACTACTCAGTAGTGCCAGAGTCCAGATACTGTTCTTTGAATTAAACGGAATGCACGTGATTAGTTTTAGGAATAAAGCAAACATGTAATTTTTACTTCAATACAAATATTTGTTTCTGTTCTAGATGCAGCAGAGGATGTACCTTTGGAGATAGTTGGACGTGATGAAGAAATTGAAACAGAAAAAGGTATCAAAGTGGCACAAGAATCTTTGTGGTAGCTAGTGCATGCATATGTGGGTGTTTTTCTGATTTCTTTATGGTTGATTGTAAATGTAATCAGCCTAAGCACTGTCTATGCACCGTCCTGGATCCAATCCATCTTCATATCTGGTTATATTTTACCTAGTGTTTCCATGAGTGATATACAAGCACACTAAGTTTACCCTTCTACAGAGAGAGAAACTGAGGTTACTGCTATGACCAGCAAGAGAAAGTGGTGATGGTGATAAACCAGCTCTCTACATTTTGGGTTTGGTTTTTTTTGTAGATAGCAAACCCCATGGAGTGATGTGTGAAAGATGTGTAGTTTGTTCAGTGGACAGAAATAATGAATAATCCCCTTAATAGTTGTTGCAGTTGAGAGCATTATTCTATGTGAAAATAAGAAATGTGAGGATTGTCAGTCCCAGCAATAGAAGAAGGCAGATCTGTTACACTGGTTACATTGCCAAAAGCCAAACTCTTGACTGAGCTTCTAGCTGGGATGAGGTGAGATAACATGGTCTGCAGGCTTCCTACAGTTCTGGGCAGAATCCAGGATTTTGTGACTGATGCTGCAATAAATTTTTTAAAACAGAAATTTACCAGTTTTTCCTTTCATGTGCCTGAATGCTTCTCACATCTGGTTACCCAGTCCTTCATTTCCAAGTCTGAAAAATCATGTTTGACTCATCTGTTTCTCGTGTGTGTGTCTCATTTACTCAGACAGTACTCAGATGGCAAATTTCCTTCCTTCTTACAAATACCAGTTGATAGGTCCTTTCTCCAAAGGCAGTAGCCTAATCCTATGATGCCTAATGTCCTCCAGTCTCCCAGTGCACACTTGCTGTGTAGTTTTTCCCTTTATTGTGCTTGTTGCAACTTTTAGAATGTAGCAGAGTTCAGCATTAAGTGTTTATGAATCATCTGTTTTCCATCTCTTATCTGCCTTGATAAGATCATTTGATAGGATCATTGAACTACCTGGTGAATCATGAGGTAAATGACATGACAGAGAGAGAAGGGAATTTTGGACAGACTTTCAAACCTTTCATTGCTTAGATGGTATTCTGAAAATACCAGGTATTTCCCAAAAATAACTGTTCTGTGTGGTGAAAAGGTTAGAGCTGAAAGGTTGTTGATACTAGAAGTCTAGGTCTATGATTTAATCTGTGATTTGGATTTCTAAGGTCCAAATCTAAGATGGGCCAATTCTCAGCTGGATTCTGCTTTAAGGGTTCTTGAGCATCCTCTCTGATTAATCTTGAGAAGGCAGCTTATAATGTGTGCCTTTAGAGAGAGTTCTGGGATATGCCTTGCTTGCTGGAAAGTATTTGTGCATAATGGCCAGAATAGGAAGAAACATGCAGTTTTTGTAGCGTA
>WAAB01012845.1:64406-109882 GCA_013389865.1 Piaya cayana | reverse complement strand
AGGCCAGGTTAGATGGGGATTTGATTTCCCTGATCCGGTGGGAAGTGTCCCTGCCCATGGCAGGGGTGGAACTGGATGAGCTTTCTTGTCCCTTCTGACCCAAACCATCCAATAATTCAATTCTATGATTCTCCAGAGGAGCCAAGCAGCCTTCAACTTGAGATCTTAGGGTCAGCGCTATGACTTGCAGCTGTCAGCGTCAAGGATTTCAGGTCTGTGTGAAAACAGCACTGCGCCAGAGTGCCCTCTGGACACTGCCCAGCAGTCACCCTGCTAAATCCCAGTCAGTGCCAAGCCCAAGGACACGCACTCGAGGAAAGGTTACAAGAGGCCAAAGCAGTTCCTTGAGGACAGCAGGAAGGGCACGCACTCACCTCCTCCCAGGATGAGAGTCGCTAGCTGCCACTGCAGGACGTACTTCAGGCACTTGCCCACTCCCTCAGGTGTCATGTTGAAAGAGCACATGGGATCCCCAGCAATGGTGTCTGCTCCCAGCTGCAGCACAACCGCGCCTGGGTTGAAGGCGGCGTACGCCTCCTTCAGCACGCTGGGGAGAGAAGCGGCAAGGGCTACCACAGACACAGCTCAGAGGGATGCTGCGGCATGAACCTGGTCCCTCAGATCCACTGATACCTCTCAAGGTTTCTGCACTCTCTGCTCCCACCTGCCCTGAGTCACACTCCCTCTGATCCCAGTTAGCCTTCTGCCACCATTTAGATGGGAGGCAAAAATATTTTCCTGTGAGGGTGGGGAGGCTCTAGCCCAGGTTGCCCAGAGCAGTGGTGGCTGCCCCATCCCTGGAGGGGTTCAAGGCCAGGTTGGATGGGGCTTTGAGCACCTGATCCGGCGGAAGGTGCCCCTGATAAAGAGCCTTTCCCCACAAGCTACAAGTCTGGAGAGGTTTCAGTCCACAGCAGTTCGAGCCAAGAGGTGGGTGTGCTACCATGGTCCTGCAGCTCTGTACTGAGGCTACTCCCCTTTGAAAAGAACAAGCCCCACAGCCTGGTTTTGCATGGAGAGTGGCTTGTGAGGTCCCTCAACAAATGAGTGAAGGAGGCAGCTCAGTGACCAGTAGACTTTCAGCCTTCAGCCTTTCATTCTCCTGGCACAAATAGAAGGTGCTCAGAAAACATGTTCTGCTCAGCCCCGAGCGTACCTTCCACAAGTGGTCATGGTTCTAAGCCCTTATTTGAAGAACTATCATCAAGTCCTACATCCACAGATAAAAAGTATTTGGTCTTTCTCAGTCCCCCTTCAACCCACAAGGCTGACCCATGGCAGAGAACCCCTAGCCATCCACAAATGCCACTGTATATTCAGTTTGCCTAAGAATTCAGGCAAGACTTCTGAGATCCCTTAAGATTTGGTGTCTGTTGTAATCCAAATCTGTAACAGGAGCAGGGGCAAAACTTAAGGAAGGACTGTATTTAAAAATAGTAAATAAAATAAAATCTGAGCAGTCTTCTCCAAAATCCCATCCAAGTAAACTGTGTCAGAGCAAGCGGGCTTACGTTTCACAGATCTGGTAATATTTCTCATCCTGAATGCCATCTTGGATAGGTACGTTCACACTGTAATAGCGACCTTTGCCCAAACCAACATCTGTCACATCCCCAGTGCCTGAAAAACAGAAACATCCCATGGTTAATTGCTGTGAAAAGAAATCAGCAATAAGAGAAACAGATAGGATGCCTCAGATGAGAGCAGAGAGCCAAGACCTTTAGCATGTTTATGAGAGAGTCCTCTGGCCACCACTGATAAAAGAGGGGTTGGATGGACCTGGTCCTCACCCTCTGCCCAATTCTGCCATGCAGCTTTCAAGGGCTGCAGGTGGGCACCCAGCAGTGGCTCTGCCCAGAGCTTAGCAGCAATCAGAAAGGGGGAAATCCCAAACATGTAGTTCCCCTCTTTCATTCTCCTAGGTCAACAGAAGAGGCAGCAAGTCATATCTGCTGGACAAAAGGGATGGGACTTGCCTGTGCTGGGGCCTTGCCACTGATCGCAGAATCATGGAATGGTTTGGGTTGGAAAGGACATTAAAACCCTTCTGGTTCCAACCCCATCATGGGCAGAGACACTTTCCACTGGATCAGGGTGCTCAAAGCCCCATCAAGCCTGGCCTTGAACAACCCCAGGGATGGGGCAGCCACCACTGCTCTGGGCAGCCTAAGCCTGGGCCAGGGCCTCATCACCCTCACAGGAAAACATTTCTTCCTAAGATCCCATCACACTCTCCCCTCTTGCAGCTGACAATCATTCCCCTTCATCCTGCCCTCCCCGATCTAGAGTCCCTCCCCAGCTTTCCTGGAGCCCCTTTCAGCACTGGAAGCTGCTCTGAGGTCTCCCTGCAGCCTTCTCTTCTCCAGGCTGAACAACCTCAACTCTCTCAGCCTGTCCTCATACAGGAGGTTCTCCAGCCCTCACATCATTTCTGTGGCCTCCTCTGGACTCGCTCCAACAGCTCCATGTCCTTTCTGTGCTCAGGACTCCAGAACTGGACACATGACTCCAGGTGGGTCTCATGAGAGCAGAGCAGAGGGGCAGAACCAAATTAGCACAAACAGCACAAGTCCAACTTGCCTGGGAAAAATCCTGGTGAAAACTTGTGTAGAGAAACCGTCATGACTTTTGAGGTGAAACTAAAGGCATCTTCAACACCTATCAGAAAAGTGAAGAGAAGAAAAGCTTTCACGCATCATTCACTTAAATGACAATCTAAACATGCAAACAAGCCACTTGATAAACATGGGGAAGCAAGCAGAGCAGGAACAGAATGAGCAAAGCAGAAAACCAGGTGCATCTCACTAAATCCTTCCTTAATTAATGAAGACCTGAAGTGCAGCAAAGGTCAGAACTGAAATGAATTTGACAGGTCTCACACTAATCAGTACTGAGTGGATCTCAATACCTCAGGTCAGCACCCATGTTAACAGTGCTTGGCCTGCAAGCCTGGGGGAGGGAATTGAGCACAGATGCCTTGGCTCTTAAAAGAACCAAAGCTACCAGGCTTCTCTCACTTTTTCTCAGTGCTGCTGCCTTCTTTTTGCTATAAATACATATTAAATAGAGGGAAAAGACAAACTTAACAGAAACCAAATGTGGGGGGAAAACGGAGTGACATGAAATACACCATAAAATTCAAAAGAGCAAGAAATGTTGAAATAATGGCCTTGATGGAGAGACCAGTTTCAGCAAGGCCAGCCCTGGCTTTAGTTTTATAGTGTTAAGCCTTCTTTCAAAAACACTTTTTACTACTGACTGCTTTCCTCTTGCACAGGAGGCATTAAAACATTAAGCACTGTTTAAACACTTAGGCTGGGATGGGAGACAAGGGACTGTGGCAAGTCCCTGCTGGAGGGCCAGTGGCAGAGGGGATTACTGGCATGGGAACATGCTGCTTCATGCTTAAGGTCCAAGACCACTGCCCAGGTGGTCCAGAGAGGTCTGATGAGCAGCATCCATAAAGGAGGACAAGGCAGAATGGATTGAGGGAACCTGGCTGCACTGAAAGGAGGCAAAGCCACAGCTGCTGCAGCAGGTAAAGCCCTATTGCCCTGAAAGGCTTGAACTTCTCCCACTCTTCCTCCCGAGTCTGTGTGGCTGTGCTTGCAGCCTGCGCTGAGTCTTACCATCCCCATGGTGCAAATCCAAATCGATATAAAGGACACGGTCAAATTTCTGGCGCAGCCGCAGGATCCCCAAGACTGCATCATTCAGGTAACAGAAGCCAGAAGCTTCATCTCTGTGAAAACAATGTCCACGAGGTTGAACATCACATACACAACCACCACTGACCTCAGCGTTATCGCTTTTACTCTGCAAGTCTCCATCTCACAGGGACACACAGAAGAGGATGAAGAGCCAGCTGAGGCCCAGCAGGGACCAAGGGATGGGTCAGGAGCAGCTCAGAGCATGGTTAGGAAGCACAGAGAACAGGACTGCTTGTGTTGATGGCTTCTCAACCCTGGGCTTGCTGGCAGCTGGCTACGCTGCAGAAAGTCCCTGATCCACGGTGGGGTTTGGCAGGGTTCCTCTGACCATTTCAGCACTGTACCAATAAAACGTTAGCTTTCTGCACTTGAGACACTATAAATAAGTTCACAGGCCCTGACTCAAACCCACTTTGTGTTGCACCTCCTCTCTTCTGCAGCAAGAGGCAGCAAGGACAGCCCCACTTGGCCATTTTCCTCCAAGTGCTAGACAGGCACAGGCAGGAGCCACTCCAGCCCTGCAGTCCAGGTCACAGCTCCCAAGAAGGTCCTGGCAGTACAAGACGGGTCCAAGGCAGTCACAGTTCTCTGCTGCTCTGTTCCAAAGTCTCAGGTTATGATGGTTAAGCCTCTCCCCAAAGCTCTCTCCTTTCCTTCCCAGGAAAATTCAAGCAGGATGCCTCACAAGCAGTCCCTCACCATACAGCTCCTGTACTCGAATAGAAGAGAGCCCCGGCAGCTACACAGAGGAAAGATTTGTTCCCTGAGATACATTGGGAGCATCTTACGCAATCTTACATCAAAGGAACAAGAAAGTTTCTTAATCTCTCCTCCAGACTTGCTTTGAAATCAAGTCCCCATCACCACTTAGCACTAGCCCATGTGCTCTCTTAGATCACCCCTGGAATGCTGATTTAAACCAGAGCCAGTCTATGACTCCAAGATTTCTTCTGCTATGGCATCTTGTGAACCATGTAACCAAGACAAACAAGAACAGGAAATTATTTTAAACCATCCCTCCCTCCTGCAAAGAGGAAGAGGGCTTGGCTCAGCTGCGATGAATGCTCTCCTTCCTGAGCCATACCTGAACCCACCTCCACAAAAGTGCTGACCAGGACAAGGGTCCTGCAGAGATGTTGCTCTTGCTGAAGCTTGCACACCACTATTATAACTCCAGAGTTTCTCTGCCAGCTCAAAAAAAAGTCACCAGAGCTAGAAGACACACCTGCAGAGTCATGTGTCAGCTGCTAGGGCTAGACACGTGGTACACGCTAGTTTCTGGATGTTACGTGGATCTGTGGAGCCAGTCCAAAGGAGGCCACAGAGATGATCTGAGGGCTAGAGTAGCTCCCATACGAGGACAGGCTGAGAGAGTTGGGTTGTTCAGCCTGGAGAAGAGAAGGCTCCAGGGAAATCTTAGAGCAGCTTCCAGTACTGAAAGGGGTTCTGGGAACGCTGGGAAGGGGCTCTTGATAGGGGAATGCTGGGACAGGAAAAGGGGGAATGTTTTTCAGCTGCAAGAGGAGAGATAGAGATGGGTTCTTAGGAAGAAATGTTTTCCTGTGAGGCTGGGGAGACCCAGGTTGCCCAGGGAAGCTGTGGCTGCCCCACTCCTGGAGGTGTTCAAGGCCGGGCTGGATGGGGCTTGGAGCAACATGATCCATTGGGAGGTATCTCCGCCCATGGCAGGAGTGGAACTGGATGGGCTTTAAGGTCCCTTTTAACCCAAACCATTCTGTGATTCTATGATTCTGGGGGTCCCTGGGAAAACAGAACAGCACTGCAAGGGCTACTTAATTGGGGACAAGGACAGGTAATGTTTTGTCTGCCCTAGCAGACAGGTCTCATTTTTTGGGGAGTTGGGTGGCAGAAGTTAAAATAAAACATACACCTGTGGAAAACAGGCAAGCCATAGAAACAAATTATTTTACCCTGAATTATTTTATCCTGAATCACAGGATTCAGGGATTAAATTTTTACCTGTTCTCCTGTTTTGGAAGATGATTATTAACATTACAGCTCAGAGCAAAGAACCTCCGGCAGAGTATGGGCAAAACCAGAGGCTCACCTGCACTCTTTCTAACCTCTAGTTAAGAAACCAACAAAGCCACATAAAACAACATGGACAATGTGTTGCCATGCTCCCATTCTCTTCCAAGTTGGGAGGGGCACCAATTGTTTCCCTCTCCACAGCCTCTTTATGGCTATGGGCCTTGCAAAATCAACTCCCACTTGTCCTCCCAAAGATATCCATGTATGAATGGATGGCAGGACACTTCTAAATATACCTGCCCTAAATCCATGCTGCCATTCAGGATAGCACCAGTAACCAAGCCTCTGCCCTGCACTCTGCTACCTCCTACTTTCTCTCACCCCTCTCACATCTCACTCTCTTCCAGTCAGATCACCACGCCCTGAATGTTCGCAGGGAAGCTGGGAGTTAGGAGGCAGGGTTCAGACATCAGGCAAGAAAACACAAGGGAAGAGATTGTTTCCTTACTTCTTTGCATGATGCCACCCTCCAGGCCAGTTAATTGCTACCTTGCACTTGCCGTCCAGCAGGCACTGGGCTGCAGTGATGGTGGCTCCTCCCACGGCTGCGGCATACTCAAAGATCCCTTCAGTAGCCGGACAGTCGTAACCTGCAGATAAGAGTTCATGTTTCAGACACAACTCCTCTGGGGGAAGCACCTTCTCTTTGTTTCCAGCGATCTCTCTTCAACCACCACGCTAACTTGTTTCAGGTGCAATGAAGAAGCTGCGGCACAAAAGCCTCAAAACAGGGATCAGATTTGGGCTCACACAGCAGATTTAGGGGGTCTAAGTAGAAAAGCAACTGTGCTGAGTTTGCACAGCAATGTTTTCATAGTAGTGGAGACTGCAGGGGTGGCTTCTGTGAGGAAACCCCAGGAGCTGCACCCATGTCAGACAGAGATGGAGACACAACAGATCCACTGCCGGCCAAGGCTGAGCCCATCAGCCTGGTGGTGCCTCTGGGATAACATATTGAAAGGGTAAAACCACTGAGCAGCAGCCAGAGAGAAGAGTGAGAATATGAGAGATGAACAACTCTGCAGACACAAAGGTCAATGGAAGAGGGGGATAAGGTGCTCCAGGTGCCAGAGCAGAGATTCCCCTGCAGCCCAGGGAGGTCCCCACAGTGGAGCAGAGATCTCCCTGCAGCCCAGGGAGGTCCCCACAGTGGAGCAGAGATCTCCCTGCAGCCCAGGGAGGACCCAACAATTCCTGGTGTGCAAGGGGCAGGCTGAGCTACATGGAGCCACAGCACAAGGCTGACAGTTTTCTCTGCCAGCAACAGTGAAATGCTAGCCTGGCAGGTGACTGTTGGCTGATGGGGTTCAACAACACCCCATCAAAGAGCGTTTCCATCCACAAACGGCCCAGTAGCCCACCTGAGCTCACCCCTCTGTCTAATCTCAGCTCCAGCAAAAAACATCCTGGACCAAATAATCAGTAAAACTGTTGCTGTAAATAAGCATTCTTACCCAGTCCATACTCCACAGACTCTGGGTGGTCATCGTCCCCCTCCTCGCTGACCTTCTGCAGGTGCTGCAGGTAGGCATCCGTGTGGAAAGCTGCCATCTCTTCCATGGAGGCCACTTTTGGCTTGACTATTCTAGGCAGAGAGGAGGAAAGGAGCACATCAGGTTTGGCTGGAATACCCAGCTTTAACCTCTTCAGACCAGGAGCCTTCTTTTGGCAGCTCCTGCTGAAAAAGCAAACAACCCCCCTCCTCCTCTGGGTCATTGATTTCAGTGAGAAAGCCACTCAGCTGAGCTGGAATGGGCCTTTCCCCCAGCCTGGCACTGCCTGCTGTGTTCACCCCAAAGAGGAATATCCACACGTGCTGCCTGAATTGACCTTTCCTCTTTGTTTCAAGTGTTTTTCGTTTTTCTGCATGCTCTTACAGTCTCCCCAGCAGATCCAACATTCCGGTTACGCACAGAGGAAATAACAGAGTGAAAACATCCCAGCCCAGCCTCTGACGTGCTCTTAATCCCACCTGCACTCAAAACAGAGACCAACTCTGCACTCAGCAACTCGTACACCACCCTTCCTGGGTTTGGGCACTTTGCCTGAATCAACCTCAGAATCACAGAATAATTAAGGCTGGCAAAGACCTCTCAGCTCATCCAGTCAAACCGTCAGCCCAACTCCACTGTGCCAACCTCAATAATACTATGATCCTATTCCATGATTCTTTCCTTTCACATCCTCCAGCACCACAGGCCTAAGGGGCTGGAAGGGCTCTCACTCTAACCCTCAGACCTCGTCTTCTCTCCCAAACAGCACCAACACCTCACAAAAAGTCTCCCAAATCAATCACAAAACAGCACAAGCTCATCCAGTCAAACCGTCAGCCGGTGGATCTGGAGCAGCACCAGCTTTTACACCATTGCTTCTCAGAGCCACAAGAGCAGCAGGTGACAGTGTGCTCTACACAGAAAGCACAACGCACTTTGTACTCCATTAGATGAGGAGAGGCAACCATAAACTACACGTACCATAACCTCAAGGAAAATAAGCAGACTTTCCTCAGATCCTAGAAACAAGCTCTGTGTGGCCTCCTATACTTGTGCTGCCAGCAGGGACAGTATAAGGCGTGTAGTTACTCAGTATAGTCCACTCCTTAGTAATGGCAATAGCTTCGAGTTGCACCAGGGGAGGTTCAAATTGGATATCAGGAAATATTCCTTCACTGAAAGGGTTCTCAGGCACTGAAACAGCTGCCCAGGGAAGCTGTTTAGACCCTATGCCTGGAGGTATTTAAAACCTGGGCAGATAAGGTGCTCAGTGATATGGTTTAGCAGTGGACAGGTACAAACGGACTTGGTGACCTCAACAGTCTTTTCCACCCAAAAATTTCTGATTCTTTGATTAGCAAGAAAAGGAAACTCTCTCTTCACAGAAAATGGGAGTACTTACTTCATGTGGTCCAGTAAGGAATATGCTTCAATCAACGAATGCACCATACTGGCCTAGAGAAAACAAACATCAGGCTGTGAGTGTGGCTTTAGGAGAGCAGCACAGTGACTGAGGTATGTGACCTGCAGCCAAAGGGTCACTGTCACCGCTCCCAGCCTGGGCAGGGCCCCAGAGAGGGGGGCTGCAGGAGTCTCACTGTGTCAGGAGAAGCACAGCAGTGCACAGTTTCCCAGGGAGGAAGCTTGGGAAGCATCACGACTGTTCCCCAGCCTCCACTCCTGGCCTGTGTGCTGGGAGGGATGGCACTGACCCCCTCCTCCTGCCTGGGGCCAGGGGCTGTCCCCCTCGCTACCCCTTCCCCAACCTCCCCACACCCTCCTGCTGCCCCAGGGGCCAGCAGCCCCCTCGGGAGTCCCTTCCACCCCGGGTCTCCTCACTGTGCCCCAGTAAGCCCGTTAATCCCCCAGTCCCTGGAGATCCCTAAGGTCCAACAGGGCTCATAAACCACCCCAGCTCCCCAGAGCGCCTCCAGGGTCCGGTCCCACCTCAAACCTCTCTGCTGCATCCTCATAGAGCCCATGAACTCTCCTGCCTCCCCGGCACCCACTCCGACCCCAGGCCCTATACGGGCCGTTAACCCCCTTTCCAGCCCCCACAGACCCTCCTACCCCGGATCTCCCTGCTGCATTGCCACAGAGCCCGGGAACCCCTCACAGCTCGCAGGTCCCCTCCCACCCCAGCCCCCTTTGGAACCCGTTATGCCTCCCCCTAATCCACGGAGCCCCCCGGGGTCCCCTCCCACACCGGGCCTCCCTGCTGCGCCCCCAAAGAGCCCAGGAACCCCTCCTAGATCCCGGGACCCCTCCCACTACCGAGCCCTCCCTTCCATGCCAGGGTCCCACGGGGCCCATTCATCCCTCCAAACCTCCCCCCGAGCCCCCCGGGTCTATTCCCACCCCCCGGGCCTCCCTGCTGCGCCCCTAAAGAACCAAGGACCTCCTCCCACTCCATCTCCCGGGTCCCGTCCCACCCCAGCACCCCTTAGGACCCGTTATGCCTTCCCTTAATACACGGAGCCCCTCGGGAACCCCCCCGACCAGCCCCTTTCCCACCCCAGGCCCCACGGCCGAGTCCCCCAGGCCCCGGGTTCCCTCCCCACCCCGGCATCTTACGGGACCCGGGACCCACCCCCAACCCCGGAGCCCCTCCGGATCCCCTCCCGGCCCGGCCCCCGGCCCCCAGCCCCGCTGGGCGCTGACCCGCTTGGGCACTTTGCAGAGGGAGTCGCACAGGGCCACGTACTCCGGGCTGTACACATAGACCGGCGCCGCCGCCATCGGGACGGGACGCCCCGCGCCGGGGCGGGTGCCCGGGTCTTGCCGGGAGCTGTAGTCCCGCCCGGGGCATGCTGGGAGTTGTACTCGGCCGTCCCTTAGAGTCATCTCGGTGGTTTCCACGCGAGGCATGTCGGGAGTTGTAGTCCCACCGGAATCTCGTCGGGAGCCGCGGGTCCTCCCGGGGCATGCCGGGAGTCGTAGTCCTGCCTTGGCACACCGGGGAGACTCACAAAATCATCAGGTTGGAAAAGACCCATCGGATCATCGAGTCCAACCATTCCTATCAATCACTAAACCATGTCCCTCAGCGCCTCGTCCACCCGTCCCTTAAACATCTCCAGAGAAGGTTTAGCCTGGAGAAGGGGAGACTGGGAGACCTCATTGCTCTCTACAACTACCTGAAAGGTTGTGCAGAGGAGAGTGCTGGGCTCTTCTCCCAAGTGACAGGGGACAGGACGAGGGGCAGCACTGGAACGGGCTACCCAGGTAGAGGATTGAGTCCCCTTCCCTGGAGGGGCTTAAGGGACGGGTGGACGAGGCGCTGAGGGACATGGTTTAGTGTTTGATGGGAATGGTTGGACTAGATGATCCGGTGGGTCTTTTGCAACCTTGTGATTCTATGATTCTATGAACCCCTCCAGGGATGGGGTAGCCACCACTGCTCTGGGCAACCTGTTCTAGGGCTTCCCCACCCTCACGGGAAAACATTTCTTCCTAAGATCCCATCCCACCTTCCCCTCTGGAGGTGCCCAGAGCCAGCCCGGATGGCGCTTTGAGCCCCTCCCTGGCCCCGCCCGCGCTCNTGTGTGTGTATGTTTATATGTATGTGTATAGGACGAGCGGCCGTGGGTATAGGCTGCAGGGGGGCAGAGTTAGACTAGACCTAAGGAGGAATTTCTTCCTGGTGAGGGTGCGGAGGCCCTGGGACAGGTTGCCCAGGGAAGCTGTGGCTGCCCCATCCCTGGAGGGGTTCACGACCGGGCTGGATGGGGCTTTGAACAGCTTGATCTAGTGGGAGGTGTCCCTGCCCATGGCAGGGGGTGGAATTAAATGGTCTTTAAAGTCCCTTCCAGCCTGAACTGTGCTGTGAGTCCATGATTCTGTATCTGCTCGGACAGGCGGAGGGAATTGGGGTTGTTAAGTCTGGAGAAGAGAAGGCTCCAGGGAGATCCTGGAGCAGCTTCCAGTGCTGAAAGGGGCTCCGGGGAAGCTGGGGAGGGGCTCTTGATCAGGGAGGGCTGGCATTGAACGGGAGGAAGGGTTTACCGTTTTGAAAGAAGGGAGATTGAGATAAGATCTCACGAATATATGTTTCCCTGGAGGTTGATGAGGCACTGGCACAGGTTGCCTGGAGTAGTTGTGGCTGCCCCATCCCTGGAGGTGTTCAAGGCCAGGTTGGATGGGGCTTGGAGCCCCTGTTCCAGTGGGAGGTGTCCCTGCCCATGGTAGGGTGTGGAACTGGTTGATCGTTAAGGTCCCTTCCAACACGAACAGTTTCATGATTCTATGACCATTCTGTCTGTTCCTGGGGCATTCAATTGTCTTTTAGTGGACAAGCATCCTAAAACTACCTTGAAATGGTTGTTCAGTGTTTATTATAGAGGGTGACCTGTGCTGCCAGCTGGTTTTACTGGGGTGTACGGTAAGGAAATTGTGATTGGAATTCGTACAGCCTTCTGCTGCTGAGAGAAAAGTGTTCCTGTGAATAGTTTTTTTGTTACGAGTGAAGAACTGAGCTCATATCTGTTACTGAATGAGTCCAGCTTTCACACGCACTTTTCTAAGTGACTGAAGGAACTATATCCCAAAGAATGAGTTAATGAACCTTCTATATACTCTTCCATAGACGTTCTCTTGTTCAATAACCACCTTACTCTCTGTTATAGAATTTTCCACAGACTCTGGGTAACTCTTTATTAAGAACTCAGAGTTGGGCCATCACCTAAGTGAGTGGCAAAAGCCCACAGAAAATCATCAGGTGTTTATACACGTTATATAACAGGTATTTTTCAGAAAAGTTCTTGGTGTATTTTTTCTTTCAAAAGTTCCTTGTATTTTTACATGGTGTTTTTCCGTGGGCTCTCAGTTCTTTATAGTTCATTCTTCTTTAAAGTCTGTCTTGATAATTCATCTCTGCTGCCTCATTTCAGTTCTCCCTCAGACGTGATGCTTCATGTTTCTCCACTGATCATAGAAGTCGCTTATCTTCTTTCTTCAGACACTTCTATTTATTCTTTAAAACTTTTAAAGAAAACTTCAAGCAGTTCCACTAACTTATTCCTATATTTTATCTATGCTTGTACTCAGAGTAGTTTGATGTTTTAATCATTAGTTGTCATTAAAGCAAATGACTGTTCTAGGTCTGATATTTCTTGCACAACCTGTTGATTCAGCTGGACTGGGCTTTAAACCAACCATAGAAAGGGCTCTGCGTAACGGGACAGTGTTCTTACAACTGCCCTAAAGGTTACTTTCCCCACATCAGTTCTGATTATACTGTTAACACAATATTCCTATTCATTATACCTCCTTATTTTCCTTAACGCTCTCCGTACCCCAAGCACCGCTGTTTGTGACAGCTTTTTGGTGTCACTTGCCTCAGTGAGCTGCCTCTAACAGGCAGAATTCCACCCCGGGCTGCAGTCACTTGGTGGATGAGATGAGCTGGACTGAAATGGTACATTTTGGGGGGGTTTAGTTTAGTTTTAGTGCAAGACAAGGAGCTGAGAGGTTAAGTTTATGCAGACCAAAGGTATTTGTGTACATTAAAATGTATTCAGGTGCTCAGTATTGTCCAATGTTCCTGGAAACTTAGCTTAGATGCTTGTAAATAAACAACAGTGTTATTACAGTGATGTTTAGAAGTAGTAATTGTAGTTTTGGTTTCCTTTTGAATGTTTTTAATTTCATGTGAGAAATACCAGTTCCTGCTGATGAGTTTTAATTGCCACATGTTACCAATCATTGATTTGCACTAGATTTTCTGAACGGGAAAGCTCAGGCTGTGTCTGCAGTGTGTATGTACAGATACGTCTCTTTGGCCTGTTAGTTCCTAGGCATCCCTGTATTGGAAATTGCTCCATTATGCATTTCTTTTTTTTACTATCCTATGATTACTTATTGCTTCACTTCTTCCTCAGGCTCTGTTCTGGATGAAAATTGGAATTCATTAACTGCATGAGCAAGCTCTCACATTTTGTTATAATGGGGCACAAAGGTTTTATTCGACAAATAAGCAACACATTTTGTGTGTTGTGCAAATTTGCTTGGTGATTATGTAGCAGGAGGTGGAAATCTAGTGTTCTGGAGCTTTTGACTGTGGTGTCCTTCAAAGTTTTGGGACCACTTGACATCATTTTTTTAACATTTAATGAAATCTGCTGACAGAGGAAAATTCTCTACCCTGTGATTTCCGTTTTCTTTTTCTTTTTCCTTTTCTTAGTTCAAGAAAATAGTTCTCTACAACTACCTGTAAGGAGGTTGTAGAGGGGAGGGTGCTGGCCTCTTCTTCCAAGTAACGGGACAGGATGAGAGGGAAGGGCCTCAAGCTCCGCCACAGGAGGTTCAGGCTGGACATTAGGAAAAAAAAATTTCATGGGAAGGGTCATTGGGCACTGCAACAGGCTGCCCAGGGAGGGGGTTTAGTCACCTTCCCTAGAGGGGTTTAAGGGACGGGTGGATGAGGTGCTGAGGGACATGGTTTAGTGTTTGATGGGAATGGTTGGACTCCAGATCCAGTGGGTCTCTTCCAACCTGGTGATTCTATGATTCTAAGAGACATTGTGCCTGCACCAACAGAAGTGACTGTTTAGAGTTGGCTAGGTACTACAGCAGGTGTGTTTCAGAGTGGTTAGTCATTGATTTTTATTAGTTAGATAATTCAGCATTTTAAAAAAATCTTCTGGGAACAAGTATGTGCTGTTCTGGTTTTAGTTATTTAATTATTTTGCTGTGCTTATACACTAGGCAGAACTGTAAATGTTTTTAATGGGCTTGTTCTGAAAGCTTTTATGTGTATTAGAAAAACAGAAGAAACATGCCTGCTTTTACTTTTAAAACAACTTAAATTTGTTTGCCATGGTCCTAAGCTGCATGCTTCCCAGTCACCTGGTAGCAAGGTTTAATGGAAGCGGTGTTTCATAGTCTGGGTTTTCCTGAAGGCTGCTGGGCTGCTGTGTGCTGACACGTCTTTGGAAACGTGCTTTGGTGTATGAAATAGTGCAGTAAAATCTCTGTGGTGAGTAAAGTCAACTGCACAGCCACAATTCTACGTCTGTTAATAGAGCCACACGAACAGCAGAGGTTTGTGGCAGCCAGGAGTTTGCTTCTTGCAGCGCAGGCTGGTACGGCCACAGCTCAACACATGAGGAGGGTTGTGGGTCAGGGGAGGGAATGGCTGTGGTGAAATAGGACCAGCGCAGCAAACTCATAACCATTCCTCTTGAAAAAGATGATTTCAAGCACTTACCTGTTGTTCTGATACTCTACTTTGCATCTGTTCGCTGCCTGATCTCACATCTTGATTGTTTTGTGTCAGTTGTAAGCTTATTTTTTAAGCTTACAATTAACTGTAATCTGAATTGTGTTCTATTGCAGTATATGTGTTTTCTGTGCACTTAGTGCAGTGAGATACGGTAGAGCAATTCTGGTGCTGTTGTGTTAGAGATCCATTCCTTCTTTCCCTCACACTTAATATCATTCAGTAGCTTTAATTGGACTCTTGCTTTTCTGAGCAATGAGACACAAAACATTTGTCTCTTGGAGAGGAAAATAGCAAAATTTATGGAGAGGGATGACGCGTGCCGTAAATATTGTGGAACTGCGATCAGACTCTTTTTCTTGATGTTGAGATCAGTGCATGTCCCTGTAAAGATAGCTTCTCCAGTTCCCTCTCCTGATGATGCTCATCGCATACAACCTCCTCTGAATTCTGAATCTCTGCTGCATACGAGTAGCCACAATGGGTATGTTGTATGTGGCCTGTTTGTTAAGCTTGGAAAAGTAGCCAAAACCTGTATTTTTTCTAAGTAGCTTAGGGTTGTTTGTTTCTTTTTTTTTTTTTAAAGAACAGTTTGCCCACATCTGAAATAAAAGCAATGGCAAAGTCTATTTAATCCAAAACTTAAATAGAAAGAAAACAACATTTGACTGAAAAGGTCCAGCAGCCATTACCCAGGGATAATTATTTTACTAGGACTCTGTATAAGTCACTGAGAGGTTTCTTTTGGAGAGGACTTTGGCAGTTCTAGAAAGCAAGGCTATGTAAATTATTGTTGATGCAATGGTAAAAAACAGAAGAGACTTTGGTTGTTTTTTTCCTTACATTATCTTGCCTTTCCAGCTGTCCCATAACATGTGATAAGGAGTATTTTCTTCCGCGTAATTTAATAATATCCCTTGCTCTGGAACTGGTGTTAAAACAAGTTTCAGGTATTTTTGTTAGATTTATTTATTTATTTTTAACCTGAAACCTGGTCTGTTTTGTATTCTTAACCTGGTGTTTATTGTCCAGGTGGCATTTCACATGTCCATGTGCATTGCTGCGTTATGGTTGGACTTGATGATCTGATGGGTCTTTTCCAACTTGGCGATTCTGTGATTCTCTTCTCTGGGCTTTGATGGTGTAGTTGAACAGCTTGGCATGTGGGCACTAGGGACCAGCAGTCTCTGCTGGGTGGGAGTCATTATTGACAGACAGACAGATGCTTTGAAACACAGAGTTTGAAATTCCGTGAATTTCCACAAACCCTTCACAGAGGAATTGTTGCTCTTGGGTGGAGCAGCCATCCCAGGCAGAAATGGACATCTAATAATACTGAAAACTGTTGAGAGGAAGGATATGTAGTGAGGTAGGACAGATGGAAGTCTGGTAGCTGGAAGGAGATGAGGGGAGTGTGGGGGTAGGCAGTGTTCCCAGTATTTGGGGGTTGTGGTGCACACCAGCATTCCTGCTGTGGATGCTGTGTGGGTTTTCTGTGCTGCCTCTTACATGTGTCTTACCACCACAGCCAATGTGGGGATGTGTTAGTAAAATGTTATGGAGGACACTCCTGAAAGTGTTTGTTAACTCAGGTTTCATTTGCTCTGGGTTAGTGTGCAGAGTTGGCCACTGTTACGTCTATACAATGATATTAGTGGCGGTTTTGTCCATAGCAGAATATTTTCACCTTTTCTCTCATCTTTCTCTGCTCTTTCCTATTCATCTTTTCTTTCCTTGCTTTGAAAACTCAGCAAAATTAGCTGTGGGACTCGAACACCACACAGGCACTTTGAGCCAGCCTTCAGTTATCTTTTCTGTTACAGTTAGTTAAAAACCCCTCCCAATTAGATCAGTGCGGTACGTCTGGAGCAGTATGTAACGTACTCCCAAGAGCAGCTTCCACACATGGATTTCACTGTGTGCAAGTGTGTTTAAACCCTGTTGTTTGTTTGCATTTAGAGCTTTTAAACTACTACCAACAGTCATGACACTTCAGCAACATGACTTTTCTGTGCACTCAAGCGCCAGACATCTGTGTCATCCTTTAGAGTATAGGGGATCATATCCAAAAATACACTGGAAGAACACAGTGGGGCAGAGTTAGGGAATTGAAAGTTAGGAAATGCTGGAATTAAAGCTCCCTGCATAATTTCTTAACAGAAATAAGAACTCACTCCTGCTCCGTTAAAGCAATACTTCTGTCTGTTGCCATAAGATCCAAGTACGCCTTTCCTCTGTACTCTTAAATCTATTGGGGAAGAGTTGTAGTGGGAGAAAGTGGAGTCCTCAGTCTGCCTGCAGGATGTGCGGAGGGTGACAGGGTGAGCTGCAGTCCCACGCATCTAGGCGGTTTTGTCAATAATGCTGCAATGGCTGGAGAGCTTACAGTGAAGTAAATTCTTCACCTTGTTTAGTTCCTTATTTCCTTGCTGGAGCTTAGAAGAGAATTGAAGCCTCCCAGCTACCAGGCTCAAGACTGAAAATAAGAAATTTAAGTTTTCCTGGGTACCTTGTGCAAATATTTTCATTTGTTTTGCTGTATTAACCTCTGAACCCTGTAAGCGTTTGTAGTTTCAGCAGGCTGTAGGAACTGAGACCAGATCTTCTGCTCCTTCAGGGGAAGCTGTTTCTATGATGTTGCCTCATACATCAGTCAGAAGGGGATTCTGTGAACTTGGGTGTCAAAGGATATGGATTATTAGTAAAATATTTTTATGCTGTCCTATTAGTACACTGTAGCAGAACAGTAATTAGCTACTTTCCAGCAGCTGTTGGAGCATCAGTGGTCTGTTCCCATGTACTAGGAATATCAACAACAAACAACAACATCAAACAACATCAACAACAAAATGCATTCAGAGTTAAATGCCTGAAGTTCAGCTCTTGTAGTACTTGGGTGGTTTTTCTTCTGGCAGGGCCGAGCTGGAGAAAGCAGCTCTGTTCAGGAGAGGCTGCAGCTGTCTGATCTTCAGGGAAACCAGGACAAGGTTGTAACCAATGGTTCATCAGCCCCAGGATTTCTTTGGCATGATGTCTTAACTGTCTTTTAGCAGCATTGTGTATTTAATGAAGTGTAAGTCCTGGGTGAGTCCTGGTGTAGCGAGGTTTCAGTGTACTGAGAGTGCTCTAGGCTGTTGTTGCCAGGAAGTTGGTCTCATTGGTGTGAGGGTAGGACTCATTGGTATTTAAACCTTTCACCCTGAATCACATCTCTGCTATAAATTCTAGATTGTCCTGTTTAGTCCATCCTTCTGAATGTCTCTGCTTAGGGAAGCAAGAGGAGTTACATTGATGTAACCTGTAACTGCCTTTGCCAAATTAGAGAGCACTGTTGTCTTTTGTATGGGTTGTACAATTTCATTGGTGTTTGAGGTACTTCCCAGATGCTGTGACCGAAGTTGCTGCTGGGAGTGCTGACTCCTCCTCTTGCTTATTGATGGGAGTTGCCCTCCAACATAACCATGACTTTCTGATGATTACATTACTTTGCAGTAACCTGGGGTGCTGAGGCATCTTGAAGTCTGCTTCTCCATTATATTTTTGGTTTATGGAACTGTCACAGCTTGTATGGAAAGCATATTTGTCTGGATGGAATCACAGAATCGTAGAAAGGTTTGGGTTGGAAGGGACCCTAAAGATCATTCAATTCAAACCCCCTGCCGTGGGCAGGGACACCTCCCACTGGATCAGTCTGCTCAAAGCCCCATCCAACCTGGCTTTGAACACTTTAAGGGAGGGGGCATTAACAACTTCCCTGGGCAACTTGGGCCAGGGCCTCACCATCCTCATCATGAGGAATTTCTTCCTAATGTCTAAACTACATCTTCCCCCTTCCAATTTAAAGCCATTATCCCTTATCACTACATGCTCTTGTAAAAAGTCCCTCCCCAGCTTTCCTGTAGCTCCCTTCAGGTACTAGGAGGCTGCTCTAAGGTGTCCCTAGAGCCTTCTTTTCTCAAGGCTAAACAACTCCAAGTCTCTCGGCCTGTCCTAGTGTGGGAGGTGCTCCAGCCTTCTGATCATCTGGAAATGCCTAAAAATAACAGTTCTGAGTGAGAAACAGAAAAATAGACTATTTTAAAAAGCTCAGAAGACAACCTGGGAGAAAATTAGATGGAGAGGAAAAGGAAAATGTTGGGCTTTCGTGGTACAGAAGAAAGTAATTCCGATGGGAGTCAGGGTTCGAGGAGGGAGATTTCATTGCCACTTAGCAGTTTGGGTCAGTGACTGATTTATTTTGTTTCCTTTTTCTGGTCAGTTGGTACAAACAAATGGGACCATCTGCCTTGTTTTTATGTAATGCTGATTGACATGAAGTAGAGGAATAGTCTTTGAATATGACATGTATGTTCTGTGTGACTCCATTGGCACTTCCCCCCTGTCCTTTTTCATTCTATAGATTCCACCATTCTGCAAGCAGAGATCATGGCACAGTCTGGGAGGAGATCATTCCAGGCCATTGTTAGAGGCTTCAGGGGTAAGTATAAATTGGTTTTCTTCCTACTTGCAGGTCAGAGAAAACTCAAGCCCTTGAGGTATCGTTCCATTTCTTCTGCTGGTTATTTTTTACATATCACTATTTAGAGTTTTGAACTGCAGCAAAGTTATATGGGAAGTGATATTTCTACCTCCAGCAAAGGAGATAACGTTGCTTAGACATTTCAGACTATTGTGCTCACCTCAAGAAGCCTTTTTGAATAATAATAGAGTAATTTATAAAGAAGAGTTCTTAAAAATGTAGCTTTTGTGTTGATACTTTGATTCCTATTGTCAGGTATGGAAACTACCAGTGCCTAGAAAGCTGTGAGGTTTCCTGGAGATGCAGGGCTTTATTGTTTAAAAATTCTGCTTCAGTGGTGAATTATCAAGAAACCATGGAAGTTTATTCTCATCCTGAGCACCAGGATGTCATGGTTTTGTTCCTTTGAGGTCTGCTTGCTTTAGCATTAGTTGAAACACAGGGAATATGCAATATTCCTGGAATTATTATTAGACATTTCTAAGTAACACACTCTTTGTGTGTTGGAAATGTGAGGAAATGGAAAAGTGAGGAAATGGATTTGTCTCGTTTTTTATTTTTGATTATAAAAAAATAACCACTCGTATAAGTGCCATAAACAGTTAATGTCTGCTGAGGGTCACTGGGACTTCAGAGCGTGAAATCTGCACAGATTGGATTTTATAACATTTTTCTTCAAAGTATGAAAAGTGAAATTTTGATTTGGGAGACCCTGAGGACTGCCCTCAAACCACACACATGAAATGAAATATGTGAAGGGCTTTTGCATAACTTGAACCCAGAAATTTTCAGTACATGAGGAACATTTTAAACAAAATGCAGACTTTTTTTGCAAAACTTTAGCACATCTGTTTTCTGTGGTGCTTGAAAATTGCACATGGAGAAACTCTTGCTGGGAGCAAGTTATTTTTTCATACATCTACGTGCATCTACGCATTCAGATGTTTTCTCCATGATATTTATTTAGCAGGAAATCTTGGCATTTGTTTTTAAAAAGCAGACCCTTCTAGCCACGCCTCTGCACGCTGTGTGTGCTCTGGACTGGGTTACTGGGTCCCTGTTGCATGGCACCAGTTGACCATTCGCATCGTGATAGGAGAGAGAAGGGCAAATCTGTTTATCTTGCCTCCAAGTGAGGATATTCTTCATGTTCACTGAAAGAATATTATTGCTTAAGTGTGTTCCTCTCTATTAAGGTACCTGACTACAGTTATCCTCCACAACTTTAATTTCTTTTCTGTGTTTTTTAGTCCACTTTTCATTTTTTATGTCCCCTTTAAGCTGAAATATTTAAGGCTCTGTTATCCTTGCTCCTGGCTGCTTAGAACATGCTCTTACTGTACTAGATTTACAGGCCCTTTCTTACTATTGTTTCCTTAAGCAAGTCGAGGTTTTTAGAGAGAGGTAATATCTCTTATTAATGTAGGCTTGTACAGCTCTTCTGTACTAGCTGAGGGAGGAAAACAGACCTGTAGTATTTCTTCCTATTGGCTTTTACAGTCATGTTTCCTGAGGTTGTTGCAAACTGGCTTTTCCTTTTCCCACAGATCCTTCTGAGATGGCGACTGATAGAAAAGAGAACATGTTGGCATGGTCATGCAGGTGGAGGGCTTCACACGGATCCAAAGGAGGGGGTAAAATAATTGCTTAATTACTATTGCTTTTTAAATTAAAAAAGTGATCTGCTTCCCCCTCAAAAACTAGCTGAAGACCCTAAGCAGCAATTTGTGACAAAGCATGCTGGTAGATCTGTGAGCACTGTACAGAGCAGATGCTGTGCGGTTGTCAGTGTGGGCTCACTAGCTCTTAAATCACCACACTTGTAATAACTGTGAAGTGCTTCAGTTGTTTGATTACAAATGCAATCCTGGTGTCGCATTGTCCTTTCAAATCAGTCTGCGCTAGGGTAGATTTTTTTTTTATCGAAGTGTGTTCCATTGGAATTCATTGTGGTTTGTTGTTTTTGTCTGTGACTGATACTTCCCTGGGATGTTGAGGATAGCAGGACTCGGCGAGTGGAGACACATTCACGCATCGGTTGGTAACCTTGAAGGCAGAGTGGGGAGAGAAATAATTAAGCTGCATTTATTTGTCTGTGGATTTAATGTTAATGCATCTGGTACACTTTCACTGTGTTTATGTTTGGGAGGCATATGTTAAAATAATTATGATAGACCTGCTTGAAGGAGCGTATTTTTTATTAGACCAAGTGATTATGGTTAGAAAATGAGGCAAGTTTTTGGTTAAAGCAACACAATATCTATTTTGCAATTTCAACTGCAAAATTGAAGCTTTAGAGTTGATTTAACTTTCATTTTGTCACTTCCTGTGCAAACTTATCTCTGATGCTTCGTGCGCTTGCAGAACAATTCTGTGGTGATTATAACTTAACTAAAACTTAGGTGAATCTCCCTGAAACTGGTGGTGACAAAGTGAAACTTTGGTGCAGTCCAGGTCTTGCAGGGTTTGCTCATTCTTAACTGTTTGAGGGTGCATTTCCTGCAGCCTCAGCTGTAAAGAAACCAAAGAGTTAAGCCTGGGATTTCCTCTTTAAGTTTGATTTGAGAGTTATCCCTTCATTGAATCCAAAGCCATGTGTGCTGCAGGCGGAAACCAGGAGAGAAGCTACCCAGATTTATGCTTTGGTAGTAAGAGGGAGTTTCATTACCTGCAGTTATAGCCAGTTTGTTTTAGCAGCTGTGTGATCTTTTCTGCATAAGGCACGTGGGAAATGGAGCAGTTGGACCTCTTGCATCGGTGCTTTTGCTGACTCTGTGTGTAACATTAACTTCAGACTAATTTTAAATTCATCCTTATAACAGATATAGGCTCTTTTGCAACTTTCCTAGGCAAAACAGACTTTGAGGTTAACAGAGTCTCCTTCTCCACGCTTACCCTGATTATATTTGTTATGGAATGTAATTATTATGGATTGTATTTCTCCTGTGAGTGGGAGGAGAGTTCTCTACTGTGTTGTACTCTGGTGGTTGTGTGTCTATTTGGCTTAATGACTTTTTCTTGGGGATTTTTTTCTTACTAGAACCCCTGTGGGCCTGGGTGTGCTGACTGGCTGAGTGTTTGCTGTCATAACTTCATTTTTCACAGCTGCATGGAAAAGATTTTTTTATATATACATAAAACCAACCCTTCCTCATATGAGTCAGTTACAAATACATTTCACTAACTCAGCTTCACAACTAGGGCTGTTCGTTCTTTCTCTAAAAAGCTGTTTCCTGAAATTCAGACATTTTTCAAATTAATCCCTTTGCATGTGATGAGCAACTTCCAGTTCAGGCCCGTTTAATCATTGTAGGCATTACATGTTTAATTATCATCCGTTTTCTTTGGAGTTATTGCATTTCAAAGGTCTGCAGTTTGTTGTCATTCAAAAATTTAAATTTCAGGGTCTTCTTTGGTCAGAAGAGAAAAGGAAGGTTCTGTTTGTGATGACACTGGTAATATTAAGAACCAGCAGATGTTCTTTAACGTCAGAATTCATCAGGAATATGTTAGGCAGAAATTTTGATGCTGGCTGGTGTTTTTTGTGGTCTGCTACCTAGTGTAAATCATAGAATCACCAGAAAAGACCTTGGATCATCGAGTCCAACCATTCCTATCTCTCACTAAACCATGTCTCTGGCACCCAGCTCACCACCATGTGAGATTTTTTTTCCCCCCTAGGATTATCCTGTTACAAAAACTGCAGGCGATCTACATGTCTGCCACACTGCACCCTTCTCTCTTCCAGCCTTTATATTTTGGAGAGTGACATTGGGACTGATCTTTTAAATTGTGCCTTTTATGGAAGCTTCAGGGGGTGCCGACCTGAATAGGAGGGATAAACACAGAGCGTGAAGGGCACATTACCTGCATCTCTTGGGTAACAGGGAGAGGAGCTTTGTACATCTGTCTTTCTACAAAAGAATTTGTGCTTGCAGCAGTGGCTGATGTGCCGAATACTGAAACTGAGAGAACAGTGTTGTTCTTTACCATCTTTGGGGTGGATTTGTGTGAGAAGTCTTTTGTACACAGAATCTGCAGAAAGACAGGCAGTGATACCTGACTTGCTCAGCAAGCATGTATTGCTTTCTTATGGAAAGACTGATAGTTGCCATAGAGCTCTAATAATCAGCCTTCCCCTACCATCATTTCACTCCATTACTATTTAGTTTGCTAGTCATTGTTTGCCTTCTGTGGAGGGGTGGGTAGCATGGAGAAAGAAGACAAAATACTTTTTTTCTGAAAGTTGGGAAGGAAAATACAGGCACGTTTATTTGACATTTATTTATGCTGATAAGGCAGCTGAAAACAAGAATCCTACCTCCTTCCTCCTGTGGTGTTTTGCTACGTAATTCACTGTATCACCAAGTAGTGAGACAGTGTGAAGAGTGATGGAGCTGCAAAATAACGTGTCCTGGTGGTGGGAATGCTCTCTTCCCAAACAGCCACTGCTGCTTCCCCTGCAGGAGCTGAACTGAAACCATAAGGGACTCCTGTTTAAAACCAGCAAGTTCTGTTGTCAACCAAACTTTTTGTCACACTGAATATGTAGGTTTTATCTGACTCTTTACTGAGAAGATACCCTGCAACAAACACTGGAGAGTTTTCTGTCAGTTCCATGAACTGAATTGGTTTCTCAGATGTTTCAAGAGCTCCAGAGGGTGAGAGATGTGGGCTGGGATGGAGCCACTGAGTGGTGCAAGGAGAGGAGAAAGCAGGGGAGGGAGGAGGCTCTTGGTGGTGTGCTGAGTAACCTCATGCAGATGCAGGACAGCTTGTGCTGATGCAAGAAAAAGATGATAGAGTTTTGTGAGTGAGCACATGGAGCCAAAACTAGGTATGTCTGTCTTTGCAGCTTAAACACAAGGCAAACTGCTGTTATCTTCCACTGTGCTGCTGGTAGCTCAGTGTCCTGGCCAGGGCAGCAGTCTTCAGGGTTTGTAGCATGTTTTAAAAACATGCTGCATCCAAAAAGAAGAAAAGGCTTTTGTTTGCTCCCTTCTGTGTTAGATTTATAACACTTTTCCTTCCATTCCTTCCATTCCTGTAGAAATAGGCATTACTAGAAAATATAAAGCGTTACTGCCACTTAAAAGGAGGTAAAATAAATGCATCTCTTCACCTTTTTATACACCACAGAGAATAAAAAAGGGCTCAAGTTCACTGAACAGGTAGCTCATTTTAATTCTTAATGTTGCCACTTGAATATTTAAATGATTTTTGACTCGTGTTTGTGTACAAGAGTGCACAACAATACAACCGTATTTCAGGGTAAACTTTGATGTAGTGTGTATGCTTTTTGCATCTCCATTGATATTTCCTCCTTTTCCTTTGCAAGGCCTACGGCAAGTGGCTGCCTGCCTTCTGACTTTTTCCCTGAATGGGTTCACTTCTGTTAGCCTTCAGAGCCATGAAGAAACGGAAATAGATTCCATGTTTGCAGCCAGTGTATTTAAATCTTTTTAATAGCTTTTCTGTGCAAAGTCTGCCTGCCCAATAGCAACCAGTAATGACACCTGCTCTGCTTGCACTGATATCCTTTGTGTTAATGCAAAAACATTTTTTTTTAAACTTCCTTTTAACCTGTAAGTGGTAATCAAAGATATTTTCTCAATATTTGAACTGCTTTTTATGCATATCCTTGGCTCAAATGGCAAGATTCATGTATATGCTGCAGCAGGTGCCTCCGTCTCCTGAATGGGTAGGACACAGCAGAAACGGTTTTGCATCCTCTTTTCACTTGGGAATGTTCCTTATATCTATTTTTAAAAGTCATTTGAACTGTGCTTACACATTATAATGCTCCAGTACATTTGTAGTTGACAACATATAATACCTCTTACCCTTTGGTTTTCTTTGAAGCTATGACTAGAAATACTGAGGTGAATTTTTTAGTTGCTTTTAAAAGCTTACCTTTGTAGGATTGGCTTCCCTGGTTGCCTCAGCAATCTTAAGTCTTAACAGAAGTCTCCTTTCTTGCTCATTCACACTGAACCTTAACCAAGAATTTCTATTCTCATTTGTTTTATCCTCAAAGTTGAGGAGGGAACATGTAAAGTACACAATCTAGTGAGAGGAGCATTAAAACATATTGTATAACTCTCCTTTTCTATCCACCTCTGTGATGAAAAGTTTAACATTTAAAAGGCGTGGTTTCTTTCTCCTCTCTTCCTTGGCTACAAAATTTTGCCTGAGGTGGAGAGATTAGCTCTTACTTGCTGCCCTCCCTTCAGCTTTAGATAACCTTCATGTCTTCAAGTTAACCCCAGTGTAGCCAGCACGGAACAGTGAATTGTTGGTCCATGTGCTGTGTGTTGCTGTGTGTGCTGTTAGTCTTGGTTGGATAGTGTGGTTTAGGCTTCAGATAATTGTTAGCTTGGGGGTTTAGTGGAATATATCTCAAGTTCAAGTGACACAGACATCTGTCCATCTGTAAAGCAAACTTTGTTTAAAAATACAACCAAAGCCAACAACAATGATATCCCTAAACAACCTTCCCCAGAAAACTCTGGAAAAGCCCAAACCAAACCTCCTTATATTTCTCAAGAAGACTTGTTCCCTGAATCATGGTCTTGTTTAGAGCCAAATTGAAGGTTTGGAGAAGGAGAACCTGCTTGAGGGATTCATTAAAAATCTGCTTGCTCGGTTAAACTGATGTGGCCATTTGCAGCTTCTGCCTTGTGAAGCCGAGTAACCTAATGTTGGGGCTGTTCCGTGAAAGAAGGTGGTGGCACTGGAAGCTGAGTTAAGGGCACAGGAACAGTGTCCTTGTTGGTCAGAGTAACTTCATGGAGCACCCATTGGAGTTCTGTGCTTTGGGTTCCTGAAAACAAGCCTTGAAAGATACAGGCAGAACAAGAATATCTCTTGCTTCTCTGCAGAGATTACATTTATTTTCACTGTGAAAGAAATGTTAAAGTAATTGTTGGAGGTGCTTGAATTTGTTGGAATTGCAACCAAATCACCTGAGCTTAAATGTGTGTTCAGTTCCATTTCTTTCTTGGTTTAAGTGTTAAGAGATTTGCCTAAGATGCTGTAAGGCTGAGGATTTAAGTGCTGCATTCTATTGTGACTCACTGAGCGTTCTCCAGCCCACTGATGTCTGTAGACCTTTCCCTCTTACCCAAGTTCGTTACTTCATTAGTTTGTGTTATGGTTTTGCATTTCCTTCCATTGTGTCTCTTGCTGTGGTTAACAGCTGCCAGAGAAGGAATGCCAAGCCCTTGCGTTTTATGCAGAAATCTTGAGAAGATCATAATGAAGGTTCGGTTTCTTTGTTCTGTGGAGTGTTTCAGTTGTGGGAAACTGGCTTTCCCTCTGTTCTGTTTTGAGCTGGCTTTCTGGGCACTCTTGAGGACATGGGAGTTCTGAACAGTTCGTGTGTTTTAGCAGCAGTCATGGATCTGAACCTAAAAACTGCCAACTGGAAATGTGAAGTCCTGGTCCCCAGCATTGGGAAGAGTCCACTTCTGTCAAATAACTACAGGAGTGGTGCATGAGTTAAAAATTCATTCTTATTTGTACTATTATTTTGCTTCTGGGGACTGTTTGTAAGTGATGCCTCTGTTTGTTCTTCCCAACAGCTGAAAGAGATCGATGCCAAGAAGATTGTCAGAGCGATGTTGTCTTATGTGTGGCCCAAGGACAGACCAGACCTTCGCGCCAGAGTAGCCATTTCACTGGGCTTCTTAGCCAGTGCAAAGGTAGGAGCAGAAACTTCATTATACTGTGGTAGTTCCTGTTCCTGGGGTTCCTACAAGGAATCATTGTCTTTTTTGTCATTTAAGGGCTTTTCCAGTCTTCAGATGCCTGCTTTCTGTTTGAGGAGCGTAGAGTATTAGAAATAACAGTTTGGATTTTTCAGCAGGGTTCACAGGCTTGCAGTGTATGTGTGTGTGTGGTTGGGGAGGTGATGGTGACGACCAGAATTTTTATTTCCATTGCTCACATTAGTTTCATCCTGGATTTTCCATTACCAGTTAATCATTTGCATCATCAGTTACAGAAATGGGGATAAATGCAAGTTAAAGGTTACTGACAGATCTTCTGTTTGTGGTTGGTGCTGTATCTGTCAAACAGGATTTCTTCAAGTCTCTGTGTCCATTTTCAGCTCTGAACGTGGGCATCGTGGTGTTACCTACTCACTACTCTTGCCATGCAGTAGAAAAGGGGATTTAAACTCTAAGCCTTTTCTTGATATATCTGTGCAAGATCACGGTGGAATTTCTAGTGTTGGGACTTGTTTGTTGTCCTAATATGAAAGAAACAGTCTAACATGTTTGAATTGAACCATTTGAAGGATTTCTCTTGTACTCTTCTGAGTACGAATTGGAGGCGGCTCTTACCTTTACTTCAGTGTTTGAAAGGATCTATTCTACTCTTACCTGCCACAAAACTAGTGTTTATTCATTCTTAGAGGAAATTGGCCTGCAAAAGCTCTCCACAGGTCCGTGGAGTATATAGTTTAGAGTTTGTGCAAACCTTGTGGAAACAGTTCAGAAGAGCAAATGTTGGCTTTGTGTAAAAAATCTTTTGCTATAAGGGAGGAAAAAAAAAAAAGAAATAGGTACTGAGGGACATGGTTTAGAGATTGGTGGGAATGGTTGGACTCGATGATCCAGTGGGTCTCTTCCAACCTGGTGATTCTATGGTTCAATGATTCTATGAAAACATTGGTAGTAAATTTCATTGAGACCTGTGACTCAACTAGGTGACTTGTAAGTATGGGGGTTTTAACCACGTGTAAAGCTCATATTCATGTTTTGCTGGGATAAGCTGAGGTAGGTACTGCATAGCAGAGTTTTAGTGCTTCAGCTGGTTGCACCAGCAGCTTATTGACATTCAGCACCATTGCCATGTCACAAAAAAGGACATGGCAAGAAGAAACAAATTTCAGCTCTGTAGGTGTTAAAAGAAGAGTAGTTGGAAGAGAAATGTGCTCGTTTGAGCTGCGGAGGAAGGGCCAATCGCTTGGTCTGCAGCTCTCTGAGCAGTCTATCAGGCACTGCCTGGTCCTGTCTGCAGTCGATATTTTAGTTTGCACTGCTCTGATAACGCAGGTGATGACATGCATAGTGTGTCTGTTCAAGTGAACCCTCATTCTTTTCCTGTGCCTGCACGAAACATGCAGCAATGCTTTTGGTGACACTTCTGGAATATGTGCCTGCTCCAAATACAGATGCTCGGAGTGTTTGGCCTTGTGTGCTGTGCGGGTTACCCTCACAATAATGGTTAACTGATGGTGTGCTTGGTTCCTTGAGGTTTTGTGATCCACTTCTATTATAAGAATACCTCACTTTCCAGGTGGATGTAAAAGTTCTCCTAACTCACTCTCTTTTTAAAGCTTCTTGCTTGTAATGTGGGTAATGATCTCAGTGCAGTTTTGATGGAAGTTTGAAGTATTCTCTATTTTCTCTCTACTTTCCTGATTTGTAGGGTTATGTGACTATGGTGGAGGAGGTGAATCTAGAATCCAACCCTGCATGTGGCAGCATTGTACCTTGTCTGCAGGAAATCAGTTGATGTTTCAAGCACTTTCTAAGGTGTAGTGAAAACAAAATTGGTGACCAGGGTACCCGACTGTTGCAAAGAGCTGGTTTTAGTGTAATACAGAGCTATTAAATTTCTACTGGAAGAGAGACAATTCCCTCTGTTACAAAACCAGATTCTTAATTGCTCTTTGGGGAAGTAAGTTGTATTTTTCTTAAGCATTCTGTTAAATATGCTGCCCAGGGAGGTGGTTGATTCGCCTTCCCTGGAGGTGTTTAAGTTACGGGTGGACAGGGTCCTGAGGGACATGGTTTAGTGTTTTGTGGGAGTGGTTGGACTCGATGATCCAGTGGGTCTCTTCCAACCCGGTGATTCTGTGATTCTGTGAAGTTTCCTCCTTCGCATTCTGTACAAGCCGTGGTGTCCAGAGTGGCTTCCCAGAAGCAGAGCAGAAAACCTAATGAGCTTTGCCCAGGTTTTAGGAGATGCCTGTTAAAGCAGAAACTTTTATGAGAATGTTTGGTTTGGAAAACAAGGATTTTGGGTGGAAAGCACACCACAAACTCTATAGAGAGTGTATGTTATGACTCCCTGGTTGACAGATTTCCTGGTAGTCTCCTGGCTGTCCTTGGTTAGCATTCTCGGGTTTCTTCTGTTTCTGTCATGCTGAGCTACATTAGAACTCGGGCATCATCGGATAACTGCAATTTACCAGTTACCCCTCATGGTGTGAGCTGCACCCACTCTTCCTTTGCAGAGTAATTTTTCTTGAATTGCTTCCTGTTCACATGTGCTTGGTACGCCCATAGGTGCTGTGGCACATCCAACCATGGTTTGTTACAGAGCTCCCATCAGGTTGTCCTGAGCCCAGAATGTCTGCCTTTCTTGCAGAACGAACAAAAGGTCACTTTGTCTGAGGGAAAATTAAATACAAATTAGTTTACCTGTAGCTTGCCTGGACCGTGTATAATCCTGTTGCTCATTATCTCATTTGGGAGCCCTTTTTTGCTGCTGCTCATGAGGTTAATTGCAACGTACTTGATGGAGCACACAAGCAGTGCTCTAAGGTTTCTGTGCTGCGCAGTTGTGTCAGCACAAAGCTGCCAGCAGATCTCACTCTTCGCTGCAGTCCTGGCCTTGTTTCTTTGTTCACTATGAACGTGTCTGTATCTGAAGGATTTACACCCCTATTATGGGTTTTGTCTGAAGGCTGCTTGTTGTCAGGGGTTTTGCAGAGAGTTGTGCGGTCCTGATCCCTGCTGCTGGTTGTCTTCCCCCGTAAGAAACACTGGCTTAAGCTTTTTGGCCACTTTCCTTGGAGTCTGACAGAAGTTTGTTTAGGTTTTATACCTCTGTATTTCTAAAGTTAAGTTTACAGTTAGAAAAGCGGATCCAAATGGTGACTCTGAGTCCGAGGCTGTAGAATGGTAACAGTTTTATTCCAGAGAAACCACGGAAGAGAGGTAGATTGTGGAATCATCAGCCGTGGGAAAAAACTTTGAGAATTCACATCAAGTTTGAGTGAGGCTGGTTGCACAAAAAAACCCACAAAAAAGCTGGAGATCATACCTCCTTGTCCTACTGCTGGGGAAATTATTTCTTATTTCTCTGTCAGTCTCTCAGTTCAATGAAGTTCAGGTTTAAAGCAAAAGCTGATTTGTGTGCAGCTACTGAAGACCCTGCGGTTACAATCTGTCTTGGCTCCTTCTGCAGGCCCAGTTGCCTGTCATGAACAAATTATTATGATGTTTAGTTCCTTTTTGTCTGCACGTAACCACTACTAGTATTGCTTTCCTTCAAAGGGAACAGTTTGTATAACTTTCATGACTGGGAGCTGACAGGATGGAGTCTTCTTCAGGGCTACCAAAGTCTTCTTTTCTCTTAGAAGATTTGTTGTGTTGTGACATGCTTTAAATTTTTATCCTAAATATTTATAGGCTATCTAGATGTGTGCGATCTGAAATTTCAACAGAAAGACAGGTGAGAGGGAGTACACAAGGAATACCTATAATGTCAGATGCAGATCAACCTGCACTGGTTCTACATAGCTGGACTTTTTTTTTTTCCCACGTTCCCTCTTGGATTTTTTTTGTCTTCTTCACTGGGCAATTGTGAGGGACCACATGTGTAGTAAATGCTACTTTGCTTTTCATTTTCTTCCCTTTTTCTTCTGTGACACAAGCAGAAAGAAGTGCTTGGGCTTCTGTGAAGCTGGGTTAAACACATTTTGTGACCTTCTACCCTCTTTTGAACCGTATTTTGTGGCTTTTTTAGCAGTCTTTCCTCTGTAAGGGATGTTGTTCTCTGTTNAACTGGGCTCTTCTGCCAAGTGACAGGGGACAGGACAAGAGGGAATGGCCTCAAGCTCTGCCAGGGGAGGTTTAAGCTAGAGATTAGGAGGAAGTTTTTCACACAAAGGGATGTTGGGCATTGGAACAGGCTGCCCAGGGAGGTGGTTGATTCACCTTCCCTGGAGGTGTTTAAGGGACGGGTAGACGAGGCGCTGAGGGACATGGGTTAGCGTTTGATAGAAATGGTTGGACTCAATGATCTGATGGGTCTCTTCCAGCCTGGTGATTCTATGATTCTATTTCCACAAATGGAGTTGTTGGATGTGTACATTTTTATTGGTCCAGAGATAAATTCAGTCATCTTCACATCAACATTTCTTTGTGAATTATTGGCAAAAGAGTTCGGTGCATCCTAGTTTTATTGTGTTGAGGCTCAGCCTGTCACTAATTCATCATCTTTATTAAATGAGAAATACTGAGAGAAGAGCAAAAGGAGAGATAAGCCTGTTTGCCTTAGAAGTAGCACAGTCCCACAAGGGAGCAGAGATAATGGTGCATTGTCAGCTTAAAACAGGGCAGCCAGTTAAAGCCACGTTTAAGCTCATTTAAGCAAGATGCATAGCAGTCTAACTTGCTATTAACTGTGGGCAATTGAGGTGCCGTGATTTCATGGGTGCTGTATTTGCTTTCCAATAAATTCAGGCAGGGATAGCTGTTTATTCCAAGTTATAAGTAGAAAGCGTACAAATTTCTATTAAAAGGGTCTTCTAAGTTATGTAACCCTCAGGCATGAAGAAAAGGAGGGAAGCCTGTACAGATGTGGCGTACAACAGCTGTTTTGCACAGTCGCTCTCCACAGGATGCATTTAATGCTCGCTGTGATGTGCCAGCAAATCCAGGTAGAACGAGTTCTGAGTTTCAAGCATTTCCTCCATTGGGGAGAATTATGTTGATACAGAAGAAGCCTGCAAAATTGTAGGCTGTTACCGGCTAAATTAATAGCAACTGGAGGACTTCTCTTTTCTTTAAATGCACTTTAAAATATCTCTGTAGTTGTATTTCTAAGTTTCCTGTAGTGGAGCACAGTCTGCTGAAGAGTGACATCCCTGCAGAGGGATTGGTAAGGATCTGCAGCAAATCAAGCCAGTCTGCGTGACCACACTCTGGTCTGCTACAGAGCAGCGTCTCCCTGGGGAACCTGCACTCTGTCATGTTGGTCATCACTTCAGCATGCATGGTAGCGTATTCTTCTTTAAGAGCAAAACGCCACCCAAAAATCAAGTTTTAGTAACTCTGAAGGGAAAGTAGCATTTGATTTTGCTCGGGAGGGAGTGGAGATTCGGATTCCAGTGTTGTCAGGATTCCAAATCTCTGTTAATGCATTCTCTGTTCTTAGGCTTAGTGCTTAAGGTCTGAGCGGGTCATATAATTGAAGCTGTCGGACCTTACTGTACACTGCTGCTCTGAGGGTATTTGTTGCTTTCTGCAGATAATGCTGATCTTGGGCCTTTTTTTTTTCCAGTGGAGATGTTCTTGGTTCTTGTCTATTAAAAAGGGAGCTGTTGCTGGCTGACTTTCAGGTGTGCACTGGATGTGTTTGAAGCAGGAACTGATCTTCCAGCTGTCTTCTTTCAGGCATAAACCAACCAGTCATAACCTCAGCTGGATGCATTCAGGTCTCCTCTGTCTCCCTTTGGGAGCTGTCTGGATGATTCTGTATGGAGAGTTTTGTAGTGCTTTTTTCTCTTCTGCCCTCCACTCGTTTTTTTTTCTAGTTGGTAGGTAATGTGATATAATTTTTGATAGGAATGGTTGGACTTGATGATCCGGTGGGTCTCTTCCAACCTCGTTATTCTGTGATTCTGTGAATAATGTAACAGTGGTTTCTTGAAGATTTTCAGTATTTTCTGTTGCTGCTGTTGTGCAAGTGGGAAACACTGAAACCGGTCTCTTTACCTGCCTGGCCATCCTGCGTTTTACCTGTGGAGGACAGCACCATGGTTTGAGGAGATGTGTTTGGGTTCTGGTGCCTGTACAAAAATACCTAATGAGATACTGTATGTTGGGCTATGGACATGGCTTTGATGTTCTGTTTGACAGCTCGGAAGCTACTAACAGAGTGGTGGGAAGTCTTCTGAGCTTCTGTGCCAAGTGCAAGGGTTGATGTTGGTATTGGGGTTTGCAGTGATGGTGGAAATGGAAAGCATTAAATGCTGAGGTGGTATTAACAACCAGAAAAGAGGATTGGTTAACTTTTCTTTGACTTCACTGTAGCTGTGATTTGACACATCTCAAGTGACCGGTGTTAAGGTGTGTTGAGTTGTTACTTTTGTAGCAGTAGTTCATGCTGCTACTGGTGCCACCAAGAGCAAAGAACCTGTAATGATGGCATCACTGAGTAGCATTGTGGGTACGCGTCCTGCAGTGTCTGCTGCTTGACTCATTTCCAAGCCTCGCTATTGCAGGCCTTAGCACTCAGCTTCTGTTTAAGCACCTTTGTATGTAGAATCATAGAATAGTTTGGGTTGAGAGGGACCTTAAAGATCATCCAGTTCCACCCCTGCCATGAGCAGGGGCACCTCCCACTGATCAGGGTGATCAAAGCCCCATCCAACCTGGCCTTGAACCCCTCCAGGGATGGGGCAGCCACCACTGCTCTGGGCAACCTGTGCCAGGGCCTCCCCACCCTCATAGTGAAGAAATTCCTCCTTATGTGTAGCCTAAACCTGCCCCTCTTCAGTTTACGCCCGTAGCCCCTCATCCTATCATTACAAGCCTTTGTGAACAATCACTCCCAGCTTTCTTGTAGTCCTTCCATGTACTGGAAGGTTGCTCTAAGGCCTTCTCAGAGCCTTCTGCAGGCTGAATAAGCCCAACTCTCTCACCCTGTCCTCATATGGGCAGTGCTCCAGCCTTCAGATCATCTTTGTAGCCTCCTCTCTGAACCGATTCCAACAGCTCCATCTCCTCCTTATGTTGAGGGTGCCAGAACTGGGTACAGTTTGTTTAGTGTGGTTAAACTGATATTTGAAAGGGGCCAGTGAGAGATAAACTAAGGCTGCAGTCCCAGAAGCAAAGACCTTGTAGTATGGAGAATGTTGTGCTTGAAATGGAGAGCCATCTCACCCCTGCAGTGTGAACTAAACAGAGCAGAGCAATTTCAGAAAAGAATTGTGCTGCATAGATATCTCTAGTAATGCATGTGGTGTTCTTGCGCTTCCAGGCCATGAATATATTGGTTCCCTTCATGTTTAAATATGCAGTGGACAACCTCAACCAGGTATCTGGAAACGTGCTCCACCTCGGCGATGCACCGCATACAGTGGCAACGGTGGCGACTGCTGTCCTCATTGGCTGTAAGTGGCATTCCTGAGCCTGTCAACAAATGTTAACGCTCTTGAGGACAGGGCTGGGATCATGGGGCTTCTGACCTTGGCGCTGCCAAGCATCTGGGGTGGTTATTTCCGAGTTGCTGTGCTGTTGATGTCCATTTCCAGTGTTCTGTGACCTTGCTTCTGGTATTCCAATTAAAAAATGAAATAATGCTTATAGAAATAACGCTTATAGAAATGATTCTTGATTGTAAATCCTACCCTTTCTTATAACCAGCTGAAAAAGAAATTGATTTAAAATGTGCGCACAATGGTTTATAAATGAAAAATAGCATACATTTTTGGACCAATTAAGTGTAAATTACTTTGAACTAAAAATGTTGAAAATATATAAAGAACGAGGCTAATGTAATTTCATGCATGAAGGGAAGTTGGAAATGTAATTATTTTCATTTTGTGAACTTTTTCATCTTTTTTTAGATGGTATCTCGAGAGCTGGGGCAGCGTTATTTAATGAGGCTCGAAATGCAGTGTTTGGGAAAGTGGCTCAAAATTCAATCAGAAGGATAGCAAAGAATGTTTTTCTTCACCTCCATAACCTGGATTTGGCATTCCATCTAAGTAGGCAAACTGGAGCTCTGTCAAAAACCATTGACAGAGGAACAAGAGGCATCAGTTTTGTTCTGAGCGCTTTAGTATTTAATCTAGGACCTACGATGTTTGAAGTGGCGCTGGTCAGTGGAATTCTGGTGAGTGGCGATTCTTCCTGAGTTAGAATTGTCTCACTTAGGAATAATATATTGATTTCCTTCTGGCAAAGACTGAGTACTAATAATACTACTAGTACTGATAATTGAATGCACAAGGTAGTTCTTAAAGCCACTCCTATAAAGTAGAGCAACCCATCATTTTCAAATATCGCATCCCTTCAACTGGGTTCTTTTAGATTATTTTCACAATTACTGCCCATCTGCAGCCAGTGGTGTTTGTGTGCATAGTTTTAAATGTTCTTCTTCAGATTCATTGAAAAAAAATGAAATTAGAGAAGAAGAGTGTGCCCGTCAGTGTCAGAACTACCTGGCAAATACCGAGGTATCGGAATATGGATGCCTGGGCCTGTTGTGTCTTAGCGTGTTGAGGACAGAGGAGGAGTGGCTGCTGGTGCAACTCTGAGGGCTGATATGTCCTTACCCAGAGCTTAACAGTGAGAATAATCTCTTGGAAAACAGACTGCTGCTTGCAAGTTCTAACTTTAATAAACTCAATTTTAAACTTTGCTTTTATGAGCCATGCTTACTGTCCTAGAAATCAGAATCTTTGGATATTTATATGCTGAAATCTAAATCTTGATTTTGTAGCTTAGCCTAAGTTAAAAGCAAGAATCTTTAGTTTAGTCCCCTTCTTTTTAGAAGGACTTAATCAAATTTGAATGTAACAACGTCAGCTATAACCCCCTGTTGATGTTGGGTTAAATCATGTAACCTTTGGAAGTTGCAAAACAAGCTGGCTGTCGGCCAGCTGCCTCCAGGCTTTAATTTGTCTCCTTACATCTTTTTTCCCCCTGATGCATCCTGAAGGAGAGAACAAGTGTCATAAATTGTTCTGCAAGGCCATCAATTTTCTTCTTCCACAGTCTTCAGTTTTCTTTCAAAATCCACCCAAAAAGCATGAAAACATGCAGTTATTTGTGAGATAACAGCACAAACATCAGCAACATTTACGTTTTACAGTGGCCAAAGTGACTTTTCAGTATTGTGTTATGTGCTGCTTCTTGGTTATCTCCACCCCTTTTTATCCACACCCTTGTCCTCACTGCTTCCCATTTAAATTCGTGCAAGTGTTGAGTCTTGGGCTGTTCAGAGCCAGGAGGGTGCTGGGAGGGACCTGCAGAGTTCTTGGCTCAGGCTGTGCTGTCATCATTTTGAGACAACAGTGACGTTTTGAAAATTATGACTTTTTCCTGCCCCCCTTATTTTAAATACTCCAGTATCACAAATGTGGTGCCGAGTTTGCGTTGGTGACCTTGGGGACACTGGCAGCCTATGCAGCGTTCACAATAGGAGTCACACAGTGGAGGTAAGGCTGCCCTCAGACCCATCAGAGTGCCCAGTCTTATCTCAGCCTCAGCTCCTGACTGTATTAAACCTTCATTTTACAGGACTAAATTTCGAATAGAAATGAACAAAGCAGATAATGATGCGGGAAATGCAGCAATTGACTCACTGCTGAATTATGAGACTGTGAAGGTAAGAACAATCTTTCCTACCAGGGTTTTTGTCTCCTGCCAGCCTGAGGAGAGTGAGTTGTAAGATTCATCCTTTATAGGCTGCATATTTGAGCAACAGCATATTTCCTAAAACTTTATCAATTTGAAGAGTACTACAGGATGTTGACAGAGTAGCATGAAAGTTGTTAATGGGGCTGGAAAATTTGGTTTTACAATTAAAGAGCGAGAAGTTTCTTTTATGACTGAATTGCCTTGGCCATCAGGTTCTGTAAAAATTTAAAATCTAAACATAGACTCTGGAAGAAGCTTCTCTTCACTTGTTTGCAGAATTGTTTTCTGAAGGTCAATATGTGCCATTGTCCTCTCAAATGACCGCGTGTACCGTTTGTGTTACCTGTTGCGGTTTGTAGCACTCCATTGCGGTTTTTGCAGGAAAGAAACGATCTCTGTTAATAGCAGCAAAAGAACTATTAAAAAGTCCCGTGGACAGCTTTGAAATTGTCCAGGTGCGTGTTTGTTTTATGCTGCTTTTTACTGGAGATCTGGAGCTGGGAAGGTAAGCTGTAGAGTTAGCTGTGAAGCAGGACCCAGGAGCAGACAGTGTGTGAGAAGTGCTGCTCTGGAGAATTTGTCGTCCTCAGTGACAAGGATGCTCTCATACACAGGGGACAGTAACTCTTCTTGCTGGTATCTGCTGGCAGGTGGTGCTTGGTTTGGATGTTGATTGGGTACAAGTTCTGCAAGAGAAACACGTGGTGTTATTAGAACGCGAGGGTGGCAGGGGGCTCCATGTTTCCTGTCCCAGTGCAGGATGTGCTAGGGTTTGCTCGTGGTTTTTATCCTCACACGCCAACCTTTTATCTTCTTTTCTCTTCAGCTCTTAGCAGTGCTGAAGGGGGACTGTGTGTGTATCTGTGCATTTGGCATGTTTACATGGAACTTTTAACCTCATTAGAAGTCCAGTCTGGTGTGTTTGAGAATGTCATGTTTCTTATTTTTGTATGTGTCATAGTATTTTAATAATGAGAAATACGAAGCCCAACGATACGATGGATTCTTGAAGACGTATGAAAATGCTTCCCTGAAGACTACCTCTACTTTAGCTCTCCTGAACTTTGGGCAGAATGCGATATTTAGTGTTGGCTTAACGGCCATCATGGTGCTCGCCAGCCAGGGCATTGTTGCAGGTAATTCATCTGTCTGTAAGCTAAAATCCTTTATCTTAATTCATCCATAAGAGATTTTAATTTTTATTAACTTACAGTTGATGTGATGGTTCATTTTGAGAGTTCTTGCTTGAGAGCTTTGGGTATTTCTGCTTCTCGAGGTGTTATTGATCCCATTCTCTCTCTGTGTAGATCTCAATAACGAGTGTGGTTTTGATAGGAACATTTTATAAGGTTAGCAGTTAAGAGAAAGATCTTAAGAAAATGTAACTTCAGGAAGTTTCTGTTGAAAGATTGTGAAAGACACTTGTATAAATACAAATACATATGTGGGCATTATGCAAAGGCCTCTTCTTTTTGTCCTCCTTCCTTCCCACGTTGGTAAGAGTCTGAACCTTTCTTGTGTACCTGCGTGCTTTCTCTAGTAGTTTGTTGCCAGTGTCCTTCACTTTCCTTATATTATTAAGCTCATATAGCTAAAAGAATTGTCTGCATGTGTTAGTTTTCCATCTGTATTTGTCTGATTTGCTACCTGAAGTCAAAACTGCTGGCTTAGGGAGACACAGCGCAAGCCTCATGCAGCATAGTGAAGAGGCTCAGCTAAACCAAGGGGAGGGTTAGAGTGAAAATAATGATGCTTTAAACACTGTTAGCATCCAGATGTGTTTGAAGGGCAGACCTTTCTATCATATTGCATTTCGTGCAGCTGGTTTTCTGCTTTTAAGAGGTGTCAGGACCATGAAGAGTTACGCTGTGAAGGAATGGGTCTGTAGGTGCAGTTCGTGGCTGTCCTTAAGAGAATTAACCTTTAAGCCAGATGACAGAAACACGGCTTTAAATAATCTTTCTGGGTCTGTTTCAGCTAAACCGACTTGTCACTTACCTTTAGCTGCTGGTGTGTCATCCTGAGCTCCCCCTTGATCAGTGTATTTGATATTAAGCTGAGGTTCTAACTATGCGCTGTATACAGTGTGAAAGGCTTCTCCTGATCGTGACAGTTCTATCCTTTAGATTTGTCTGTAATTGTACTTAAAGATTCTTTATGGCTTCTTGCTTTCCTGGGTTAGTTCCTACTCTTCTATCTTATTTATGCCCCTTTATGTTTCTCTCTGTGGAATTCGAAGTCTGTTTTCTGTGAATTTCCAGCTGTGCTTTTTGTCTTGTTTTCCAGATGCTATTATAGCTTTAATTTGTTAGTGAAATCCACTCAAACATTGCCATTCCTTTCAGGCACCTTGCACCTTCCTCTGTAAAACCTGATCTTCTAGGAATGCATTTTGTTTAGTGTTTAAACATTTGGGTTTAGAAATGGCATAAACTAAACACATCTTGATTGACTGGGTTATTTTTTAAAATCTTTTGGTGCTTCCTAACCAGAAAACCCTTCAAAGCGTCCTTATTTTCTCGCATCCCTTTTGTCTTAAGGTACCCTTTCTGTTGGAGATTTAGTGATGGTGAATGGATTGCTGTTCCAGCTTTCTCTTCCCCTAAACTTCCTGGGAACAGTGTACAGAGAGACAAGACAAGCACTTATAGATATGAATACCTTGTTTACACTTCTCAGTGTAGATACCAAAATTAAAGTAAGTAGTAGCTTATTTTCCTAATGTATCTGGGTACTTATTAGGGCTGGTTTCTGGTAATTGCTGGCATTTCACCCTGTTTGTTACCTTCCAGGTTTAATTTCTATGCAAGAAAGATATTGTGTAAGGATGAGGTTCTGCCTTCTCTTGAAGTGCAGTTAGTGCAATAGCGACTGCTCTTTGCTTGCAGAACCTTTAGGTGACAGCAGAAGTTGTTTCACAGAAGCTGTGTTTGTAATGACATTTTTTAATTAAAGTATTCATGCCTCGTGCTTGAATTTTTATTTGTAATTAATGATGCAGAATTCATTACTGCAGAAGAAATTTTTACCTTCTTTGGGGAAAAGGAGGAGCAAACCTATATCTCTTGTGTGGTGGATTGTAATTATTTCCAACATACCCATGCTGCAGTGTCTATTTGCCTTTTTCTGAGCTGGGAAGTGGGCTGTTTAGCTTGTTGAACTGTTTGAGATGCTTTCTGAGGCAGCACGTGAGTTGCACTCTTCTTCAACAGGACAAAGAGCTGGCTCCACCCCTGCAGATCACACCTCAGACTGCTGCCATCACCTTTGATAATGTGCATTTTGAATATCTCGAGGGGCAGAAAGTCCTTGCTGGAGTGTCTTTTGAAGTCCCTGCAGGAAAGAAAGTGGCCATTGTAGGAGGTAGTGGGTCAGGGTGGGTAAATGGACTAAATATACCAATCAATGATGCAGAACCTTATTTCTTAAATGCATTTGTTTTTCCGTTGTGCTTTTTATTACTTTTGTTTGTGACATTAGTTCCGTTTGGAGGTAATAAACGGCAAACCAGAAACATAGCAATTTCAATTTTTAGCTTCAATTCTTTTCAATTTCAGGAAAAGCACAATTGTGAGATTATTATTTCGTTTCTATGAACCTCAGAAAGGAAATATTTATATTGCTGGACAGAACATACAAGATGTCAATTTGGAAAGTCTGAGAAAGGCACTAGGAGTTGTACCTCAGGTACGCTGTGTTTTGTTCTCTCCACATAGCACATCCTAATAGAAATTTTCAGCATTCTGGGACTGTGGCTCTCTGAAGGCCAGTCATGAGGCAGGTGTGTTGTCTTAACTCCTTTGAAAGTCACCACCCTGCATTCCGCTCTTCCCTGTCCCCCAGGAAATGTTTTTATGTGCATCATCCTATTGATCCAATTTCTGAAATGTGCTTAAGCCTCTTCATGGGAAGCTGCCTCCAGCTTTAAGTGATTTAGCTTTATAGTTGATTACCACCCATAATAAGTTAGCAAAGTATGCCTAACACATATTTAGGACACAATGTATTAATAATCCCATTTTTATGAAAGGAATCTTCCCCAAATGCGTTTGATGTCAGACTTTGTAGAAAATTATAAGCTGTTCTGTGTTGATTTCTTTCATAGATTGGGACAGTTTTTAAACTATTGTTCATGGTTTCTTATATAAAACATTCTTTTCATAAACGTAGGATGCCGTTCTCTTCCACAATACCATCTATTACAACCTGCTCTACGGCAATATTGATGCAACACCAGAAGAGGTGTATGGGGTAGCGAAGTTGGCCGGGATCCACGATGCCATTCTTCGAATGCCAAATGGTTACAACACTCAGGTTGGTGAACGAGGACTCAAGCTCTCAGGTGCGTTCTTAAAGCACACAAGTCCTTTTTATCCTTGATTCCTGGTTTATCCCTCAGGTAGACTAGCTTTTANTGTTCTGTGTTGATTTCTTTCATAGATTGGGACAGTTTTTAAACTATTGTTCATGGTTTCTTATATAAAACATTCTTTTCATAAACGTAGGATGCCGTTCTCTTCCACAATACCATCTATTACAACCTGCTCTACGGCAATATTGATGCAACACCAGAAGAGGTGTATGGGGTAGCGAAGTTGGCCGGGATCCACGATGCCATTCTTCGAATGCCAAATGGTTACAACACTCAGGTTGGTGAACGAGGACTCAAGCTCTCAGGTGGGTTCTTAAAGCACACAAGTTCTTTTTATCCTTTTGGCTACCTCAGAGCTGATTCCTGGTTTATCCCTCAGTCAGACTAGCTTTTCGCTTATTTATAATATAACCTAATTATAAGGCTAACTATTTATATGAAGAACTATAGTTTAAGGCAACTGTAGTCCACAAGATATTTAAAGGAATGTATTATCAGGGCATAGCATTATATGGGTCGATCTGTAAGGACTTAGATGCAATCAAGTTAAAATTCTCTATCTTATGATCTGTTTGGGTAAAGGAATGTGTATACATGAAATCAGGAGCGCTGTGTGTGTGTGCTTGCCTGTGGGGTGTGATAGGTTTATATGTCTGCATAGACCTTCCAGATGTTAGTTTTTAAATCTAGACTTGTGGCAGCTGAGAGTACAAGGTTTGATTCTTCTGTTGGTAGTCAGGAAAGTGCTGGGATGTGTGATGGCAGCTGAGTTGTTCTGGATGCTCTTGATAATGACAGTGCCTTCGTGTCTTACATGTTTCTTACCCATGAATTGTGTAAGGAGCAACATTAAAATGGTGTCTGCATATCTGCAGGGTATGGATTTATATTACACAACCTTGGGATCAAAACAAAAAGCATGAGTTTAGGCTCTCTGAATCCCTCTGCATTTGGGTGTGTGGTCTGTAGCAGAAATGTTCTAACCTGGAAGGATCCCCTCCACACCAGCCTCCCAGGCCACTCTTACAAAAAATGCACTTCACTCTTTTTCCTCTTAAGTCACCTGTAATAAATCACATGCTCTTGCTCATAGGGAAGGTGGCCTTTGAAAACAAATATTCTTCCTGTGACAGAGTTGACAGAATGGTAATGTAAGATGAGAGATCCCATGGAAACTGGGAAGTGTTTAAGTTTCCCATGTTCTGTTTCTGTTTTTCGTTAGGGGACATAGGATTTCACAAATACAGAGTGAAGTCTACCTTCCTAAGCAGCAGCCAGACTCTGCTAGGGTGCTTTCCATCTTAAATCTCATAGGTTGAAGTTCCATTGAGACAAAGTGATGCTGTCTATCACCTAAATGTTACACTTAACCAAGAGTGCCTTGAAACGCAAATTAAATGACTGTTTTGGTGGAAGGATACATTATTATTAGGTTATTTTATTAGATTTTAAATAAATCTTTATCATCTTATAGCTCTTATTTCACTAGATACTTGATGCAAGATAAAATTGGATACTAATTTCATCAGGTTTCCCCATTTAATTTGCTGATGGGTTTGGTTTCCATCCCTGGTGAATATTATGAGAAACAGATGATGCATTTGCCAAGTTCATTAAAACCATCTCCTCTTTTCTTGTTTCGAAAAGCAAAATACGAAATAGTTTTGCTTAAAACTGCTAGCCAGCAGGAGCAGTGGTGGGACCATGGGTTTTTATATGGATTTGGCACCTTTCTAACAGAACCTTATAGGTGTTCAGGTAAGTGTGAGGTCACTGAAAATATTCGGAAGGCATTTGACAGGGTAGGTAGTGTGATGCTGAACTACATGTGGAGAGCACTAGGGGAGAAGCTGCAGCGCACGTACAGGCCGTGGCGCTGTGCTGACACATAGGACCTGGCTTCCTGAACAGCTTCTCCCGTACACACAACCTCACTGTTTGGCAAACTCTAAACTAACGTGTTGCAGAGCATAATTTTCTTCCACCCTGGCTCTGTGTGTGAGACACCACTGATGAGCAGAGAACATATCAGGTCAGCTATTTCCATTTGCAAGTAGGATGGAGCAGTGGAGAGCAGGCGCTGTGCTCTTGTGATTGAGGGACGGGCTTATAGAAGAGAGAAACTTAACCTCCTTGAAGTTTCCAAACTCATTTGAATTACTGAGGTTGCTTGAGGAGGTCCTGCACCCAGGTCAAAGCAATCTCAAGCACAGTTACAATCTGGGAGGAGAATGGATTGAGAGCAGCCCTGAGGAGGAGGACTTGAGGCTGCTGGTGGATGAGCAGCTCAGCATGAGCCGATAATGGGCACTTGCAGGCCAGAAAGCCAACTGTGCCCTGGGCTGCATCCAAAGCAGTGGGACCAGCAGAGTGAAGACTTCACCTGGAGCCCTGCATTCAGCTCTGGAGTCCTCAGGACAAAAAGGGCATGGAGCTATTGGAGTGAGTCCAGAGGGAGGGCACAGAGATGATCCAAGGGCTGGAGCACGTCCCATACAAGGACAGGCTGATTTAAGCCTGGAGAAGGGAAGGCTGAAAGGAGAACTTAGAGCAACTTCCAGTGCTGAAAGAGGCTCCAGGAAAGCTGGGGAGGGGCTCTTGATCAGGCAGTGCAGGGATAGGATGAGAGGGAACAGTTTTGAGCTGCAAGAGAGGAGATTGAGATGAGATATTAGGAAGAAATGTTTTGCTGTGAGGGTGGTGAGGCCCTGGCCCTGGTTGCCCACAGCAGTTGTGGCTGCCCCATCCCTGGAGGGGTTCAAGGCCAGGTTGGATGGGGCTTGGAGCCCCTGATCCAGTGGGAGGTGTCCCTGCCCATGGCAGTGGGGCTGGAACTGGATAGGCTGTGATGTCCCTTCCAACCCAAACCATTCTGTGATTCTATGATTTTCAGAGGATGGGAGGATGCAGAGGCAGGAGTGCAAGAGTGCAGCTTGTTCAGGCAGAAATGGTGCGTGGTGCGAAGAGGGTGAGCTGTCTGTGGTGTTTCCTACTGTGAAGGAATCCTGATCTCTCTGAACCAGAGCACCTGAGATTACATCCTGTGTCTAGAATGTGTGTGCAGGAGAAGGCAAGCGTGTTTGCAAAAGGGGAATGCAGAGAAGGTTAGAACAGAAACAAAATATGTGAAGCACAACTGTGGGTGAGTGAGCTGAAGATACAAAATAGGTACTGGCAGAACTGTAGAGAGCTGTGATAATGATGAAAGATTTCTTTTGTGCCACCTGTCTCCCCACACTGATAATTTCTAGAAAGAGGACTTAGACTAACAATATGTTTGAAATATCTTGGCGTGTACAGAGCAGTAGAATGGTTTGTGGTGGGAGGGACCTTCTTGTATACCGCAGAGGCATCTTTCCGTTGGTTGCTCAAATCAGTGTGCCATGTGTTGTTATTCAGATGGTATTTTAGGAAAAAAATCATCAAATTGGTTGTCAGGCATTGGAACAGGCGGAGTTTAAAGGATGGGTGAATGCGCTGCTTAGGGTCTTGGTTTAGTGGTAGCTTGGCAATGCTAGGTTAACATCAGCCTGGACTGAATGATCTTAAAGGTATTTTCTAACAGTGCTTTAACCGAAGTGGTTTTTAGAAAGTCAAGAGAAGTGCATTCTTATTCTGTTTTGTTTGTATTTAAGGAAAAAAGAGTATGTAAAACAACTTTCAGACACTGGATTTCTGAGATGATAGAAAAGGTCAGTGGGTACCTGCATTGAAGTAGTAACTTCAGTTTCTTATTTTCAACAAATTAGATGAGTATTGCAAACAGCATCACAGAATCACTAGGTTGGAAAAGACCCACAGGATCAAGTCCAACCATTCCTATCAACCACTTAACCCTAGTGATGAATGACTTTCAGTAATGTGTATGCTAACGTGCTCAGAAACATCTGCTCACCTTGAGTTCTCTGCCCTTTTCTAAAGGGATAAGTGATCTTGAATCCCTTTGGAGTTACCAGGGAGCGGGAACCTGTGTGCTTTGTTGTGTAACATGTGCAGATCTTTAGCAGCAGCAACTGTGATGTAAATTCAAAAACTTAAAGCGTCAACTCCAATGCTGTTGAGTTGAGAATGTCCTGATTGTAACNCACAGAATCACTAGGTTGGAAAAGACCCACAGGATCAAGTCCAACCATTCCTATCAACCACTAAACCCTAGTGATGAATGACTTTTAGTAATGTGTATGCTAACGCGCTCAGAAACATTTGCTCACCTTGAGTTCTCTGCCCTTTTCTAAAGGGATAAGTGATCTTGAATCCCTTTGGAGTTACCAGGGAGCGGGAACCTGTGTGCTTTGTTGTGTAACATGTGCAGATCTTTAGCAGCAGCAACTGTGATGTAAATTCAAAAACTTAAAAAGAGCCAACTCCAATGCTGTTGAGTTGAGAATGTCCTGATTGTAACCTCATTCTTTTTTTTCCCCCCCTTCCCTACGCTACCACCTTTCAGGAGGAGAAAAGCAGAGAGTTGCAATTGCCAGAGCAATGCTAAAGGACCCGCTTATTTTCCTCTATGATGAAGCTACATCATCTTTAGATTCAATTACAGAAGAAGTAAGTTGGGATAAAAGAAATACAGAACAAATGATGTAATGTTGTCTCGATTCTGATGCTGTCTCCTCGTTCTCCTCTCAGGAAGAATCTTGTTCTTTTTGCAAAATTACTGCTGTGTGTTTTCCTGGCATTATTAGTACAAGATCTTATGGCCAAGCCTGTTTCCCAAA
>WAAB01012845.1:46880-62944 GCA_013389865.1 Piaya cayana | reverse complement strand
GTATTTAAGGAAAAAAGAGTATGTAAAACAACTTTCAGACACTGGATTTCTGAGATGATAGAAAAGGTCAGTGGGTACCTGCATTGAAGTAGTAACTTCAGTTTCTTATTTTCAACAAATTAGATGAGTATTGCAAACAGCATCACAGAATCACTAGGTTGGAAAAGACCCACAGGATCAAGTCCAACCATTCCTATCAACCACTTAACCCTAGTGATGAATGACTTTCAGTAATGTGTATGCTAACGTGCTCAGAAACATCTGCTCACCTTGAGTTCTCTGCCCTTTTCTAAAGGGATAAGTGATCTTGAATCCCTTTGGAGTTACCAGGGAGCGGGAACCTGTGTGCTTTGTTGTGTAACATGTGCAGATCTTTAGCAGCAGCAACTGTGATGTAAATTCAAAAACTTAAAAAGAGCCAACTCCAATGCTGTTGAGTTGAGAATGTCCTGATTGTAACCTCATTCTTTATTTTTCCCCCCTTCCCTACACTACCACCTTTCAGGAGGAGAAAAGCAGAGAGTTGCAATTGCCAGAGCAATGCTAAAGGATCCGCTTATTTTCCTCTATGATGAAGCTACATCATCTTTAGATTCAATTACAGAAGAAGTAAGTTGGGATAAAAGAAATACAGAACAAATGATGTAATGTTGTCTCGATTCTGATGCTGTCTCCTCGTTCTCCTCTCAGGAAGAATCTTGTTCTTTTTGCAAAATTACTGCTGTGTGTTTTCCTGGCATTATTAGTACAAGATCTTATGGCCAAGCCTGTTTCCCAAAGGCCAGAGTGGAGAGACTAAGTCCCTGTCTGCCCTGAGACACAGGGAAGGACATCAACTCTGTCTCTGGGTTCTGTTTTATGCTCTTGAGGTCCCATCCAGCAGTAAACGTTCATCTCTTGCAGCTGTTCCAAATACTTTATGTGGCCACAGTGTGTGAAGCTTTCCAATCCACTTGAAAAGGTGCTTCGATGCCACCTAGCATTCATTAAAATTATCTTATAAATAGTTGTGACATAATACAGAACAGAAAACCTTGTTTGTTGTGCAGCAGCCTTCTGAGATGCAAATTGGGTAGGTTTTAGTTTGGATTTATTTCCCAGGAAGGGCTGTGGGGCATCAGAGCGTTGTGACATAGATATAATGACCCTACCACGGCGACTGCATCCGGCTTCATCACTGTGTCTTTGCTTAAACACAGAACTCACAGCACCAGCAGTGTTTCCACAAACTAACATCATTGAGAACTGAAGCCAGAGCTGGTTTTTGTATTCGCTTATGTAGATCATTGAGCACATTTACTGACCTGTAATCACTAAATTACTTACACTTTCCAAATACAAAGAAATTGAAGTACAAACTATACATGTGTATGGTTCAGTGTTCAGACACAGTTCAGTTCTTTCTTGGACCAGTGAAGTTCATAACACATGCAACACTACAAAAGGCCCCTTGGGTTCTTTCTCCCTTCTGTTTTGCAAATGTTTTTGTCACAAGAATCATAAGCAAAGCTGAGTGTTTCACAGCAGACCCTCCATTTCAAAGGCAGCAGATGAAAACGAGTCCTTTCCACAGAAGTGTGCCTGAGAATTGAAATGCTTCCTGAGAAAGGCGAGTGGTTTTCAGGACAGTAACACAGACACTTCCCTCCTTGTAGTGAGGGCACCAGTTCGCAGTGAGGCTTCCTTGTGTCTGACTGCAGTTTGGGAAGGTGGGAGAGTGCTCGCAGAGGAGAGGTGCTGGATGTAGCGGTAATTCCTGGGATCGCTTTATTTCCCATTGGCAGGTTATTGAGAGGCATTTTCTTCTCTAACTTTCATTGACTGGAAAGTAGTACCATTATTGTGCTGATTCTTGATTCCAGGTGCCTTTCCTGCTGTTCAGGTTGCTTTTATAGTATGGCTGCACGGGGAAGTTTTTCCTTGAAGTTAAGTAACAGTTCTTGTCTTTGTCCCTTCGTTCCTTGCGTTATTCTGTGAACAAAGGAGGGGGCTGCAGTTTGAGGACTTTATCGAAGCCACAGATATTTCATGTTTGGGATTTGTCTGTTTCTTCTGCAGGTGCTTTTAGCTGTTTCTTATTGTGAAGCTACCACAGTGCTGGAGATGTTTCTCAAACCTTATTTACTGCAACTGGTGTATCTCCAGACAGTTTTTTATTTCCCTTTGTGCTGCCTAGGAGTGTGTAAGAGTTTGTCTGTTTTAATCCTGCAGAATATCCTCAGTGCCATGAGGGACATGGTGAAACACCGAACGTCAGTGTTCATCGCTCACAGGCTGTCAACAGTGGTCGATGCCGATGAAATCATTGTGCTGGATCAGGTGAGGCGATCCCCCTGCGGGGTGTGTTTCTCATGTAATGTCAGCATTTATGCTAGAGTCTGTGTGGCCGTTCTGACATCTTGTACTCCCACTAAGCTGCTGCAGGTTCATTCTTCAGAAAGGAACCATGTTAGAAATACCAGTCCCGGGTTGCATTTTACCTGTTGCTCTTGTGTGCAGCTGCCCGTTTATGAGTTGCCGAAACTCAGTCTGTGACACTTCTGGATGTTGTGGTTTTACTTCATTTGCATAGTCATTTAATTACGTTCTTTGTTTGGATCATGACAAATTTCACTTGATGCCCTGGGACTGACTGAAAGTTGCAACTTGCTTCTGTCGGATTAGGGTTCCTTGTATGTTCCCCTGATTTGTGCTTCATTCTCATTACTCAGTGTCTTATTTTTCACATACATCCATTGGATTTTTTTCTTTAATGGAGAGAGAGTGAACAGCATCTTCTGTTTCCATGCAGATAAAGTTGCTGTGGGGTTGCTGAGTCTAACGTTATAAATCTGAACATCATTCTGTTGTACCTGTAGAAAACTGTGATTATTCTCTTTCTGTACGTTTCTCTCATAAGAGAAAAAGTTTCAGTGAGATTTACCAATACCACTATTCAGCTGTGACCTCTTATTCAGTCTTTCCTAATGTCATTTTGTTCTTTATTACCCTTATCAGACAATAATAAACAGAGATGCTTATTATAGCTTCATAGTTCCTGTTTTAACCGGTGATGCTGAAAATATAGTGCTCTAATCTGTTGAGAAGAGATGTTAAATTTATCTCTGCATTCATTTTTTTCAGCTACTATTTATGTGCCTGTGATCATAGGTATATTTAGTGACTAAAATATGCATATCCAAAAGAAAATAAATGATTCCTGCAGTCCGTTATATGATTTTGTGGGGAATTAGAGCAAAGTCTTATAAATAAAATGGTGACATTTGTACCTGTTATACAAATCTCAGCTTCATATGAATCTCAAAAGGTAGTGGTGGAGTAAATCACTCGCACTGCTCTGTGGGTTTTTTATTTGTTTTGGATCTACTTGGTTTTTCAGCTATCGCTGCAAAATCCTTTCCTAAGGTGTATCCTTTATGGAACTGTGTTAAAACATCTTGCAAATGTTTAACGTGGGATATTTGTGACTTTTTGTTTTCAATGCAAGTTTTCACAGCTTACCGAGACTGTGTTTTATGTTATAGTGTAGCTGTTAAATTAAAAATAAAAGCACAACCTGGCACTGTAAAACAGCGAGGGTGCTCACTTCCATGAATAATGTTGGTGTAATAAAGGTTGTGAATGAGTAAGGTAGCACAGTGCATCACGGCGAGTGCCCGGCTGCTTCACGAGGCATCACTGGCGTTTGCTCAGCAGAAAGTTGCCTCTCGTCGTCCCAGCTTGATTGATGAGCTCTGCGTTAGCAGCCGGGTAAATAAGACTCAGTGGTGGAGAGGAGATCAGATGATTGTGGCTGGGTTTGCTTAGCAATGGAAAAACGATTTCACTGTTTCAGCACCTTTGCCTAAGTAAAATCGGAATAATTCTTGAGTGAGTAAATAAACCCTGTAATAACACATCTTAGGCAGAAATGTTTTGCTGTGAGGCCCTGGCCCAGGTTGCCCAGAGCAGTGGTCGCTGCCCCATCCCTGGAGGGATTCAAGGCCAGGTTGGATGGGGCTTGGAGCCCCTGATCCAGTGGGAGGTGTCCCTGCCCATGATGGGGTTGGAACTGGATGGGCTTTAAGGTCCCTTCCAACCCAAACCAATCCATGATTTTATAAAGGTGAACAGAATAGTTACATTTTTTAATGATAGTTTGAGAGTTATTAAAAAAAGGCCATATTTCCAAAGCCCGGTCTCTGCTACAGTGAGCTCTCCAAATTAACCACTTGAAGTTGTTAAATGGACTCTGCAAGTATGTTCCAATTCCACCAGTGTGACTAGTAAGAGGAGTGACAAGACCCTTTCCTCCTCCCCCCCCCCCCAAATGTTCATCAGTCACTGTCTCAAGAAGGTAGATGTAATTGTTGATCAGATTTGGAACTAATAAAATCCACATAGTTGCCTATATAAAGTAGTCTTTTCCCAAAGGAAAGAATAGCTGGAGAACAAATGCATGATTTTAATTTGCAGTGAATGTAAATGTGTATCACAAAGGAAAAGGATGCGTCTGGTTTTTGAGGAATAGCATTCTTTCGCTCTCTGTGGGGTGCAAGTTCTCTCCAGCTCTTCCTTCCCATTTCCACAGTGGTAGCCAATCCAACTGGCTCCTCCAGTTCACATAGTAAAACTTTCCATCTTGGTGGCCTTTACATTTAGTCCAGATGGACAAAAGACATCCACTTTCCCAGACTGAGAAGGACACAGCATCTTGTTTTCAGCGTGCAGCATAATACACAATTCATTGCCCCATGAATTCAGTCTTTCATTGCTGCCCCACGTCCCTTCTCATCAATATCTGCTGTAATCTATACTGTAAAACTGAGCCGTGTATTGGCAGCATTTAAATTCCTCAAGATCTGGTAACGCTGATCACTGACTCACTCCCCTTCTTTTCCAGGGTAAGGTCGTGGAACGTGGCAGACACGCGGACCTCCTTGCAAGTCCGAACAATCTCTATTATGAAATGTGGCACACGCAGAGCAACAAAGTACTCAATAGTCATAACAATCCAAACTGGGAAGAGAGAAATAATCGGGTGTCCAAGGAGGAAGAAAGAAAGAAACTAGAAGAAGAAATTATGAGTAGTGTGAAAGGCTGTGGAAACTGTTCATGCTGAGTATGATCCTGGATTGATCATCCGCAACAGGTTAAAAATGCACATGATAACAGTGAAGTGCAGCTCTTGTTTCTAAGCCAGTGTTGAAAAACTTTGTGGATTTTTCAGGTTTGGGGTTTTTTTTTAGTGTCCCAGAGGGGTGTAATTTCAACCAAAGGAGTTATATTTTTACATCTTCAGCAATCTCATGTTCAGTGCAGCTGCAAGAGCTGAGCTTTTTAAAAAACTTTAAACTTCTCATCTAATAGTGTCATTTACAGCAGTTTTTAGGTATCGGTAAGTTCTCCTGGTAGTTGCTTCAGGTGGATTATTAAATTTTAAACAGATTTGACCTCGATTTGCATTATTTCTCATCATTAATGGTTGATAAATATGTCATGTTTAATTGTAATTGGGCTAATTTGAACTCATTTGCTAGTGAGGAAGATGCAATTTAAATTCTTCAGTGCTGTTCTGATTTGAAACACTCTTCATTGTAAAGAATATGAAAAGCCTCAAAAAATAATATTAGAGACCTCTAGTAGGAAACTAAATATTGGAATTACCCATCTCACCATTCAAAATCATCTGTCATAGCAGGCTATCAGGAAAGATATTCTAAAGGAAAGGTAGCAATGTTTTAAAGAGCTGGCAAAGACCTGGAATTGACTTCTGTCAAATTTATTGTGTGGCTTCCCAGAAAACACGTGGTATGTAAATAGTGAAGAATGTGAACCTATCCTTAAATTAAAAATTCTGAGTTCAGGATTTTGTAATCTCAACAGCTGCTGCAGCAGTCAAAACCGGACACAGTCATTTTTTTCTATTTGAGTCGTGGTCTTAGGGAGCAATTAAGATTCAATAAAGACTTCCATAGATTTCTATTATGTCATTAATGGAGAAAGTCACCTGGATAACGTTTAAAGCTTTGCTATAATAATCTCATTTCAGTAGTCAAAACTTGTTCAGTAGTGGGGAACCTCAGTCTTTGGGATTTGCAGGATTCTACACATGCACTGTGTTTGCGTGGCCGGGTTTTGGTGGCGGGGGTGCTGCAGGGCTAGTTTCTGTGAGGAGCTGCCAGAAGCTTTCCTTGTGTCCGATAGAGCCAATGTCAGCATCTTCAAGTTGGACCCAGCGCTGCTGGCCAGGGCTGAGACTACCAGCCAGTGTGGTAGCACCCCTGGGATAACACATTCAAGAAGGGAGATAAAAACCTGCACAAGAGCAGCTGGGAGTTAGGAGTGAGAACATGAGAGAAACAGCTCTGCAGACTGAAGGGAAGTGGAGAATGAGAGGGAGGAGGCACTCCAGGTGCAGAAGCTGAGGTCCCTCTGTAGACCAGGGAGGACCCCACAGTGGAGCAGAGATCCCCCTGCAGCCCAATGAGGACCCCACAGTGGAGCAGGCTGCTGGCAGGGTCTGTGGCCCTGTAGAGAGAAGAGCCCATGCTGGAGAAAGTTTGCTGGTGGGACTTGGAAACCCTGAGGACCCACGCTGGAGCAGTCTGGTCCATGAAGTCAACACCTTTGCCTAGGTAAAGTTGGAATAATTCTTGAGTGAGTAAACAAACACTTATACTAATGATACATCTTAGGAAGAAATGTTTTCCCAAGAGGATGGGGAGGCCCTGGCCCGGGTTGCCCAGAGCAGTGGTGGCTGCCCCATCCCAGGAGGGGTTCAAGGGCAGGTTGGATGGGGCTTGGAGCCCCTGATCCAGTGGGAGGTGTCCCTGCCCATGGCAGGGGTGGAACTGATTTGGCAAACATTAAGCTTTTTAGTGACTTGAATCCAGACTTCTGTGTATGAACAGTGTATGTTTGTATTTGAGGATTGTTTAAAGTGGAGACTGGGAGGGATTTGAAAAGATCAGTAACCCTAAAAGCTGCATCACAGAAAACCTGAAGTTTATCTCTGAGGGTGTGGGGGGAATTGATCAGTGTTTAGTGGTGTGTGATATGTACAGACCGTGGGTGTTACTTGAAAATGTCATTTGCCTGAGCAAACAGTGTTTCCTGAGGTTCTAAGGTAGGAATTGATCAATGTCGTGAAGTTGGAGTAATTCAGGGACTACTTTTTTTTATATAGTGTTTTACAGTATTTAAATGTAAATATCAGAGGGAGAGAAATTGAGAGGCAAACCAGGGTTAGTGTGGAAAGGAAAGTTTTCTGAATTTAGTCCCTTAACTGCAAACTTTGAGTGCTGAGCCTTGGCCTCACAACAGTGGCTGTTTGCAAGAGTTTTCCTTGCAGCTCTGCCTGCAAACAATCGCTTCTCCTTAAACACTCCCTTGTCTTGCTCTGTTCCTCTTCTTCCTCGCTTTTCCCCATACCTGGGTTGCAATTCTCCCTGAAATATTTCCTGCATGTAAACTTGAGGAAACATGAGCAGCTCCTGCCTTTGAGCTGGGCTGTTCCTCTTGTGTTCTGGGGAAGCAATGCCCTCGGTGGGGTGTGGTGTTGCACAAGCAAGGTCCTTGTTCTCCCTTTCGCCCTCTCAGGAAGCCTCTGTCTTGCACGGAGAGGTTTGCTGTGTGAAGCCCTGCTTGGGGAGCTCTGCCGCTGCCTCTGCTTTTCCTGCTTTGGGCAGGCGAGCGGCCTGAAATGTGAGGAAGCCGATAACAGCAGCGTGCACGGTGCTGCCTTTGTCTGCTGTGGCTGCTGTGGGTTTTTTGGTTGTAAAGGCATCTCCTTTCCAGTGGCCTCTCTTTGTGTGATCATGTTACACAGCAGCGCTTCCAAAATGGTCAGAGAGGGGTACGTGCACACAATTCTCACAGGGTGGGAAGAAAGACTTCATAGAATCACCAGGTTTGAAAAGACCTCTTGGATCATCGGGTCCAACTGTTCCTGTCTGCCACTAAACTGTGTCCCTGAGCACCTCATCTACTCATCTTTTAAACACCTCCAGGGATGGTGACTCCACCACCTCCTTGGGCAGCTTGTTCCGGTGCCCGATGACCCTTTCTGTGAAGGCTTTTTTGTTGGACCGATTGAAAACTGGTGTTTCCCAGAAGGCTGTGTGCCTGCTTGGTGCTGCTGGGCAGTGTTCCCCTCGGCTGAGGTACGTGCAGCCTCGCTGCAACACACGGAGGCAATTGTGTTCAGTCCCCATTAGCCCGGTGCTTTCTCATCAGTCCCCTGGCATTTTTGATGTTGGAAAACTCCAGCTGACCACAGAAGCCTTCCTTCGCCAACTGTGGATGTCCATGAATAAAATTCTACCTCTCAGCATGGGCAAGTTTTAGCTGCTGCTAACCAAGAAGTTTCCTGTCTGTGCTGGCAGCGTGTGGAGTGCTGGGCGGGGGGGTGGTTTACAAGCAGTTGCTGTTGCCTGAGCTCTATTCCCAGCAAACCTGGTGGTTGGAGTTTCCATCAGGTATTAAGATTCTCAAGTCACAAAATGTTTTGTGTGAAAAAGTGGCTGTCAGTTGCTTAAAGATCCCACAGACTTCCTTTGTGTGCATTTTGTGTCATAGGTTTGTACTTTAGGTCTTGTAATTCGGTCAGGATTAGCTGGATGCTTCCACCACAATCAGGAGAGTATTTATCCGCATCACATCCTGCAGCTGGGAGAGCTGGGGCTGTTCAGCCTGGAGAAGAGAAGGATGCAGGGAGACCTTAGAGCAGCTTCCAGTGCTGAAAGGGGCTCCAAGAAAGCTGGAGAGGGGATCTGGATCAGGGAGGGCAGGGACAGGATGAGGGGATGGCTTTAATGAGAAGATTCGGACTAGACATTAGGAAGACTTTCTCCACCATGAGAGTGGGGAGGCCCTGGCGCATGTTGCCCAGAGCAGTGATGGCTGCCCCATCCCTGGAGGGGTTCAAGGGCAGGTTGGATGGGGCTTGGAGCCCCTGATCCAGTGGAAGGTGTCCCTGTCCATGGCAGGAGGGGGGACTGGATGGGCTTTAATGTCCCTTCCAACCCAAACCATTCCGTGATTTTATGAGTGGATGCCTTCTAAACAGGCTGCAACAGAGCGGTGGGTTTCAAGCACGTCATATCTTCTCAGGGGAGATGTGTGTGCGATTCACAAGCGAGTAATGCCCTCTGCTCCTGATTCATACAGATAAAGCCATCACACTACACCACCAAGCCCTGGGTACATATATATGCACTAAATATAAACACAGAGACTGCAGTTAATAAAGAGAGGAACAGGAAACAACTGGAGATGACCTGCAATATTAAAAAGATTACCTGATATAAATAGCACAGGAGTCACTGACAGCAGCTCAAATCCAAATAACGCTAGTGAAAACAAAACGAAAATACAAAAAATACTTTTCAGTGTATGATCAGCTCCAGAAACTGACAAAAATGTTTTCTGTTGATTATTTTGTGAGTTTTGCTTTTTATTGTAAAACCCCAAACTTTCTAGCTGTTAATTAGTCTACCAGACTCATCAAGTTCTCGCAGATGAACTTCCAAGTGGTTTTTGTGTGTGTCTAGAAAGGCAAATCCTACAAATGGCGTGTGGTTTTAGGCTCAGGTATTGAAGTGTCTGTGGAAATTCATTCAGTGGGAATACAGGCTTGTGTCTAATGGCAGCCTCTGATTCAGTCCAAAGCTGCTTTACTGGCATTTGAGCTGTGCTATGGGGATCTTGCTCTAACTAGAGAACTGTAGAGACTTGTGCAGACCTTAAATGCCACTGAATGCAGCTCTGAAGTCCTGTGCTCAAAGGAATGTTAAGCTCTTTTACTGGATTTGTGACTTGTAGCTATTTGACAACTTGGAGTTTACAGTCTGACAGCTCCCGTCCTCAGTCGTAACTTGGTGAGCAGAGCACAGTGGTTTGCTGGTGGCTTGTGGAGTCTTGTAACAATCAACTAGAAAATGTTGGAAAGCTGTGACAGCTCAGAAACGGTGACATCTGTTAAACACACTTGGTTTATTCCTAGTGACTGGGGTGAGGTGTGAGTGGTGTTCCACAGAAATGGAGTGGTTGTGTTCCAAAGCGGGAGCCAAAAGTCTTCCTCAGGGATACATGTGATCATTCAGGTGAATGTCCATGTAAATCCAGTTTATATCCATTGCCTCTTGTCCTCTAACTACAAACCTTTGTAAACAGTCCCTCCCCAGCTTTCTTGTAGCCCCTTCAGGTACTGGAAGGTCACTCTAAGGTCTCCTCGGAGCCTTCTCTTCTCCAGGCTGAACAACCCAAACTCTCTGCCTGTCCTCGTATGGGAGGTGCTTCAACCCTTGGATCATCCTTGTAGCCTCCTCTGGACACGTTCCAACAGCTCCGTATCCAGGCCTTTGTTGTAATCACTCACCATAAAAATGTCCTTGAGTTTTAACATTAGTCTTAACTTCGGGGACAACGATCATAGAATTATAGAACCGTTTTGTTGGAAAAGACCTTTGAGATCATCAGGTCCACCCATACCTGTCCACTGCACACCTGAGCTCCTCATCTGCCTGTCTTTTAAACCTCTCCAGGGATGGGGACTCCACCACCTCCCTGGGCAGCTGTTCCAGTGCCGAGAACCCTTTCAGTGAAGGAATATTTCCTGATGTTCAATCTAAACCTCCCATGGCAAAACTCAGTTGGTTTGCACAGGTATAAAGGGCTTTTTTTTTTAATTTATATTCAAATAAATGGGGGGGAGCTGTCACTGAACTGCAGTTTAGTGGTTTTTTAGTCACTTTGTTGGATTGGAAAGCATTTATTCTGCTAGTAGGCTGTAAAAAAAAGTTATCCTTAAAATAAATTAATAAAAATCTCTTGTGAAAATGCTGAAACCAAGTGGAACTGATCCAGAAAAATCAAGCATTATTATGGTGTTTTTTAAAGTGTGTGTAAAATAATCCCGTCTTCCAAAAAGATGCTGGGAGTTGTGTGGATATAGCTGACATCTGCCAGAGTGGAGTCACACGTAAGATAACATGATTGACCATTTTTGGCATAGGATGGTCTAAATTGGCTCATCTGTTGGCTGTCAGACTCTTCTGAATGAGGTCCAACTCTCTGCAGGCACGTTTCCATCTGGTTAAGTTTAGGACTCAAGCTGTTTATGTATACTTTTTTTTTTTTAAAGTATTTTGTACCAATACCAGGTTCTGGAAGAAGTTTTTTTGCTTATGTCCCTGTGTGTTTCAACATTATTTGTTTTTCTTTGTGGATCAAAATAACTTTCTACAGAGGGAAAGAAGATGGATGTGCCCATATATCAGGATGAGACCCTGGAAAGGTGCAAATAAAATGGAAAGAATCTAAAATTGTTATACATACACATATTTAAAGACATATGTGCATGCAAGTTTGCAGATGACATCAAGCTGAGTGGGGCAGGTGCCACACTGGAATCATGGGATCATCCATAAGAACCTGGACAAGCTGGAGAAGTGGGGCTGTGAGAACCTCATGAGGTTCAATAAGGCCAAGTGCAAGGTCCTACACCTGGGTCGGGGCAATCCTCGATGTCGGTACAGGATGAGGGATGATGTGATGGAGAGCAACCCTGAGGAGAAGGACTTGGGGTGCTGCTTGATGAGAAGCTCAACATGAGCCAGCAATGTGCACTAACAGCCCAGAAACCAACCATGTCCTGGGCTGCATCAGAAGCAGCATGGCCAGCTGGGCCAGGGAGGTGATTCTGCCCCTCTGTTCCTCTCCTGTGAGACCTCATCTGCAGTGTTGTGTCCAGTTCTGGAATCTTCAACAGCAGAAAGAGATGGAGCTGCTAGAATGGGTCCAGAGGAAGCTACAAAGGTGATCCAAGGGCTGGAGCACCGTCCATACGACGACAGGCTGAGAGAGTTGGGGTTGTTCAGCCTGGAGAAGAGAAGGCTGCAGGGAGCCCTTTTAGCGACCTTCCAGTCGGGGCTACAAGAAAGCTGGGGAGGGGCTATTTACAGAGTCTTGTAGTGACAGGACAAGGGGCGATGGGTACAAACTGGAGAGGGACAGATTTAGACAGGGCATAAGGAGGAATTTCTTCATGCTGAGGGTGGTGAGGCCCTGACCCAGGCCCAGGCTGCCCAAGGAAGGTGTCGCTGCCCCATCCCTAGAGGTGTTCAAGACCAGGTTGGATGGGCCTTGGAGCTCCTGATTCAGTGGGAGGTGTCTCTGCCTCTGGCAGGGGGGGTGGAACTGGTGGATGGTCTTTAAGCTCCCTTCCAGCCCAAATCATTCCATGATTCTATGCACAGAGCGCTGTAACGTGCTGTTCTTCTGAATGGCAAAACTCGGTTTTAAGTCTGCTAATATTTGAACTTTGTGCATTAGGAAACCAGGATGAATACGTGCTGTTACATTCTCATTGAGTCTTTCTAAGATTGGCCTTGCATTATTTTTACTCTGAATATTCGCCATCTGGCACTGTGTGTGGCAATATTTAGTGCCACAAATAATAATGAAAAATACGGTCATATCTTGTGATACTGTAACGTAAAAATGTATGACAGAGGATATAAAGCTTCGGGTGTGCAACCTTAAAGCTGCCAAAGCACGTTGTTCCCTCTGCCCTTGTCTTCCTTAACTGATTCTCTGCTTGGAGACGGCAGCGGGAGCAGGGGAGTCTCTAGTTAATGAACATGAATGAAACTGCGTTTCTTGTTTGAGCTACAGCCCTGCAGAACCATGAGCAGGAAAAACTCACAGATGTAAACGTTTCCATGCAGGTCAATGTGGGCATATCCAATACTCAAGAAACAGGGATTTGTTTCCAAAGACATCAGAGAAGGCTCTGGCTTTTCCACATCAGTCAAGTGCTGCAAAGACAGCCAAACAGCCCAAAACAGTCTTTTCCTTCTGCCTCCCTATATTGTGATTAAATGATGAGACTGCTGCATATTCAGCCCAAGTGCTGTTCTGGATGTAGATATGTTGCAGCATTAGGTGGGGCTTAAAAGAGGTGAGAGCTGAACTTCAGTGATCCTGTTGGCTGTTGCAGAGGTGAACTGCAAGCTCCCTCCTGGAGCATCCCCGGCTTTCAGTGCTTCAGGAGGAGAGTTGGAGGATGCTGAGGTCCAAAGGAAGTGAACATTTTCACAAGCATTCATTCTAGAGCGCAATTGTGCTAGAAAGAGGAATTTACCTCTCTGTGTTTCTCTAAGGTTGGATTTGTTGTTGAAGGTTGGCCAAGCAGCACTTAGGATAGCAAGACCTACAGGGCCATGATGGGCTTCTGCACCAACTGCGTTAACCCAAGCATTTTCATCAGCTCCACTCTCCAACCTCCTTTCCCTGCTGGAGCATCCCCTGGACTTGAAGCGAGAGTGTGAAGCACCAGGTGCCTCCAGGCACAAGGAGCTTCCTATTTCCTAAAGGAACGAAACCATTTATTAGAACCTTGCAAGTAATGATTCCATCAGTAATATACAGGCCTTTGCTTTCTTCTGGTTTCGTGCAGCCCACCCCGAATGGAGCCATCCACATAACATGAAAAATGGCCAAACATGACAGATGTCCGTCACACCCGGCCGGCCTGTGAGCTTTATCAAACAAAACATCAAAACCTGATCCAAACCAGCTGCTAGTTATGAATCCCACTGCCTGTGGAAAGACAGCACTCCAGTCTTTTTGCATCCCGCTTCCAGGGTGCTGTCTGAGAGGAACTGGAGAAACAGCTTGGTAGGCTACACCTTCTCTCTGCCCTGATGGTGCTGCAGAAATGCTCAGCAGAAGCTTAAGGCTCTCTATGGCCTCTCTGACAAATTTCCAATGTGCTTGACAGAGCTACGGCAGGAAGGAAGGTGAGGAGGGTCCTGGATTAGGGGAGAGTGCAGATTACTAGAGATTCCAGGCTTCTTACACTGCCAGTCAACCCTTCTACCCAAAACTCAACCTTTCCAACTCCATCACAAGGCTAAAAAAACCTGCTTGCTCAAGTCAGAAAGTTCCAGTCAGTTTTCATGGCCTCTGAGGCCATGAAACAACATTAAAACTATGCTCCTGACGGGCTCTGATCCCCCAGATTAGTCCATATCTATTTCTCCCTGTCCCTCCGCTTTTCTCACAACATTTCATCTTCAATTTGTAAAGCTTTGTGTAAATTGTGCGTTTGTCTTACCATGTTCCCATGGCCAAACACCTCATTTACTGGAGGCTTCCGAACAGGAGGGAATAAAAGCTTGAGTCTGTGCCTTGGCCAAGTCTGGCGTTGCGGACAGAAGGCTCAGTGTTCTCACGTTTCCTTGGCATGACTAACAACCTCGGCCACTTTGGGCATGGTAACTCTGTTAGTGGGGGAGGAGGGGAAACGGAAAGAAGAAAAATAGCCAGCAACAACAAGAAAAAAAAGGTTCCAGAATGGTCTGGTTTAGATGTAGGGAACCAGAACACAGGTTAGAACAAAAGCAGAAGGAAAAAGGATCAGGATCTGCCCAAGCAGAAAGCTCAGATGAAGGCAGCTCCTGTATGCTGAAGAGCAGCCCCTGAGACAGAACTATCAACTGCAGTGGCAGGGCTGGGGAGCCCTTTGGGGGATGATGTGATGAGAGCAGCCCTGTGGAAAAGGACTTGGGGAGCTGGTTGATGAGAAGCTTGATACAAGCTGGCAATGTGCACTAGCAGCCCAGAAACCAACCATATCCTGGGCTACATCAAAAGAAGCATGGCCAGCAGAAAGAAGAATTCTCCCTTCTATTCATCTCTTGGGAGACCTCATCTGGCGTATTGTGTCCAGTTCTGGAATCCTTAACATCAGAAGGAGAGGGAGCTGTTGAACATGTCCACAGGAGGCTACAAGCATGATCTGAGGGCTGGAGCACCTCCCATATGAGGCCAGGCTGAGAGAGTTGGGTTGTTCAGCCTGGGGAAGAGGAGGCTGCAGGGAGACCTTAGAGCAGCTTCCAGTACCTGAAGGGGCTCCAGGAAAGCTGGGGAGGGGCTGTTTACAAAGGCTTGTAAACAGGATGAGGGGCAATGGGTACAAACTGGAGAGGGGCAGAGTTAAACAGGACATAAAGAGGAATTTCTTCACAATGAGTGTAGGGAGGCCCTGGGACAGGTTGCCCAGAGAAGCTGTGGCTGCCCCATCCCTGGAGATGTTCAAGGCCAGGTTGGATGGGGCTTTGATTACCCTGATCCCGTGGGAGGTGTCCCTGCCCATGGCAGGGGGGCTGGAACTGGATGGGCTTTAAGGTCCCTTCCAACCCAACCATTCTATGATTCTCTCTGGTGATGTGAGAACAAGGACCTGTATTTTAACACCTTAGTTTCAGTATTAACTTTCTAGACCCTGCGTATTCATAGAATCATAGAATCACCAGATTGGAAGAGACCCACTGGATCATCGAGTCCAATCATTCCTATCAATATCAATATCCTAACAATATCCTATCAATATCCTATTGTGTTGCTTGGGATGAAAAGTCAGCAGAATTCCATGTAAACGTGAGTGATAATTCGGGAATAGGAACCTCTGTGCTGTTGAAGTGTGACTGTAGTTAAACCCAACAGCTAAGGCTGATCCTGCTTCGCCTCAGCTGCAGGCAAAGTCGTTGTGTCTAGTTTGAATCAGAATCACCAGGCCGGAAGAGACCCATTGGATGAAGTTTGCTTTCTGTTTGTAGAGCAGTTTGGTTGGTTTGGGAGCCTTAACACCTGAACCGTCCTCCAGGCGCAGGGCAGGAGCTCTGGTTGTGGAGTGGGGCTAAGGAGTGGGAGTGGGGATGGGAAATGGGAGTTGGGATCGGGGAGTGGGGATGGGGAATGGGAGTGGGGATCAGGGAGTGGGGATGGGAAATGGGAGTTGGGATCGGGGAGTGGGAATGGGAAATGGAGGTNGTGGGGATGGGAAATGGGAGTGGGGATCAGGGAGCGGGGATTGAGGATTGGGCATGGAGAGTCAGTATTGGGGTGTGGGGATGGGGAATGGGAGTGGGGATCAGGGAGTGGGGATGGAGAGTGGGTATTGGGGTGTGGGGATGGGAAATGGGAGTGGGAACTGGGGACTGGGGCTTGGGGTGTGGGGATGGGGAGTAGCAGTGGAGACTGGGGAGTGGGGATGGGGAATGGGAATAAGGGAGTGC
>WAAB01012845.1:4457-41791 GCA_013389865.1 Piaya cayana | reverse complement strand
CTTCCAACCTGGTGATTCTATGGTTCCTTAGCAAAGTACCTTGTGAGGAGCACGAGGAGGTGGCTGTGGATCACGGTGCTGTGGGCAGCGAGGTGGTGGTGCTGGGTGGATTTTGTTTGCAGTTCAGGGAGTCGTGTGTAATCTCTGTAATGCCGCTTTTGTGTGCCTCTATGGCAAATTGATGTCTGGGGAACGACAACGTAGCAAAGGCTCTGGACCAGCAGGTCTCTGATATTTTTGTAGCAATGTCTTTTTATTCAAAGCAGGTGTCATGGAGATCTTTCATCCCAGGATTTCTTTCATCTCTGGCGTTTGTTAGCTTGTGTTAAAACTTTAAATCTCGAGGATTTCTTGTGTACAGAAGGTGTTCTTGTATTGCTTTTGCACGGACTGAGGCGGGTGATTATACACTCTCCAAACAGCGGTACCTGGAGCTGGAGCTGTCTCTGCATTGCTGCGTCGGCTCCGTGGATAACGCGGGGAGGGAGCCCAGTGCCTGCAGGTCGCTGGAGGGGCCAGTGCTGACTGTGTTGGAGGATGCTGCCGCAGGAGCTGGGACTGGGCAGCGTCAGCTCCTATTTGCAGTCTTGTTTGCTTTTAACAAAGCTCTGGAAACACTTTTATGATATGATGCCTGATATGCTTAATTTATCCAAGCTCTCGTCTCCTGTGACAGAAAATTCTGCTGGCTAACTGTTCATCTTCACTGATCCTGTATTTCTTTGTTTTATTTTCTTTGTGCCGTTTCTTCAGAACACGAGTACATGTATCACTAGAAGTTTCTGATCATTCTTGTCCAGATGGAGGACAAGGGCCATGGAGGGCAGGACCATGGTGCCTTGACCAAAAGGGCTGCATTGTTTCTGCTTGGACACCTGTTAATGATTTACCACGCCAGTTCTAACACCTTTCTGCCTTGTTGTTATCTTTATGGTGATCATTTTCTCTGCTGTAGCTGTTGTCCCTAAGTGTAAGACCAAGAGCCTCCCTGTTTGAAGAGTCTGGGAGAGCTTGAGGTCGGACTCGTGGATATCACCTCGTGGGGCATTGACATGCCGATCTCCAGGGGAGATGCCAATCTCATTGGGACTAGCAAGAGCAGCAGAGGCTGTGCGCTCAACCTAGGCACTGTTTGGGTTTTTTTGACCAATTAATCAGCTTTCTCACCTTGCTGATGCAGAGCTTCTGTGGTGCAGAATGCCTCCTCGTGCATGGGTTGCCAGTTCCTGTTGTGCGTGTTGTCCTTACTGCTTTGTGGGATTCACTGCTCTTATCTGAAGTTGTCATATGTGTCCCCACTGAGTTAGTGTGATGGGGAGTGAGTTGGATTTCTAAAATAAATTGAGGCAATTTCTACCTCCCTTCTGCCCCTGAGGTCAGGAGCTTCTCGTGTGTTAAAGCCCAAGCATTGTCACTGCTCCTCTCCTGGTGTGCTGAAACTGGTGAGAAGGTGGCTGATGGGACTGTTGCATTTTTGGGGATGTTCAGACTTCCAGATGGAAGGTATCAGAATAATCAGCCTTTGTCAATCTTGCAGGATGCGGCCAGACTTTCAGGAGCGCCAGGACATGGTGTGGTGACACTGCAGAAGCTGCCTGGTTGTTTCATTGCCTCTGGGCTATGAAAACCCTGGGCTAACGCACAAGCTCCTCACAATCAATCCCATTGCAGGTCAAGTCTCTGCTGTACTTGGGAGCAGCCTTTGGAGCCGCATACTTAGAAAAAAAAGAATCAAATTCCTGTCCTCACACTTGGGAGGTTTTTGGTTATGAGCTGCAGCGCAGAAGAACCGGGTGTAGAAAAGACAGGATCTGCAGATGGGTTTGTTTCCTGTACGATGTCCCAATAAAAGGCTTGAGTCTTTGATGGAGAAGAGAAGCTGCAGCCTTATGAAGGGCCTGTTTATTGGCATTAATTATTTTTTATTAGTTACAGCATCCATAGTCTGTTGGCAGCAGAAGAGCCCAAAGTAAGAATATTAAATCTTCAGAAGTTTTTCAAAGCTTGCATTTTTCATAAGAAGCTTGTGAAGCTTCAAATCTAAAGCTTCCAAAGCCTTTTTTTATTCTTCAGAAGTGCCACTGAAGCTCTTTTTTTTAATTTTTAGTATTTTAGCTGAAACTATAAGTTTTATACATCAAAAAAAGTACTTCTTTCCCATCCGTTGTGCTGGCCCCAATTTTCAGGTCTCTCGCTGGGTTGGCTAGAACCTCTGCAGGTGTCGCTGTGCTCTGGAGACCTGGTTTGTGCCCTTTGCTACCAATTTGCTGCTGGTGTTCCCCCTTTGATGGGGGTTTTGCTCTGTGGCTGAAGCACATTCTGAAGCACAAAAGGTGCATTTGTTAGCAGCCGGCCAGTTAGGACACTACTGGACCTTCCCAGTTGTTGAATAACTTCAGAGCAATATTTAATTGCTTTGTGGAAACAAGGACTGTGGGTTGGAGTTGGACATGGACAATGTGGATCCAGTGTCTGGCCAGCAAGCAGAGCTGTTTTCCTGTGGGCTGCAATGTCATGGTTTGATGCTCTGAATAGAAGCGTGAAGTTCAGGCTGGTATGTTGATGGCCACACAGATGGATGCTTGGTCTTATTTCCTATAGCTTCAGGGAATGGAGCAATTGGATCTCCCGCCTNAATTTCTTCACTATGAGAGCGGTGAGGCCCTGGAACAGGTTGCCCAGAGCAGTGGTGGCTGCCCCATCCCTGGAGGGGTTCAAGGGCAGGTTGGATGGGGCTTGGAGCCCCTGATCCAGTGGGAGGTGTCCCTGCCCATGGCAGGGGTGGCACTGGATGGGCTTTAAGGTCCCTTCCAGCCCAAACTATTCTACGATTCTGTGAAAATGGCCTTTTTCCTGGTTGCTGTTGTCATTTGTATGAACTTGCCTGTTGGGGAGTGGGGTTATTTTAGCTACAACAGATTGTGATGTGGGGGGTTTTTTTATGCTTTGCCTATATTACATGAACAAATTTCATTCATTGGCATCTGGGCCTTTAGTGTGGAAGGGTGAGAAGCGTTTCTGGGGAGATCAGAAGGGAATGTCTGCTGCTAACCGCAGCTTTCCAGCTCGCATTAAAGCAAACAAGCAAACCCCTATCATCTTGACATGGCTGGCTCTGTAGGGACCACCAGGTGATCGTCTCTCCTGGTTTCTTTATGTCTGTATGGGAGGAAATGCAGTCTATCAAACTCACCTGTTCATGCAGTGGCTTGGCTTAGATTCTTTGTGTGTCTGATATATTAATTCTGAAGTCCATCGAGGAGATGTTGCCAGGTTGTGCAGAAATACACACAGTACAACTCATGTATAACACTGGAATTTAGGACTGTTGCCGGCCCACGGTGCCTGTGAGTGTATCTGAAGTAGAGGAACCACGTGGTGTTAGCTCAGCCAGGCACGGCAAACGTGGGGAACCCTGTCAGCTGAAACCTCCTGCAGAATAATAATTTGTCCTAACCCTGTAATGTTCACATACTTTATTGTCTTATTTGTCTGGTTAGTTTATCGTTTGTACTGCAGTAAAAAGAGCCTGGTTTATCCTGTTTCTTACTTTAGTTTGTGCTGATTAATGGCTATAAACTGGAGAGGGGCAGATTTAGACTGGACATGAGGAGGAATTTCTTCACCATGAGAGTGTGGAGGCCCTGGCCCAGGTTGCCCAGAGCAGTGGTGGCTGCCCCATCCCTGGAGGGGTTCAAGGCCAGGTTGGATGGGGCTTGGAGCCCCTGATCCAGTGGGAGGTGTCCCTGCCCATGGCAGGGGTGGCACTGGATGGGCTTTAAGGTCCCTTCCAGCCCAAACTATTCTACGATTCTGTGAAAATGGCCTTTTTCCTGGTTGCTGTTGTCATTTGTATGAACTTGCCTGTTGGGGAGTGGGGTTATTTTAGCTACAACAGATTGTGATGTGGGGGTTTTTTTAATGCTTTGCCTATATTACATGAACAAATTTCATTCATTGGCATCTGGGCCTTTAGTGTGGAAGGGTGAGAAGCGTTTCTGGGGAGATCAGAAGGGAATGTCTGCTGCTAACCGCAGCTTTCCAGCTCGCATTAAAGCAAACAAGCAAACCCCTATCATCTTGACATGGCTGGCTCTGTAGGGACCACCAGGTGATCGTCTCTCCTGGTTTCTTTATGTCTGTATGGGAGGAAATGCAGTCTATCAAACTCACCTGTTCATGCAGTGGCTTGGCTTAGATTCTTTGTGTGTCTGATATATTAATTCTGAAGTCCATCGAGGAGATGTTGCCAGGTTGTGCAGAAATACACACAGTACAACTCATGTATAACACTGGAATTTAGGACTGTTGCCGGCCCACGGTGCCTGTGAGTGTATCTGAAGTAGAGGAACCACGTGGTGTTAGCTCAGCCAGGCACGGCAAACGTGGGGAACCCTGTCAGCTGAAACCTCCTGCAGAATAATAATTTGTCCTAACCCTGTAATGTTCACATACTTTATTGTCTTATTTGTCTGGTTAGTTTATTGTTTGTACTGCAGTAAAAAGAGCCTGGTTTATCCTGTTTCTTACTTTAGTTTGTGCTGATTAATGGCTATAAACTGGAGAGGGGCAGATTTAGACTGGACATGAGGAGGAATTTCTTCACCATGAGAGTGTGGAGGCCCTGGCCCAGGTTGCCCAGAGCAGTGGTGGCTGCCCCATCCCTGGAGGGGTTCAAGGCCAGGTTGGATGGGGCTTGGAGCCCCTGATCCAGTGGGAGGTGTCCCTGCCCATGACAGGGGTTGGAACTGGATGGGTTTGAGGTCCCTTCCAACCCAAATGATTCTATGGTTCGTGGCCTGCCTTCTTCTGTGTTTAGGCTGGACCTGTCGTCATCCCAGCGGTTGGAAGCACTGGCCTTCCTGAATGTAAGTGGGAGGGTAGGCAAGCCATGGGGCTCCCAAGGAGTCTTTCATTTGAAAGGGTGATTTTTTGGATTGGCTTGATAGTTCAATCTCAGAATTTATTGCTGTGTCAGGCAACGCAAAGCTGCAACTCGTAGTTTGCCTTAGGTTATAGGGGTTTTTTTCCTATTACCTGCATCTCCCCTTCCTCCCTTGCTTATGACATTTACCTCTTTATGTGTAATCTGCTGGCACGTATGCTGAATTGATGAGTTTAAGACTTCCTGAAGGTTAGTTCAGGATGAATCCAGAAGCATCTTGGACTAACTTTTCACCTGCTACTGACAGCTGGTCGGTAGTCTGGAAGGTGATTGCTGTAACATGAGCGGCTTCAGACTGTGAGCGAAAACCCAAGTGAAGGGTTCACCTTGAAGCCTTCAAACCCAACCCTCTCATGGCCCACAGAGGAGCCGCAAGTAGGGATGGAGGGGAAGGTCCCGAGGAAGGGATGGAGGAGCATGGTCCTAAGGAAGGGATGGAGGAGGATGTTCCCGAGGAAGGGAGGGGTAGTGATACTGAGACAGCACAGTGTGACATCTCCATCTTGGTGAGGGGAATAAGAGGAAAATGCTGCTTAAATTGTGTTTTGAAGCTGTTTGCCCAGCATGGTATGGAAAAGTCTTCCTCTGCATTGCAGTCAGTCAGTTTGTGCATGGTGGAGTCCAGACGTCATGTCAGAAATGTGTATCAATTGTGTGGTGCCTTAAACTTCATGTGAAAGCGTAGGGGTTGCTTTCCCCATTACAACCAGTAATAAATATAAAATACTTAAGATCTGCAGCTGACAGTGTCATCTGTGAGTTGTCACCCTGTGTTCTGTGGGCTGGTGGTGAAACAAAAGAGGGGTTAAGGTTACACGATATTATATTCTGCTCTTTGGTCAAACCTGGGCATTTGCTGAAGGGGCCACGTTATATCTCATCTAAATGAAGAGTGAAGGTGAGAACTTGCTGTGTAGCTCACTGTTTAGTCAGTGTTGTTATTTTCTTGATACCTTCAATCCCCCATGTGTTTGTGTTTAATGCCTATGGTGGTGATGGCTTCTAAACTTGATCTCTGTGGCTGTTGGAATCTCTTTCTTGGACATTGTAGGCTGCTTAAATAATGAAAGGGTAGCGGAGAGGTAGGAATGATCCAGATTCCAGATCCGATGGTGGTTCTGCAGGGTGTTCTTCTCAGTCCTGTGCTATCCGGTGCTTTCACAGGCTGCTCTGTCTCTCCTTGAGCAGCTTCTGTGCATGGCATGGTAATGGAAGTCAAAAGCATTTGTTTGATGTTATTTATTCAAATCTGGAAAGGATGGTTGTGCAGAAACCAAAGAAAAATGGGTTTAGTCTGACAAATGCCAAGGGGTTTTGTTTTGTTTTTAAAGCCTAAACAAACCCTTTGGGATCCTTGGCTGGGTATATAATAGCATGAAATACGCTGTTTCTTTCATTCTGCTGCCTAAAAGTTGAATTCTTAATGCATTTAAAGTGAGAGTCATGGCAAAAAGTTTAGCTCTGTTGACCTATATTTATGAAAAGAGAAGGATTGCTAACTGTTACAAGAAAATATGTGGTCCTGTTTGTTAACTCTGATGAAATGTATACACTTGCTAAACCCACTTCTGGGATTCTTGATGCTCTCCTTGGACGTTTCAGCCTTTTCCAGCCAGATCCAATTTGTGCTGTTCAGAGTGTGCATGTTGAAACTTCCCATTAAGAGCCATGGGGCATCCTTGAAGAAGGGCCACAGAACAGGGAGTTGAGGATAGGCAAGGAGGAGAGGAGGTACTGAAAACCTCCCTGACCACAAGGTTAAAAGGTGAATGGTTTTTTCCTTGTTTTTTTTTTTTTTTTAGCTTTTTATTTCAGCCCGCTCTTTCTAAAGTCACTTTAATGGTGATCAGGCTGCTTACTGCAGAACTGCAGCACAGATGTTGTTTTTTGTAATGTTGCCTGACGTATTTAAAAGGGAAAGGAAAAAAGGGAATTTTTATTCTTTGGAGATGACTGTGTGGAGCCAGTTAGTCTTAAAAAAAGCATAAAGAGCTTGTTAGAGCAAAACTGGCACATCTCTGGACAGCTGAGCTGTGGGATGGAGCTCTTCATGTGGACAACGAGTGTTGGATCTTCTGGTGTTTGCTGGGTGTGTTACTAGGTAGCCTAAAGCCAGAACTTGGTGGTGTGTTTGCGTTCTTAATGGTTAGGCACATGCTTAAAGCTTTTATGGAACTGAGACCAAATCTGGACCTATGTTTAATAAAATTTGTCCAAAGTTAAGTTTCGTGGAATAATCAGCAGTGGTGCTTTGGAGTGAGGGACACGAAGATGGACTCCTTCACTTGATGGATGAACATTTAGTGTTTCTGTTACTGCAGCTGAAAACAAAACCTTTCAGGTTTCTTTCTGATGACAGTGACACCTGTGTCATGTTCAGTGTGTGACGCTCTGAAAACTTCCTCTTCTGGCTAAAAAATATTGGGTGAAAAATATTAGCCTAAAAGAGAAGCGTGTGCTGATGCAAGCTGTGTTTGCTTTTGAAAATTCAGTTTATTAAACTCGAGGCTGCAGAACTCCAGGGATCAGTGATGCTGTCTGAACACCACCTTAACGCACTGCACAAGCGATTTTTCAAAATTACTTTTTTAATTAAAAGTTGTATCGGTTTAATGCGAGTTAAAGGAAAGTTCACAGGCTTAGCACTGTCTGAAACGTGCCACAGATTTAGGAAAAACCTTTTTCTGCCTTTTGAAGTTTATCCCAAATACTGGATATTGCATGGACAGAGAAGGGAATCTCCTCCTGGGCTTCATGGCTGAGGGATTGCAAGGTACAGGTATTTATTGATTATCAGTCGAGCTCCGCTTCCGTTACCCTCAGAAGGAGCTGCACAGAGCTGAATCGGAATATGAACATAAGGAAAACAAGGAGGACTTGAGGTACAGCGGAGGAAAGTCAATGCAGAGCTTATTTAAATGTCAGCTGCCTGGAAGAGCTGTGCTCAGAAGCTGCGAGGAGAGATTAGGTCTCAGCCATAATGCAGCATGTGAGGAAGGGGGGAGGGATTGCGAGCGACTCAGGGGCTGCGGGGAATGTGGGTGAGAGGAATATATTAAGGAGGAGGAAGTTAGAAGAAACTGCTGACTGAAAATTACATCTGACAAATAGTTTTGAGCAACTAATTGGAGAAGCACGTGGCTTTTGGACATGGGAAAGCTGTGATCGTAGTTGGTGGGCGATCTGATCCATTTTAACAGCATTATTCATCAGCGCGGTTGACAGGGGCAAGCGACACTCATTACAAATCTGTTTACTACCTCTATATATTGTATTTGTTTGCTGAATGTATGTGCAGAGTAGAGTCCCTATAAGCATGGGGCTTCTGGAATTCGAATCCCAGTGGCTAAATAAAGCCAGCAGGCCAGTGTTGAAGTTCTGTAGCGTTTGTCAACATTAAGTGGATTTATGTTTGGGGAGAGCTTGAGCCAAAAAATCCCTGTTTTGTAGATTAAGAGATTTATTCTAAATTTCATGGCCATTTTTGTTTTGGAAGGTTAGCCGCTAATTATGTGGTGTAATAAGAAGTAGCTGTATCACAGTTATCCCTCAAATAAAATTAGGTTGAGCACTCTTGTACCAAAAAACATTATTAGAGTCAGCCTCCAAAATGTAAACCCAAACCAAGTTATGTGGCTTCAATACAGGATGGGGGATGGCATGATTGAGAGCAGCCTTGTGGAGAAGGACTAAGGGTAAGACTGAAGGCACTCCAGTTGTGGTGGAAATCCAGCACCCTCCTGGGACTTTGGTCCATACGGAGTGCTCCTGGCTCAGGCAACGATGCTGAGCCCCAGTGTAGCAGGATGTGTGAGTGATGCTCTGTGCTGCGGTGGGGGCCTCAGGGGTCTGACTCATGATGATGAACCATGATCTTCTGAGTTTCTCAGTCTCCTTGGCCGCCTAACAGTAATTCGGTGCACCAGGTCGTGAAAGTGCAATGTTTAGGCAGGGCTGGGGTGAGAAAGGTGGGGTGCCCCCCGCTGCACTGTGGGCTACTGCAACCCAGCCAAGCTGTTCTTTGTTTCTTCAGCCTCTTGTGTGGTTTTGAATGGAGCTCAGTGCCTTTGTCTTCAGGGAAGCGAGTGCCTTGTGCATGCAACAGCTAAAAGACCTAAGAAGTCTTCCAGTTGTTTCCTTGGCACAGTGAAACTTTCCAGTCTTAATCCACTCTGCTGAAAAAGCTGTTTCACAAACCAAGCACCTGCTCAGGACAGTAGGACCATGAACACGGGACAGCTACAGAACAAGAGCTCGTGTGGATGTGAGGGGCTGTTCCTTTGCCGTTGCCATCTGGCGTAAGCACGTAGCCACGCGTGTGCTCTTGTTTTTGTTCTTACTGGTCCTGGGCTGTGGTCTGATGGGACCATATTGACTGCAAACACGTACGTACTAAGAACCATCACCACCGTTGCACACGCTTCTCTCCTGCAGAGAGGATGACAGAACACACAGCAGATGACAAGCAATATTTGTATTGCTTAATGCTCTTCTGAACGGAACAACACACTCCTCTGCACTAGGAGATAATTTATTGTCTAGGAGGGAAGATAGGAACTCGATGATCCAGTGGGTCTCTTCCAACCTGGGATTCTGTGATTCTGTGGCCAAGCAGGCTGGGCTAGGCAGGCAGGTATTGAATGGATAGATGGGGCCTGAACCTCCTCTGGAGCAGTGGGCTTCAGAAGCTGCCTGGCTATAGATTTTATTCCCCAATATGCGTTTTGGCAGTAGAACAGTTGAGAAGCAAGGCAGGTTTGCATTTAAAATGCAAAGGAGATGTCACTTAGTGGTCTGAGCACATGACCTGACACGCTGGGTTGCAGAGCCCGAGCACCAGTGTTGGTTTCTCTCCTGGCCATCATTTTCTGTCCTGTTCTCCCCAGTTGTTTAGTGGGATTATTAATATAGATGCGTTTGCTTCTCAGGAGTGTCATGACAATAAGTTAAGTTTTGAAAAGTGTGTTGAAGAAGTCTCTCAGTGCTGGTAATTATTGCTACTGCTGCTTTAAAAACCCTTTTCTGTTTCTTTTAGTGAAAATATTTCCTCTTCCGTAGGAGTTTAGTCTTTACATTTTGTTTTTTGTGTTACTTGTTTGTGGTGTCCTTGGGCTTTCAGCACATATATTTGTTTTGTAAAACATTGTGTTTTGTCCTGTATTTGAGATTCCGATTTTCGGGGTGTATGTTATTACGCAAGGTGTGAATAGGAAGCAAAAAGCCGTGTGCTGAGGAAACTCCAGGGTTTCTGCTGTTCTGGATAACAGTGTCTGTGGGTTGTGTGTGCATTGACACATCTTTGCTCCATCACGTCTGTTTAGAGAAAGGTGTTTAGGGCCAGAGGGAGCCTTACAGCTCTTGAAGTGTTAGGTGCATCTTTAGGGAAAGCTGGGAAGCAGATAGGCTAGCAGGAACATCACAGGATGGACCTGGAGATGGGAGATGAGATCAGGAGAGAGAAATGCAACCCTTATCTCCAGTAGGTGCTGACAGCCAGTGTGTTCATGAAGGATGAATAGCCCCAGTGCAAATGCAGCTTAAGCCTTGTGGAGCAGCCAACTGTTGGACTCTCTCAAGTAAAACCGACCCCGCATGGAGTACGTTGCACACTCTTAAGTGCTGGAAAAATAAGGTGATGTCTCAAAGTTTGGCCTGCAAAACTTTCTTCCCTTCTGTGTGGCATAGAGGAGCTATTGTGCTTAATTAAAAGGCTCATGATATTCCATTGAAGACTTCTATTCCAGTAAGAGGTGGAGAGATCTTTCTGCAGATTGCTGTTGGCCAGAACTGATTTCTTGTCAAAAAAATGACCTCTGTTAGCAGTTTCTTCCAAAAGCATCTGGGGAGCTAGCTGAACCTCCACCAAGAGGGTTATGCTTAGGCAGAACTCTTTTTGTAGCATATAAACTAGACATTTCTTGGAGGGGATCCTTCCGAGCGTTCATCTGGGTTGACTGTAGGTGGTATTGAAACCCTTGGATGTGGCTGGAAGTTGGATTGAAGAGGAAGGGAGAGAACAATGAGATGATGTTGAGAGGAGTGAAAAATTGGCTCTTACAGGGCAAGAAAACACCGTACTCTCTCCAACACACTTGCCTAAAGTGCCTATGTTACTTTCCCTTCCTGGACTTCGTTCATTCTCTTTTACTTCTTGCACTTCAGAGATGTCTCCCTTGCAGGTTATCTTGCTTCTGGTGTCTGAGTTCACACAGGGAATAAGATGAAATAAGATGAAATGAGGCAAACTTGGTTCTAATAGCTCTCTTCTAATTCTGCTGCATAATGGAGATGAGCAGTACTTACATAACAATATCCTGGGCTGTTAATAGATTTAATAACCCAGAAAGGTGGGAAGAGGTTCGGAATTACCTATAAAATGGCATCTAACTAATGAAGTTTACGGGAAGCTCATCTCTTTGGAGAAGAGTCAGCTGGTAGGTGCAAGACTTCTGCATATGCTCAGAAGAGAAAACAAAATGAAGCTGCGTGTCCTATTTGGCATAAATCTCCCATTAAAACCAAGTTCTAAGATGATGTTGGATTGCACCAGTTTTGCATGGGTTCTAGTTAAAGTCGTGTAAAGATGTAAACAACGGGGACTTGTTTAGATTTATTCTTTTCCAAGTGAAGATGTGTACGAGGCCGGGGATTAGAACTCTGTGTATGCCTGGTGAAAGCAGCCTGTTCATTAATGCTGGTTAGTTAGACCTGCCCCATTGGCAGAGGGTGCGTAAATGAAAGCTGGGGGGATGATGATGGTAAACAACAAAAAGGAAGGTTGGCAAATAATTCTAGCTTCAACAAAATGAGCTCTCTAAGGAGAACATCTGCATCTGGATTCAAAACAACAAGCAGGCAGAAACATGGGTCTTAAAATCTGTGGTGCAGTTTTTGGTAAGAAGTGTTTGGTTTTTCTGTTTGTGTTCTGGTTATTGGGTGCTTGGGTTACACCTTCAAAACTGCCTGCACTGTCATTTGGGGTGGAATATTAAATGCAGGTTAGGATCTCAGCTTTTCATTAACTCCATTTCCAGTATGAAGCTGGAGGACTGTGGCTGTCAGCTCTCGTACCTTTGTCTCTGGTTTTCAGTCTACATGCTGCCTGTTTAGTTGTAATTCATAATTATTCCCCCTTTAAATTGCCTTTCATACACTAAAATAAGATTATCTCTTCAAGTCTCTCAGGCAGCGCATTTCCTAGGTCACAGACAGTTGTTATCTCAGCAACTAATTCATTAAATTTACCTTTAAAAATTTATTTTCTGTTTTCCTATCAAGATTTTCTGTATCACAACACACACATCTTGCTGCACCAGGAAGATATTTCCAGCAAAATTTATTGTTTTACAAGCTGACACATAAAAGGCAGCCGTGTTGTCAAGGCCTATCAGGTAGTTCAGAGGCTGGTATTGGGATGTCTGTCTAGCCAAATGTTTTAGAAACTTTTAAGTAAAAACAAGGTGTAATTCCTGCATTTTTAAAAATATGCCTCTGGAAAGTGTGCATCTGAACTGCCACCATGGTAGTAAATGTTACAAACAGAAAATCCAGGTACCTGTGGACTTGTACATCATTTAAATGCATTGTGGTAGGTAGTAAAGTGATGGGGTTAGAGGCAGCTGCCATCTGTGAGAGAATACAAACACAACATTGAATCAGAATGCTGGAATGGTTTGGGTCAGAAGGGACAATAAAGCTCATCCAGTCCCACCCCTGCCATGGGCAGGGACACCTCCCACTGGATCAAGGGCTCCAAGACCCATCCAACCTGACCTTGAACCCCTCCAGGGATGGGGCAGCCACAGCTTCCCAGGGCAACCTGGGCCAGGGCCTCCCCACCCTCAGAGCAAAACATTTCTCCCTAAGATCTCATCTCAGTCTCCCCTCCTGCAGCTGAAAACCGTTCCCCATCATCCAGTCCCTACCCTCCCTGATCCAGAGCCCTTCCCCAGCTTTTCTGGAGCCCCTTTCAGCACTGGAAGCTGCTCTTCCTGGAACCTTTTCTTCTCCAGGCTGAACAACCCCAACTCTCTCAGCTCATCCTTGTACAGGAGGTGCTCCAGCCCTCAGGTCATCTCTGTGGCTGCTCCAACAGCTCCATGTCCTTCCTGTGCTCAGGACTCCAGAGCTGGATGCAGGGCTCCAGGTGAGGTCCATCAGCCTTGACTATGTGAGAGGAGCCTTTATATGATCTTTGGGGGCACTGAACTGAATGCATTTTGGTGAAGCAGCAGGACCAAGGCTTTGCCTTACCCATGGTCCAAAGAAAGCATTTGCTTGGGTTGGGTGATGCTGTTTAACAGGTGGTCTGGAATTTGTGCTCATTAGGGGAAACATAGAATATTTCTTCCATTGGTAAATGGGGGGTTTTTGTGTGAATCTGTATTTGCTGAGCCCAGGATATGTTGTCTGGAAAAAAGAACACAGTGGCCGTAGTTATCCAGGACTGGCTGCTGTGGGGTTCTGTTCTGCAAGAATGAAAAAGAGGCCTCTTGGTGGAACCGAACAGAAACTGAGGTGGTTCAGTTTAAGTTTTCCAGTTTTCCTTCACAGTCTGAGACTGCTGAGAGTTTAAACGTGGGCCTGTAAACCTGTGATCCACAAAATAAGCATTACTGCAGAAAACAAACCCACAACCTCATGCTTTTATGGATTATAGCATTGTTAGTAGTCAATAGAAGCATTAAAATTGGCACTTCTCAGATGGAGCCTTCAGGAACAGTGAATATGAGTGTCTGCCCACCTTCAGGAGGCTGGATCTGACAGAATTTAATTGGAGGTCTTGGCTCGCTTGGAGCTCTTGTAGAAGTGGTGGCTTGAGCCTGATGAAACCAGAGCAGCAGCTTTGGAAGTGGTTGGTTTAGTATTTAAAGCTGTGTAGATTGCTTCCAGGTAGTATGTGGTGGAACATCTCATAGTTCTGGGGGAAAAGACAGGCAGAAATCAAGCCAATTCCATAGAATCATAGAATTGCCAGGTTGGGAAAGACTTTTTGGATCATTGAGTTTAACCATAATGGAATATGAAGTTCAACTTACGTGCTGTAATTTGAAAGGAATTAAATGAATATTTCCACCTTTGTTGTCACTAAAGTTGGTGCTTTATAATGCAATGATTTTATTTTCTTTTCATTACAAACCTGCTTTATAAATACAAGGGAGGCATAAGGTGTTGAAAGAAATGCAGAACCCGAGGGTGAGCACCCCTTGGAAACAGATGTTATTCTTGGGATATGAGTGTGATATGCGCTTATCGGAATGACTTTGGCAACTAGTGGTGAGAGCTGCACTGCACACTGGAGCCTTTCTTCAGGAACATCTCCTCCATCATGACTCTTCTTATTTCTCCAAATCCATGGTTCAGCTCTGACCCGCTTGGTCTCCTCTGTGGGGCAGGACACCCTGGGCTGTGCTGATGACCGAAGAGCAGGGAGGAGGGCAGCGATTCAAGGACCCACTTTGGCTGAAGCTGCTTTTGTCCAGCTGGCAGGCTCCTGTGGGAAATGCACATGCACTGTATTAAACAGAGAAATTAGATCGTCAAGAGGAGTTAGTCTAAACCATTATTTATTTATATATATTCTTTTAAGCTGCTGTTCTTAGTGAGTGCCTGTGTTCCTTACCCAAGGAGTTTTATGTTTGGCTTTTACTGAGTCAAAATGTTACGGGCGAGTTTTTGAAATTACTGTTTAAAGCTCAGATTTTGACTTAAAACTCAAACCCTTTGCTAATTCCCACGGGTAGATGGAACAAATGGGAAGTGCTGAAATGCAAGGTGTGCTCTTTTCCACATGGTGACTTCTCTGCAGGTGGGGACAGCAGCAGGTGTCACAGGGGTAAGGGCTGCTGAAGACACCTCTGGCTGAGTGAGTTCAGCTGGTAAATCCTCTCCCTAATCCTTACTCTGGTTTCCACCTACCTCAATTTATAATTACGGAGATGAGCTCTTACTGGTGACTGTTCTGAAACTCTATGTGTGAACAGTGTGAAAACAAAAAAGGACCTCGTTTGTGGGTCTGACGGCAAAGCTGGGAGAACCCTGCTGAGCCAGTACCCTCTGCAGTCCCCTCTTCTCTCCAACACTGCTCCGAGATGGAGCTTGCTCTTTGGTCTCTTTTTTGTGAAAATATCAGATGTGCAGGCTAACAGGATGAAATATTAAGGAGACAGAGTGGTTATTACCCTAGCTCAAAGCAGGTGCCAGTTGACTTTGTACCAGAGTTCCATGGTGGGTACATGTTTTGGTGATGGGGATGGCTTCTCCTTTGCTCCCTCCTGGCTGCAGTGAGCGCTGCAGTTTGGTCCCGAGGGTACAGTTTGGTCCCAGGGGTGCAGTTTGTTCCTGGGGTGCAGTTTGTTCCTGGGGTTTCGCTTTTATTTGTTGCACAGGAAGAGATTGTGTTTGCCCAGCTGCTGTCAGGCTGGTGTGGCTGCGTCTGCTCTGAGTGGACAAGTGGTAGTAGCAGGAAAAATCCTTGGTGGCCTGGCATCTGCTTCTGTGCTTTCTCCTGAGCTGTTTATTGAATCCTTTCATTAAAACGTGAGAACCTAATGAAGGATTAAGTGGGTTGAACAGTGTGTTTGCAGTGAGTCTCTTCCAGATCTTGATTCAATGCCTCTGGTGCACTCTTTCTCTTGAGTCTCAGAGTGTATCTGAAGTGTGTCCAGGAATGTGACTGCAAGAGACAGAATCAAGGGTGTATAGAAATGACATGGAGCTCATTTAATACTGGATCAGCAATTCTAATTGCTGGACCCAGCCAGCCAGTGTTTGGGAGCTTAGGCTGGGTCTCTTTGACTGCTCTCTGAATCCTNCAAGCTGCCCAGGGAGATGGTTGAGTCACCTTTCCTGGAGGTGTTTAAGGGACGGGTGGACAAGGTGCTGAGGGACATGGTTTAGTGATTGATGGACTTGATCAATGGGTCTTTTCTACCCTGGTGATTTTATGATCCTCTGGGTGGGAGAGCATGATCCTCAGACCTGAAGTCCTGCTGTGAGGGTGCAGCAAGCTCTGGTGTTGGGGTGAGGGAACAACTGCTCATCTTGTGTATCTGCACTGCCATCCCTTTCTTCATCTCATCCCTCCTGAGCAGAAAGGTAGTCCAGCAAAAAAATCTTGGATGATACACTGTGCCTAAAGGAAAAGCTGGAGATGCAGGGGACATCTGGAGGAAGTACAGCTCCAGTCTGGGATGCTCTTTGGCAGTGATGCCTCTGGAGTATCACAGTGTAAGTTCAGGCATCTGGCAAGTGTCGCACCAGCAGCAGCGCTGTGTTTAAGGAGCAGTGGAGCTGGTGGCTCTGGTTGTCATAGGCTCCTTGCACAGCTTGGTGAATGTAGCTCCAGCGTTTGTCCCATTACCGGAAGAGCACGGGCATCTGTTTGGAGTTGGATGATCACTCTGGCCTATGATGGCCCTGGCAAGGAAGCTGGGGCACTGCCTGCCTGTTTGATTTGTCTCCCTGGCTTCCCTTGCCCTGTATCCTTCCCAGTCCTGGCTCAGAGGCCGCGTCTGAAGCTGCAGATGGTAACAGGGAGCAGGGATGCAGGAGCTGGAGCTGCTGGAAGTGACCACACACTGGCAGCTGCCAGAGATGAGGAACAGAGCGAAGCCCTTCAGGCAGAGCTCCTGCAGGACCATTTTACTGCTTGCAGTACACTCTTCCAGAATACAGTAGCCTGTAATGTCCATGTACCATAAAATGATTATGGTCCGGCTCTTCTGTTACTCAGCTACCCAGAATTTGTTAGTGCTTCAAGCGAATAATGCAGTCAAACCAGTAAGTGCACGCAAATGTTCAAGAATCTAAAGCTGCAAGCCAAAAACGATGGTATGGGAGGGGAGGAGGGAATAAAAAGATAAGGCTTTGTAAAAGCCTCAGTTGCAAGCAACTTATAAGCAGATGTTTGGAGCATAAGTTTTTTCTTTGTGCTCTCTGCAAAGTTTCTAGTTTACTTGTTATTCTGCCATTTACTGAGAAGCACAACGTTACTGTCAAGTCTGTCATGAAGAAGTTGCCATGCAGTTTGCTCTGCAGAAATTCTTTTTGCAGTATGTAGAAATTCAACACTGAAACCTCATGCTTGTGTAACTGTATGAGTGCTCTGAGTTCCGCGTGTCCCTCTGTTCTAGCCAGTTTCTCTGCAAAAGCGCCGACTGCGGCCCTGCTCCGTCCTGGGGATGTTCTTTAACAAACCTTGTAATCCTTTTTGCATGGAAGGTAAAGAGCGATGGAAGTGAATGGCTCAGTTCTGTGAAGGTGCTGTAGGCACCTAACTCCCAAGGTTGTGAGAGGAGAATGAGAGCCTGGCTTCTGTGGTCAGTTAACCTCACTGAAAAAGCTTATGTGCTCATTTTTGAATCGTGTGATCCAGCCAGATTCCCTATCCAGCTGTCAGAGATTAGCCTGTTCCTTGGAATGAGACCTGGTGGTTATTCACCCATGAATCAGCATTGAAGTGATTTTATTTATTGTGTTTCCCCTGATCAGGGAAAACCTGACACGGTGGCAGCTACAAGAGCCACACAAACTGGTTTGGCTGCCCCATTTAAAATTGCTTGGGCACTTGACACTTCCTTAACATTCCAGCATTACCTGCCAGCTGCTCAGCTCCACCGCTTGGTGCCGCTGACCTTCTCCAGGGCTCCTGTCTGTGATTGCCCGCAAGTGGGAGTGGGTGACGTGGCCAACTGTGGAACTCTGGAGTGTCCATGGAAAGCAGATGAGGGTTGCAGAAGTGATCGGAGTCAATGGGGTGGTTGTTATTCTAGGGTGGCTAATTATGACCTGGGGAAGAAAAAAAGGCATTTGAAATGGCCTGGTTAGGTTGTCTATACAGTCTAATTTAGTTATGAGTAAGGGCTGCAGTTCTGATTATCCTTGTCAAGGTGGGAGCAGACATCTCTGGTCTGTGGTTGTCAGTGGTGGATGGGGCAGTGTGTAGTTCCATTCCAGCTTGCCCCTGAAACCAGGGGAGTGAAAAAGAATAAGAATCCTGCTTTTGCCAGCTTGGATGCAAGAGAGATCAACCTTATCCCCAGTTTTCTGGCTAACACTGACACAAGCCTTTCCCTTCTTCTTAAACTCCCCATTAGGTTTTTAAATATGTGCTCAGTATTCTTGATGTCTGTCCGAAAGCTGCATAGCATTTCTGTGAAATACAAAATACCTTTTGACACTCGCCATTTCTTTCTCCATGTACGACCTCTGGAGTCACTCCAAAGCTCTGGAAAAGAATGAGATTTTCAGTAATGGCTACAGGCATTCAGGGCACAAACACCGTTGAGCATCAGTGGGGTTTGCGCTCCCAAGTTGCTGTCATTACTCCTGAAAGTCACATCCAAAGTGTGTCATTAAGAACAAGATTTGCTGCTCTGCTCATGTTTTTAAAGCAGATGTATGGTATACAGAACAATAACATGTGAGGTGCTTTATAATGTTATTCTTGTGGAAGAATTGTTAAATACATAATTACTACAAGCAGCTGCATTTTGGAGAGGTTTCTTGTCAGAATCACAGTTCGATGTGTTGATCCAACTTGAGAGAGAAAGTGAGGGACTGAGATTTCAGGGCAGAACTCCCTTACTCTGTTCTTAATCAAGAAGAAATTTCTATATATTCCTACTGAGACAAGAAAATATCCCCAGTTTCCAAGAAATGTTCTAGTACACTGGTTGTTAAATGTAAACGAGACCCTGTCATTAAAATCCATAGATTCACAGTGCTAAATGACAAATTGCATTTACCAAATCGCTTAATACACCACTCTTTTATTTTAATATCTTGAAGGTTTTTACGGCTCAGCAATGTCTGCGAAGTTTTCCAGTGTTTTCAGCTCATGGCTTTCTTGTGTATTCAGTAGAATTCAATTTTCCGCAGGCCTCTGAATCTGCTTAGGATCGGGTTTAGTGGTGGGGTTGGCAGTGCTGGGTTTGTGGTTGTACTTGATGATCTTAGAGGTCTTTTTGAACTTAAACAATTTTGTGGTTCTGTGATCCATGATTCCTGAAGGCAGGAGACAGGTTGTAAGTCTCTGAACAGATTCTTCCTGCTTTTCTTCTCACAGCACCCAAATGATCATTTTTTGATGTGCCACATGGTCTAAAACTGCACTGTTTTGCCTCCTTCCTTATTGATGCCATATTATGTTTCAGCCTTGTATACCTATTAATTAGATTTTCATTTCTGAATTCCCTTTCTGAAGAGGTGGTTATTCCTTTGGGAATCATCTCCGGTGTTTTGCCTGTGCCTGAGCTGCTGGCCCGTGGAATTGCTGTGTATCTATGGGGCTGGGCATTCCTATTAGCAATTGTAGACATATCTAAATGTACCTTGTGTAAGTCATTATGTTTTGTTGCCTGTAGCCAAATTGGCTAATTCTGCTCCAGAAAAATACACGTATTTAGAACTTGGCTAAAACTTGCCTTGAGCTACTCGGTGATGCTTCCCTGAGGTCAGGCTCTTCTAAACGGGCGAATAAAGGTGTTTCAGCATATGAACATTTTGAACCGAGATTTCCCATCTCTCCTGTTCTCCTGTTTTTGCACCTGGTCCAGCTAAGGGGACTGGTTTAAGTGTAGATGTGCTGGTTGGGCTCATTGGTGTCCTGGAGTGTCAAATATCAGTGATACACAGGTCTGAGCAGGTTATTTATTTTAAGAAGCCCTCGCACAGAACAGAGCAGTGGGCTGGCTGCGGGCACCGTGCACAGGAAACCTGGACCAGCTCTGGGCTTGGTTGCAGTGCTGGCTTGGGTGGATCTAAACGCAGTAGCTGGATTCACAAAGGGTTTTGTAGTTGTTGGTGTTTATTTGTAGCAGAGCCGATTACAGACAGACGATTGTCAAAAATAAGGAAGCACCAGGAAGGAATTTTGCCTTGTGTAGAGCTTTGTGTGGCAATATTGTATTTGTATTGTGATTCCCAAGCTCTGCAGCCTCTACCAAGCGTTCATTGTTGCCTGTTGCAGGGTGGCGAGAGTGAAAAGCCCCAGCCAGGCTTGTCCTCCGTGGGTTAGCTGGGCGGTGGAGCTGCCTCTGAGGTGGCAATTCTGCTTGATGTCTGGAATTGCCGTCCAATTTTGGAACCCCAGCATCCTGCCTGCCAGCTCCTGCCTCCGTCGGCCGTCCTGCTCATGGCTCAGCGTTCCCCGCGCTGCTTTCACGTGCAGAGATCCCCCTTCTTGCAGGTGGGTTGAACACATACACTAGTTTGGAGAGGGAATTGATTATTTATTTGCTTTTGCTAGCCTAAGTTAGGTTTAAAATGTGAAGCCATTAACCTATAAAAACAACACACTTGCCTGCAGAGGTCAATTTAACTGGTACAGCGGCTCGGAAATACACAAAGGACCTGTGTAACAAAACCTAATCGGCTTTAGCTTGAGGGTTACCAGAACCCGCATCTTTCAGATTGCTGCTATCAGTTACGATTCTCAGGTTCAGCACTATTTATTTACTGCCATTGAAGCACGATGTTTGTACCCATTAGCCTTTGCTTTTCTTTCTTAGCTCCCTCCCTATAAAGCATGCAGCATCGTTATTAAACCCTTCTCAGGGCTAAACGTTGAGTGTGTTGTTCGTGTCTGTATTTATTAATAAAGAAGGAAGAGGAAGAAGGTTTAGCTCATCTGGTTTGCTTGGCTTGCATCAAGGATAACTTTGTGAGAGAGAGAGCTTTCAGTCAGTGTTTGGAATTGCATAATGAAAAGGTTCTGGAAATAATTACAAAAATCAGATTGAAATCACTTTGCAAATTGTTGCGGGGTTTGTTTTTTTTTTTTTACGTTCAAATTGGCAATGAAGTATAATGAAGACAGTCAGAAATAACCCCTGCCGCCCACGCGGGGTATATATAGAGCTTGTATTTACTCTGCTGTGCAAGCAGCCGCTGCAAGATGGCACATGAAAACGTGAACAAAACAGCACATCCACGCTCCTGGATGCCGCAGTGCTGTTCCGATCTGATAAACAGTTCGAGTGTGGAGAGCATGCTGGGTGCGTGTATTATTTCTGTTCCGTTCTGCGTTCTGGCATTTAGCGGCCACTATCTTTGTCTCGGTGAAACGCCGCGGCCGCCAGGGACTGTGCTTCGGCACGGGGGGGATATTCCAGGCTGCCCACCTTCCCCTCGGAGGGTGATTTTCCAAATGCTGGTTTGTTCTGACTTCCAAACTTCCCGTGTTTTGCTCTTTCTGTGAGCACAGCTGATAGTCTTTGGGGGGCAGCTCGAAGGAAGCCTTTGTTGGGATGGTTTGTGGCTGGGGGTGATGATGTTGGGGCTCAACGGGCAGCTGGTAGAACCTGGGATCCAAAACAAATGTAGCTCCCGTAGGGCATCGATTCCCTCGTCAGCAGCAATATTCCAGTGGCATGTGTTATTTTCTTTCAGGTTTAAGCTTTTTCTTTCCCACTATAAAATTGTTTTTAGACCGTGTAGATATTTGTGACCTTCAGCATGTAATCTCTTAATTCATTTTGTACTGAATATGCAGCATATTGAGACATCAGCTTTAGAGACTCGCCTGGGAGGATGTGTTAGCTCTAAAAATCAAATGAATCAAATTTGGGAAGAAAAACCTAATTGTAAGTAACAACCCCTTCCATTCCCCAGCCCCCAGCTCCTTCCCCTCAAAAAATGTCGTGTTGCTTATATTTGTTATGTGATAATTTAGCACAAAGTGCACTTTGAGCACCCTGGCAGCAGGAACATTTTGATATTCAAGTGGATGTTTGCCTCCATGTTCCTGTAGACCTCTGTGAGAAAAGCATTACAGAATTTTTATGTCTGAAGTTATCAAAAACTATTTTAAGTGCTGGTAATTAATTCTCAGCTGATGGCTTCAGAATAGGTTACTCTGACTGAGAAGAGGTGACTGACGGGAAGAAGTGGAATGTGGAGCTGGAGTTTATGACGTTCCTGCCCTCCTTCCCTCTCCTTCTCCCCATTGCTTTCTAAATTTTGAGGGGGGAACTGGCAGGAGGAAGATTTGGGGTTAAGCTTGGGTGCTGTGGTGGAGTAGGGGATTGAGTGATGGGGTTTTGTTAATGAAAGACTCGGGTTTTTGATCATCAGTGATGCACCATTTATCTACCCTGTGTGTGGCTGGTTGGGTGCAACCCTGCAGCCTCCCATTTCATACCTTCTCCCTCTGATTAAAAGGAGTGTTCCTTAAAAGTGTAGGTAAGGTAAAGTGAAAGAAAAAAATATGTGGCTGGTTGTCGGCAGCAGCTGCTGTTTGCCGAGGGGTGTCATCACCTTCAGAATTTGTTGTTTGCCAGAATGCTTTTCTACCTCCCCGTTTTGCGGGTAGCACTTAATATTTGCAATACTGAGAAAAGATCATCAGAGTTCTTGTGGTTTTCCAGGCTCTTTCTGTGCAGACACTGGTACCAGTGCATTCAAAGAACTTTTCCTGGTTTATATAGACTTTTCACATAGCTGTAGTAGGAGTACAGAGGTTTCATATTGGGGAAAAGTATTATTTGTAAATTCTTTGGGGGGAAACTGGGACAGACAAGGTACGTGAAGTAACTTCTGGCTCACCTAAGCTGTAATAGATTCAAAAAAGGCAATCTGCCTTTTATTTTATAATCTTGTCCAGATACTGTCATGCAGTATAAACAACAATGTTCAATTATTCTCACTGTATTTTGCATCAATAACGAATTTTTTGTGGACATGGAAGCTCTTGAAGGGATAGGTTTGCAGTGGCACAAATGTACACTGTGATGCTGTGATGGGTTGTTTACTAATTCTAGTTTGTGCTTTTGTTCTCTTATATTTTTTTTTTGCTCTGGGATATTTTTGTTTGCATTTACTATTGCAATAATGGAGATAGTGCAGTAGTGAGCTTGCCCTTGCAGAAGAATGTGACAAGATGTGAGGTTGAACCTACCACGTGCATAGAAACTTGCTTTGCAGCTGTAGAGCAGATGCTGTTATGGTGACAGCCGTGTCCCAGAGCGCTGTGGGGACTGTCCTGTCACTGTCGCAGCAGCGCCTGGGTAGGTTACCCGCTCAGCAGGGTGTCAGCTCAGGTAAGGAACCCACAGGATGGCCAGGTATTGTGTCTGTAGCAAGTGGAAGTTTGCAACAACAGAGATTTCTAGGTTTACTTTACCTTACAGATGTGATAGAAGTGGATCTTTGCTGGCCTCTCCTCTGGCTGGGGTTGGTTATGATAAACCAGGTTCCACCTGGTGAGGGGGAGAAAGCCAGAGCAAAGCTTTTCCTGGGGTAACTTGGTCCAGTCTTACATCTTCAGAGTATGATGCCATCTTTCATACCAACTAAAGTGTTGCAACTGCCCATTTCCAGTTGTTCCTCAAGTTTTTACAGCTCTACTGCCCTGCCCCACTGTGAGATGGACAAATAGAGACCAGGGGAGGTGATGCTGAGGATGACACAGGCTAGCCAAGAGGGTGCTGGGTGGGTGGCAGAACCTCGGAAGATCCTCTGGTCCCCACTCAGCCCAGCACTGCTCCTGACAGGGCTGTGGTGAAGTTGGGGCTGGTGCCATGTGGTGGACTGAGGGTTGCTGCATTCACACTAGTTGTGTCTGCTGGACCCCATTGCTTTCGAGAAAGCAGGGAAATTCAGCAGGCAAGGTGGATTTCCATCCCCGGCTCCCCTCTGTGTTGTCGCCAGCGTTTGCAGAACATATGGTATGTAAGAATCACCCGCTTCTCTGTGAGATCCCAGCAAATTCTCAGCATATCAGGGTGAGATACTTTTAGAGCGTCACTTAACTCTTTAATTGCTGCATTTCCATCCTGGAGCACTGCGTGAAAACATATGCTTCACCCCCAACTAGGTTGGTTTTTATTCTTGCAGGGCTTTTTTTCTATTTTGTTTTGTGTCATGGTTGGGTTTTTTGTTTGAGTATTTTGTTGTTGTGGTTTTCTTTAAGGGTTTTTCCGTGGTTGGTTGGTTGGGGTTTTTTTTCCAGAACAAGATAGAGGGTGAGCAGTTGGTACCACTTCTAGTTGTTGGTTGTATGGCCTTTTGGGAATGATGATATTTTATCTTCATGGAGCTTTTGCCCATATTTGGAATGATGGATTCTCAGGTAATGAATTAAGGGCACCCCAGGCACTGACTTTTCTGTGTGCGTTGGAGGCTGGTTTTACTTCTTTATCAGGGAGTGCAGGGATACAATGAGGAGGAAAAATTTTAAGATGAAAGATGGCAGATTTAGATGAAAGTGGGGAGGCCCTGGCCCAGGTTGCCCAGAGCAGTGGTGGCTGGAGGTGTTCAAGGCCAGGTTGGATGGGGCTTGGAGCCCCTGATCCAGTGGGAGGTGTCCCTGCCCATGGCAGGGGTGGGACTGGATGGGCTTTGAGGTCCCTTCCAACCCAAACAATTCCATGATTCTATGATCAGTATCCCCAGATGTGGCACTGCTGGGGCACTTTTCATGTGGTAAGTGACCCAAAGTCCCAGCCATAGGGGTGGCATCATCATTGATTTTATACCAGGGAGCCACTTGTGCTTCTGCTGCAACACCTTTTTAATTCCCTCTCTCTACAGTGTAAACACTGTCTCCTTGTTGACTGTGTATTTATTTTTTGAACTTCCTATCCAAGCTTAAATATCCTCTCACCCGGCCTTCTTTCCAAAGAGCTTTAGCATTGCTGGAGTCTGCAGCTCATTCTTAAGGATGAATTTACTCGTGGCTGAAGTGCAGTTCCCTCTGAGGTGAAGCGCAGCAGTGCTTACAGCTCAGCTCTGTGCCGAGGCTGCAGCGCGGAGCCTCTGCTTGAAATGACACCAGTGGAGCAGTGTGCCCACGCGACCAGGTCACGCAAGTGTAAGGGGCATCTGCTCCACCATCCCTGTGCACCTTCCCAGCATCGCCCACTGCGCTTTGCCAGGTGTGCCCACCTAGGTCTGACTGCGTCACTGCAGGTTGCTTGAACAAGTCTGGAGCACCTCGCTGCTACTTCAGAACCTGCAAGGAGCAGTGCTTTTTAAAAAAAAGACCTTTTTTTTTTTTTTTNTAGGTGAGTGTTGGTCTTTTCTCCCAACTGATAGGTGATAGGATGAGAGGGAATGGTCTCAAGCTGCATCAAGGGAAGTTTAGGTTGGACATGAAGAGAAATTTCCTCACAGAAAGGGTTCTCAAGCACTGTCAGAGGTTGTACAGGGAGGTGGTTGAGTCACCATCCCTGGAGGTGTGTTTAAAACACAGGTAGATGAGGTGCTTGGGGATATGATTTAGTAGTGGATGAGTATGATTGGAGTTGATGATCTCAAAGGTCTTTTCCAACCTAATGATTCTATGAAAAGCCTGGGGTTTTTTTGGTGCATCCTTGGGCTGGCGGAGGCATTGGCGCTCCCTGCCTTGCCTATGGGCAGTGGTTGCCCTGTGGACAGATGTTAAGGCTGATCTAATTCCAGTGGGTCCCCACCATGCCTGCCTGTCTTCCCTTGTGCTGCTGCCACTGTCAACGTCAACATTCCGGTGATAATCTTGCCTCATTTTCACTGACTAATCACAGTGATTAACCTTTTCACTTTTGACATTATAGATAATAAATCAAGCGTATTGGTATCGTGTCTGCAATGGTAAAAGTTTTTAAAGGATAACAAAACAGGGGCTAAAAATACAGCACAGGCAGTGTCCACTGCCCATCATCTCATAAATCAGCGCTAATCGCTGTGTGGTGGGGAAATGTTGAACCGTGTGCTTCCTTGCGCTGTGTGCAAGCCTGGAGTCCATCTGCAGAAACAAGAAGTGATTTTGGGGATCTGTTTATAGCGTTGGGCCTCTTGCTATTTTCAGATCTCTTCCCTCTGCTTTCAGTTTGTCGAAGGAACAAATCCTCTGAGGATGAGAGCTCCTCCGGGGTTAGGCAGCGAGGGTGGCGGTGGTGATGGAGAGAAGAGAAATCCAGTCTTGTCTCTTCTCCTCCATTGCTGTGCCAGATGGGACTCCCAGACCGGCACATGGTGGCTTTCTATTCCTGGTGCCATTCGGGGATGACGATGCAGCGCCTCTCCCTCAGGACATGCAAGTTTACACGGTCATCCCCCTGTATCCAAGAGCAAAGGGCTCATGTGCGCAGCTTCTGCTCTTCCTCAAATGTCATTTTGTGCAGATCATCAGCTGGAATCGTGGTTTGTTAAGCATTTTGCTTTCTGGCATTGCCGTCGGGTTGTGGATAGAAATGTGTAGCCATCAGAAGTGGCAGCTAGGAAAACAAGTTGTCACTGCCAGGCTGGATGCAGGCATCTCACAGTCCCTTTGTGTTCTCTCCTGCTTCCCATCACATTCCTGCCTCTCCCTGAGAAGCTGCCCAGACAATAATGTGCCAGCTGCTCAACGTGTGACAGGTATCGTTTGCTTAGGTTTAATTTGCCGTGGTGCATCGGAGTGCGGGTAGTCACACGATAGCTGGAGACCTAACGGTGGGTTCGTTCTTGGAGATACTGTTAATTAAATTTTTTATGAAGGAGCTGAGGCACACCAGCAGTGATCTCCCTTCAAGCAGAAATGTAGCAGGCAGTTCCCAAAGAGACCTCATCTGCTCTCTTCTCTATGAAAATCAATTAGTGTTATGAATGTATGATAGCTTCTTAAAAAAAATCTGTTGTGATGGAGAAGTCTTTACACCTTGGCATAGCGAAGGGAAGGATGTTTCTCCTGCTTCGGCTGCTGAGCAGGACTCTGGGCATCTACTTAATTTTCCTTCTTGTTCAGGTTCTACAGGTTTTTCAAAGTTTTTTTTTAATGGGGAAAACAAGGAAAAAAATTTTCTGCTGGACAATGACACTTTGTAAATTAAGAGATCCACACCTTGAAACCTGTTACTTCATCACAGAATTTGTAATTTGCCCAGAGAAGTTGTGGCTGCCCCATCCCTGGAGGTGTTCCAGGCCAGGTTGGATGGGGCTTGGAGCAACCAGATCCAGTGGGAGATGTTGAAACTGGGTAGGGTTTGAGGTCCCTTCTAGCCAAACCATTCCATGATTCTATGACTCTGTGATCAGTATCTCCAGGGATGGGATCACTGGGTCAAATTCTTATTTCACGTTTGCTCAGTACCACTTTTTATGTGGTGAGTGACCCAAAGTCCCAGCTGTAGATGTGGCGTCATCATCGATTTTGTACTGGGACAGCCACTTGTGCTTCTGCTTCAATGCTTTTTTAAATCCCTCTCTCTCCAGTGTAATTGCTGTCTCCTTGTTGACTATGTGTTTGTTTTTTGAACTTTCTATCCAAGCTTAAATGTTGATTTTTGGTTTTTTTCCCTCACATCTGATTCCTGCCTAGGCAGAGCTGCACACTAAAGAAGAAAAATACCATCCTTGTATGTTAAAATGTATAATAGCTCCATAGCAGTTACAGACCAAAGATCATTTTCTCAGTGTGTCAGTGTTACTGGAGGAAATGACTTCCACCCATTGAAAAAGGTGATGTTTTCAGGATATAGTTTTGCCTAAGCCATTAATTTCTATTGCTAGTGATACAATATTTGACATCTGGAATATGTTTTCAAGAGATTTGTCTAAACGAAGTGTATTAAAAAGGAAAATTAGATGTTAATCTGTGAAAATAGAAAAGTTGGTTTTGAAACCACCTTCCCAAAAAGATGCAAATCGGAGAGTGGCAATTTTCCTTTTTCCCCGGGATACTGAAATTTTACCCCCTCTGTTCCGCCTCCTTGTCATTCTTTGTTTGCTCTGTCACAGAGTGACTTTCACCCATGCACAATGTATGATTGCACAGGCTTTGACCTTTAAAAAATGCACTGTTGTTCCCTTCCAGTCAGTCCTTACGGAATTAACATGGATATCAGCTGTTCTGGCTCTCCTAGTTTCAGATCCTCAAAACAAGGCTGAGGCAGGGGGGTAAATCCACCTGCCTTGCCTCCCAAAATAAACAGGGATGCTCCACATAAACCCCAGATATCCTTAGGCCTGCACTTAGCTTGCTGAGTCTTCTTGTAGAAAGAGAGGAAGAAGGAAATCAGTTTTTTATTCATCGTTTACATGGTTAATCCATCTCAAGCATCCAGCCCACGGATCCGTGGAATACTGTTCCTGCAGGGGCGGACAGCTTCCCAAATGGGAGACCGCAAGCCATGGACACGCAAGTTCTGACAGCAACCTCATCTCAACCCCTAGTGAAGTACCAAGGGCACAGTCCACGCGGATTTAGGAAAAAAAGAGTTGTTCTGGGATGCAGGTGAAAAAGTGGGTGTTGCTTTGTTCTGGCGCAGCCAGGAGTGGGGCTGGGGTGGAGGAAGCTAGAATCACTGGGTATCCCTCTTGATCTTATCTTCCCCTCATCTGCACTCTGGATCTTTTCTTCTGTCTTGTACCTCATTTTCTTAATTTTTCTTTCCTTCCCAGCTCTACCCGCCAGTGGAATCGTATGAGTAGATAGGCATTCCAAGCTTGCTCTCTGGAGGGGCTGGTTTGGTTTGCTCAACACTTTTTCCTCTCCTAAGATCTGTTTAGACTTGAAGCTATTTTGACAAGGACTGCAAATGACTTTTGGCATCTAAATTTGCATCGGAGGGGTCTTGTTAATGTTTGTCTTCGGGCACTCCTACAGATAGGTGTAATGGGAACTCCTGAAACCCTGTCCCCTGCCTTCCTAGAGCTGTGGAGGTGTCTGCACAGCCTGAGCACCGTGCTGCAGGCCATCACCTTCCCAGCAGAGGATTCCTTAGATTGCAAAAAAAAAAAAAAAAAAAANAAAAGAATTATAAAAAAAAAAAAAAAAAAAAAAAAAAAAAAAGAGGTAAAGAATGCAGGCGTAGGGATATCATAAGAAACATGATGAGGATAAATTGTTATTTGAAAAATATTTGAATATTTTTATATCCCACATTAGCTGCGTGGGGTCTTCCTGTTCCCAGGACTTTGGAGTCAGGATAACCATTTGGGATGGGTGTATTTTGTGGCTTGTTGAGCAGGCACTGCAAGCGCGTTCTTGCTGCTGCAGTGAGCTGAAGTGGAAGGAGGCTGGGATGGCTTGTGTTTTATGTCTAGATGATGGACAAGAGCTCTGCTCCCTTTGTGTTTTCTGCGGTGGAGGATGTGTCAGCTCTTAGTGTGAGAGATGCCACTGGCATTGTGCCGGGCAAAAAACAGCAAGGATAAGCAGTAGATTTTAAAGAATGGAAGCGAGTTTCCAAAGGAAGCTTCTGTGAGAAGGAATAATTTTCTGTCCTTACTAAACTGCTTCCCCTGGGCTGGGCAGTCTCCTGGTTCCACAGAGGCTTTCTGCTCATCCCATACCAAAGCACTGGCCACCCCGGTGAGATTAGGGAAGTGGCTCATCCCCGCACCATGTGGAGCTGCTATGGGCACAGCGCTGCTGTGGGGTTTCGGGTACAGCTTTGTACCATGTGCAAACTGGCAGAAGTGGGTCTGATTTTCAATTCTCGTGTAGTTTTTAAACATTTACGTGGAAGTGGAGTGTTCACAATCCAGTGGCTGCTCCACACTAGGTTAGAACACATTTCAAAGTCCTACAGGCTGCTGAATTTTGTATGTAGGCAGGATGAGGAGATGTTTAATTGAGCTCGCAGAAAAAAAAGGAGAGTGTGAAACGGCATTCTGAGGGTAACTGAGATCTGAGCTTTGTGTCTGTGGGAAACAGAAAGAGAGTCAGCACCTTTTGTCTTTCAGGTGTGATGGTAACTACAAGGTACACTGTACACTGAGCAGTGGGCAAAGAAAGATGTTTGCAGAGCCTTTTGGGACATTTAGTTTTACCTCTTATCATAGAATTATAGAATGGTTTGGGTCAGAAGGGACCTCAAAACCCACCCATTTCCACCCCCTGCCATGGGCAGGGACACCTCCCACTGGATCAGGGGCTCCAAGCCCCATCCAACCTGGCCTTGAACCCCTCCAGGGATGGGGCAGCCACCACTGCTCTGGGCAACCTGGGCCAGGGCCTCCCCACCCTCACAGGAAAACATTTCTTCCTAAGATCTCATCTCAATCTTGCCTCTTTCACCTGAAAACCATTACCCACTTTCTGAGGCTTATCTTTAACTGTATTTATTTTAGTGTGGAGAAAATACTCAAGTCAAGCATTGGTGCTCTGCAGGCGCCTCTGCAGTAGGAGTGTGCACATGGATGCGTTACTCAGTTCTGTTGTTAGAGATAATGATAAAATACATCCTTTTCCTTATGGACAAATGGTTGCATTGTCTGAGATTGTTGGAGTTACTGCTTGCTTCCTGCAGGCTTTGGAAGGGCCTTAGGGAGCAGAAGGGATGGGGTGGGTCCTTGGAGGTGCTCTCACCAGCCTTTGCCCTGGAATTCCTTTAACCCTAGCTCAGACCTGTTGCCTTTACCTTGTTCAGGAGATGCTGACATGGGACCTCTGTTGTTCACTCAGTTATGCATCTTACTGATGGTTTCAGTAATTTAGTGATAGAATGCTATTTGGACTACTTTATCCTTGCAACCAAACCAAAGCCTTCTTACCTAAAAAGCTGACATCAAAATAATATGTTTTGCAAAGAGAATATCTCAGAAATTTTTCGGTTCATTGTTAACGCTCTGAAGAACCCAGCGTGCTGTTGATGATGTGTGTCCCTTCTGTCTGAGTAGTATTTGTAAATGATGAGGTGTTCTACCAACCACTGAGCCCATCATCAGTAATCCAGAGCATCCTCTGAACCATCTAGATCCTCCTCATATGAGGAATGGCTTATGAGGAACAGCCGAGAGAGCCGGGATTGTTTAACCTGGCGAAGAGGAGGCTGAGGGGAGACCTCATTGCTCTCTACAACTACCTGAAGGGAGGCTGTGGAGAGGAGGGAGCTGGGCTCTTCTCCCGTGTGACAGGGGACAGGACGAGAGGGAATGACCTCAAGCTCCGTCAGGGGAGGTTTAGGATGACCATAAGGAAAAAAATTTTCATGGAAGGGGTCATTGGTCACGGGCAGAGGTTGCCCAGGGAGGCAGTTGAGTCACCTTCCCTGGAGGGGTTTAAAGGATGGGTGGATGAGGTGCTGAGGGACATGGTTTAGTGATTGATGGGAATGGTTGGACTCGATGATCTGGTGGGTCTTTTTCAACCTGGTGATTCTGTGATATTTCCCTCTACTCGCTGTATGCCAGCCGTCCTGTTTGCAGCACTCAGGTATTTCGGTATCGATCCCCATCTGCCCTGCCCACACTGCGACAGAACTGGGCATCGCACCAGGCAGAGACTGACGAGACTCTTCCCGTTTGTTCTGCATCGCTTGCTGCTTCCCATCAATCCCAAGAGCCGAAGGAGGCAGGGTCCTGCAGGAAAAGTTGTGTGTGATCTCCTAAAGACTGAAGAGCAGCACGTGTGCCAGGGGACGGCACTGTGCATTGCACAGGTGTTCTCTGCTTAGATATCATCGGATCTGGAGTCTTTAAACTTGGACTTTTTTCCATGGGTTTCCTCAGAGATTTAGAAAACAGGGGGGGAAAAAAATCCCCAAACCCTACTATCTTGTACAGCTCTGCGCTAGACAGCAAAAAAGATACTGTGTTTTAATAAGAAGCTGCTCCCTTTCTTCTTTGCCTCATAGAGTTTGCCCATCTCATGTCGATTGAGCTGTAACTCTCCTGGGCATCTTTGCAAATACAGTCTTGTTTCACGGGAATTACTCTGCGCTTCCCATCGTCCCCATCCGCTCCCCACCTTCTGCATGGTGTAGGCATAAGAAATGGTGCCAACTCCTGGGGCCGGCTCGCTTGGGCCACAACCCACCGCACGAGTACCATCCACGAGGCGTCTTCTGAGATGCAAGAGCAGGTTATTCGACAGAATATTCACATTCTGACTATTTGCAGAGTCTCAAAGGCAGGACGGGCTCTTTGGTGTTTTGAAAAACCCAAGCTTCCCAGCATAAAGGTGTTTACTGTGATTCCGAGATGTGAATGTTCATGAGATCATTCATTCATTCAAAATGAGCCTTGCAGCAAAATTCCAGGGCTGTGAAACCTTTCCATCCCCCTCTCTGCCCCAGTGACTGGGTGCCTTCCAGCCTCCCGAGGAGCCTGGCTGCTCTGGCCGCAGCCCCTTGTGTGTTCAGGGCATCTGAGATGAGGGGGGAACAATTCCCTGTAAATCCCATCAGTCGTCCCTTGCCAAGGCTTGTGGATGTACAGGCGAGTGATTTAGGAAATAAAAGAGCTGCAGCATGATGGAAGCAGCTCATTTTGCTGACACACAGGATGCTCCAAAACAAAGGGCAGTCCCCCCACGTTTCAACATCACCGTGTAATCTTTTCACTGCTGAATTTAATTGCTCCCATGGTCGCTAATGGGAGTTGTGTGGCGAACTCCTCGCACCGGGCTTGGATGAGCAAGCAGGGGTTAATATTAACGCAGAGCACACTGCTGTGGAAATAGGGAAAAGGAGATGCAAATTACCGTGAATGCTAATTGTTTCTATTTGAAAATTCATGTAGTGTGTTTCTGAAAACACTTCCATTAAGTGAGCGTGAGGTGGATAGCTGAGCTGTGTGCGGATCTCCATGTGTGGAAGGAGATGGAAAATGCCTACAGAGATGTCTGGTCTGTCCTGTACTTTTCTCCAGGAGCTTGGTGCCTGCGTGTATCACAGAATCGCTAGGTTGGAAAAGACCTCCAGGATCATTGAGTTTGGAGGGGATGCGGGGCATTGGTGTAAAAAGAGCAGAGGGAATGGTTTCCTGAAAAGATGGGAGGGTCTGAAATCCAGGTGAAGGGTTGTAGCTTGAGATATCCACGTGCTGGTGTCTGCAGAGCAGGGTAGGGAGATAAGTTTCCTGCTCATATGAGAGACAAACAGGTGTCCCTATCTGAAGCAGCCTTCCCAGTGGCTACAGTGGTGGTTTTGTAGGCATCGCTGAGGCTTTTTGAGTCTGATTAAGTAAGTGGGAATCTCATCGTTGATGGCAGCACATGAGACTGTGGGCTCTTGGGGTCAGTTGTCCAGGTAAGCAGAGGTGGCAGCAGTGACAATCGCTCTGCCCACCCCAGAATGCTTTGGGTTTAATTGGATCAGAAGTTGGATCCTGTTGAATTAACTGGGAGCTGCCACCGCCTCCTCACAGTCCCAGGTCCCCTCTCTTCCCTCTGACACGTGCTGAGTTGAATTCGGTTATTGGACCAAGAGTGGAGTGGGATAGATGCTCATGTCATGCTTCCAACCTTTTGTCTGGATGGAGCCTTGGCAGCTTCCAAGTGCCCTTTGCCTCGGTCCTCACACATGTGGTGGGGGCTGCATAGGTCACACTCACACACGAAAGCAAACTGGGGAGATGGAAGGGGGATTTGAAGGGAACTGTGACTTTGACTTCAGCTCCATTGTCTTTGTGGGGTGGGGTTTTTCCTGCTGCAAGGAAGGGAGAGAAGTTTCCCCTCTGGAAAAGCGTGAGGGTGACCAGGAGTTTCAGTGCCAGGATCGGAGGGCAGCCCTGTATCTGTGGCATGAAGAGGATGGTGCGATGTCTGTGGTTCGATCAGCTGCTGCTACATGCTTGGTGTGCTGGTTAGCTCCAACCATAAAGAAATCCTTTGTTTAAAGCCAGAATTTTACAATCAATAACTTTTTTATTTGATCCTCAGTTTCTTTAATTTCCCTGCCATAGTCTCAGTTTAAATACATGAGAATTGGGTTTCAGGGACTGGTGGTTTTGCTTGTATTTATCCTTTTGTTTGTGTTGACAGATAATCCCATTACTGCTCCTCTTAGTGGTTTGTGACTGTGATTGCTTTTATTACAGATGTCTTGCTTTAGAATTCCTAAGCCTGTCTGAGCGCTTGATGATACCTTTGGCATAAACACCTCCCGCCCACCCGAGGAGTGGACAGAGGGTTGATGAATATTCCTGACTAATTCTTTTAAAAAAGAAAAAGGGGCAGGGGGGAAGCAAAAAAAGGAAAAAAACCCATGCAGTTATGTGATTTCAGGGAAATACTCAGACTGTAGAGAGTATTAATTCTATTAAAAACTGAGCATCAAGGGGTGCAGCCAGAGTGTAGAGTGGTGGGAGAGTGCTCTGTCCTGTCCAGTTGTCTTTCCTGGCCTCTGCAGGGATGAATTCTGGACAAGATGTGTTAGCTCACTCTCTTAGCTTTGCAGGTTGTAAAATGGGAGCTAATGATGCCATCCTCTCCCATCCTGTCGTGATCCTGGACTCTGACGGGTGAAAAACATTGGCTAAGGAGCCATGTGGTACTTTTCCCAGTGAGCTGTGTGTGAGTCTGGCTCGTGCCCAGTTCAGTAGATGCTGAGTTCTCTTGATTGTTGGAAGCAGACTCTTGAGCAGAGCAATCTTCACGTGGATTTGGGATTTGACATCGCGTTAGCCTGAGAAAACAGGAGATTGTATTGCCTGGAGAGGGGTGTATCTTCCAGGGAACCGAGCCAGTGTGACGTTCCAGTTCTGGTCCTTTCTCACCCTGCCACTCCCTGCCCTGTTCTGCTCTCCTTGGTGTGAGCTGTGGATCATCCCCAGCGAGCTTTTATTTTGGCCAGTGTGGTTTTAATTCTGTACCTTGGAAAGATGCAAACGGTATATGATCAGCAGATGCTTTGAATTGTTCCTGCAAGGGGACTGGTCCTGGAGAAACCCAATTACTACAGCTGACCAAACCCCACACCTGGCAACCACCTTCTACACATTTGGAGCAGCCCAGGTCACCCCGGGGAAGCCTTCACCTCTGGGAGCTGCCACCCATCCTCCAGGGCAAGGAGATGGCTGTTTGTCCATCTTCCTGTCCCTTTAGTGGGGCTGGAACTCGAGTGCCCAGCGTGGGGTCCTCCAGCAGGAGGAGAGGCTGCATCAAGGTTTTGCTCCACTGCAGGAGCCAGGGTGAGGTGACCCAGGACGGCTGGCAACCTGGATCTGGATGGTGCAGCAGTGATAGTGCAGAACCCCTGTAGTGTCAGCATGAGGATATAAATGTGCCCTATGGGGTGGCAGCAGACACATACTTCTCAAATTAAATTAAAACGAGCAACATCTCCAGGATGTTCAAGGTCAGGTTGGATGGGGCTGGGAGCCCCTGGTCCAGTGGGAGGTGTCCCTGCCCAGGGCAGGGGTGGAACTGGATGGGCTTTCAGGTCCCTTCCAACTTAAACCATTCTATGATTCTTACTTTCCTGTGTGTGGCACAATAGATATGGAGCTGTGGTACTGTGGGATGCTATGAGCCTATAAAAATAGAACTTTAAACAATTAGAAAAAATCAAGATGTTGCCTTTAAATGGGTTGTAAAGCTGTAAAAGCCAAAAAAGTTTTATCTGCAGATGAGTTCATTTAGCATGTGTCATCCAGGCTTAAATACATCTCTTTGGAAAGGGAACCAGTCCTAGACAAGCTTTTGTGGAGCTCCTCCTGGATGGGGATCTGCTCCAAAGCCATGTGGCTGAGCCAGGCTGGGGCCATCCCCGCACACGGGCAGCCTTGTCCCAGCGGGCAGAGATACACCTGTGTATGTGGGTCTGTGCTTCCCTGGTGATTTTCCACTGTAGAGCTTGTGATAGAGCAGAGTGGGTTTGTGTGAAGCTTTCAGATGCTAAAACTCTAAATGGGGCTGGTGCCATGCCTAGGAGAACCACACAGAAAGGCAGGCTGCCTTGCCATTATCTCCTGGGACCTCTTAGAAACAGAGACAAGAAAAATCTGAGCCGTATGTTGGTGAAAGCTAAGCCAGCAGACAACCTGTGTGCTGTGCCGGAGTTGTGCTCTGTTAGCTGCAGTGAAGTTTCTCCCCTCCAGCTGCCATTGGGTTTCTTTTGTGAACCCGAGCTGGAACCGTGCAGAAGCTTAACTGCATCTTCTGTGAGTTTTTTTGCTCAGGATTAAACTTCACAATTTTGTACTTGGAGGTGCCTTTACATGCAGAATGCTGCAAAATGCTCTTGGAAGCAAATGGGTCACAAGCAAACAGCTTCGCTTTTGGTTGGTGAGGCTCTGGTGCTTGTCCTCCACCAGCCCCTCGTCCTTCAAATTCCAACTTTTAGTATTATTTTTATATTAATTTGTAGCTGTTCAGAACCATCCATCAGCCTAAACCAGGGTGTTTTCTTTTTTCTGCCGTCTCCTTTGTCTGATTGTTTTAAAGACATCAAGAGGAGAACTACATCTTTGCCTTCAAGTTATGTACCTGCTGTGGTTTCACCCAAAATCAAAGCTTACTGTGATTTATAGAAATTAACAAGCATTTTAAACTAGTGGTTGCTTTTGACAGCTCTGTTTTGTAGAGAATTGTTGTTTTCCTGGATAGCTGGGTTTTTTTCCTTTCTGAAAGGATCTTATACAAACTAAGATAGTCATAAAAACCTGCATCTTTTTTTGTATGTGCTCAGAAAAAATCAACTCAGTTTTTTTACTTAAAAAGTAATCTTGGGAAGTAGGTTGGGTGTGGTTTGTTTCTTTTTTTAATAGGAGCATTATTAAAGGAGCCAGATGGAGACTCTGGAATCTTCCTAGGATGCTCACCCTGTTCTGCTGATCCAGCCTGGGTTAGTCCAGCTGCCTGGCCTGCACCCCAAGATGTACAGAGGCACCGACAGCGGGTGCTGCCTTGTGGGAGCTGGGATGGAGCCAAAAGTGTTGTTGGGTTCCTGCTCCAGTGGGCTCTGGGCTTGGGATCTGAGATGTGGGATAAGGAAAGGGAGAGAGGAAGGGAGAAGGGGTGGAGTTACCTAAGTGAATCTTGGATGACTCGGTGTTCAGATAGGTCACATTTTATTTAATATTAAGGGGGCTACAAGAAAGCTGGGGAAGGGACTGCTTACAAAGGCTTGTAGTGGTAAGACGAGGGGCAATGGGTGTAAACTTGGAGAGGGGCAGATTTAGACTGGACATAAGGAGGAATTTCTTCACCATGAGGGTGGTGAGGCCTTGGGACAGGTTGCCCAGGGAAGCTGTGGCTACCCCATCCCTGGAGGTGTTCAAGGCCAGGCTGGATGGGGCTTTGAGCAACACAATCCAGTGGGAGGTGTCCCTGCTCATGGCAGGGGGGTTGGAACTGGATGATCTTTAAGGTCTCTTCCAACCCAAATTATTCTATCATTCTATGATTTTTTTCTTTGCCATAATAATTTGACATTCCCTTGTTTCATCCCTTTGGATTATTAAATACAGCGTTTTGGAGATGAGGTTTTCAGGAGAGTTTGTAAGAGAGAGCCAGCGATGGCCACAGAGGCTGTTGGCAGGAGGTGCCACCTAAAGAAACAGAGCTGTCTTTCCATAGTGGGGATTACGTGGCATTTTGTGTATTGCATCTCGTGGGAACGTTTTGTGTTCCATCAGTGACACCATTCCTGAGCTTTTCATGATTTTTCTTCCATGACCTTTTTATAGAGTGTGAAGGAGATGGGGTGTTTGTGAGAATCCTGGAGATGGCGTTTGGAGGGGATGGAGTGTGTTGGGAATG
>WAAB01012844.1:58172-72548 GCA_013389865.1 Piaya cayana | reverse complement strand
GCAGGAGAGGCTGCTGGGCTGGGCCCTGTGTGCAGCCTGCTGCTCCTGTCCTGTGTGCTGGTGTGGAGGTGAGCTCCCAGTGTAAGGTAAGGCAGTGGTTTTTCCAAACATGACATTAATGAGAGTGTTTGAGGCCTCCCTGGACTCTGGGCTTGTGCCGGGGGTGGCTGAGGGGACTCTGTGCTGTTAGGTGCCCTGTTTGGTCAGCTGTGCATGGTTATGTGAAGCAAGCCTCTGGCTTTTCAGAGAATGTATAAAGCTTATCACCTTTTCCCAGCCACTACGACACAGCGTGCTCATTAAAGCACCCCTCAGCCAACAGAAAAAAACAGTTGTCTGCTCTCAGTATTAAAGACCTCCTGTGTTTTGTGCATGTTGGGCTGCTGCTGGCTGAGCCCTTGGTGCTGGGCAGTGGGCTCCCACCCGCTGGGCTTGCCCAGGCCCCCTGTCTTCTTCCCTGGCTGATGGAGCAAACTTGTAATCCTCTTTTCCAGGTTGTTCCCTCTAGTTGTGTTTTAATGTCAAGGGAAAAGCAGTGGAGAGAAACGGAGCGCCTCCCAGCCCCTCTGTCATCCATCTCCTGTGTTAGAACTGGAGGATGTGAGGTCTGAGCCAGTTTAGCCACTGAGAGTGTTTGTGGCACCTGAAGTGGGGAGCAGGGGTTTGGTGCTTTCTCTGTAGCCACTTTGCTGAGGGGCAGCCCAGGGACACATCAGGCCCTTGAAGTCAGGATCGAGGTCTGAACCGGCTCGTGAAGGAGATGCCCTCCTCTCGGGGCCCCTTCCCAGTGCGAGGTGGCTGCTCAACAGCCCCATCAGCTCCTCTCAGGCCAGAAAGGTGCAGGTAAGGGGCTTAGGAGCAGCTGAAGGGGAAGTTGTTGAGGCTGAAGCAGAGTTTCAGCTGCTTTCTGCAAAGAAAAGAGCAGATGTTCCAAATAAACTTTGACTTAGATGTGGTGCTCGGCTGATAACAAACAGCACGAGCGGGCACTGTGCTATTAGACCAGTGACGACGGCTGGTGTGGACTCTAATGTCGAATAAGCACTTTGCTTTTAAGCACATCCTCATCCTTTACCCTCTGCCTGTATGCGAATAACCACGGGAGCTTCATATCTGTGAACCCTCCCCACTCTGTCAGGCTTGGCTGAAGGTTGCGTGTGCTTGTTGGAGCAGAGGACAGGCAAGCGCGTGTTTTATTTTTCTGCATCCCCCTCCGCCTGTGCTTTTTAATGTGTGTGCAGCCATCCCACTGCTCCTGGATCGATCTCGTGTTGAGTCCTCGGTTTAGTTTAATTTAACTTGCGGAGATGGCAACTTGGAGCCTTTCTTTTCTTTTTCTTCCGAGTTGTTTCTCTTTATTGTTTTATGAATGTTCCATTGCTCAGTAACAGGAGGTGGAAAATAAAATCCTCAGAACATCTTGTGAAGGATGTTAATGACCATGAATGTAACCAATACAGTTAATAGCAGCCCAGGCAGAGATGGGAGACCATCCTCTCCTTTTGAAGAAGGGCCAAGGCAGCTTTCTGATCATCCCTTCTAGAGACGGATCTGGATGTTAAGGAATAAGTTATGCTGAGTATTTCCTTTTTAGACTCCTTATTAATTTATGCCTACTTGTTTTGTCTTTTTTAGAGGTGTCATTTAGCCTGGTTTGAGTTACTTTAAAACAAATGAGTCCTTTCTGGAACCCATGGAGATGTTTACTATACCATTCTGATTAAAGGGATGAGGCTTTTCTTCTTTAAGAAATATTCTGGAAAAAAAAAGTAATAAAGATTCTTAATTTGAAGCGTGGAAGGGAGGAATGAGGACTGCTTGATGGAAGGAGATGTGTTTATTCTGCTTTCTTGTACTTTTCTGAATGAACCTTTAGCAATACGGGACCTCAACACTGAAGTACCGTGTCATAGGATATCTAGGAAAAAGAAGTATTTCCTTTCCATAAACCAAAAAACAGTAAAATCCCACATTTTAACCCTGGAGCAATGAGAAGATAAGGAATTATTGGTCAGAGAGAGAAACTAAGGCCTTGAGGCTTATGAGCCTGTTGCCTCTAGGTTTATCTGGGCTCCACCTCTCTCCTTTTCACTGTGCTCCTCAGTCTCCTCCTCCTCCAGCCTCGCTGCCTCTTAACCTCATTAATCCTGAGCTTTGATGCTCTTAAGTTCTTGACAATTTATTCCAGATGTTTGCTACTTTGGGTGAAATAGATTTCCCAAATTTCCTGTTTACTCAGAACGTCTTTTGTCTTTTTCTTCTTCTTTGAAAGTGTGACTTTTTTTTTTTTTAGCCTTTTAGCCATGCAGACAGGCTGGTTCCCTGTTCCACCCCCTCCTCCATCAGCATCTCCTGGAATTTGGGGTGTTTTCCTTAGAATGGACACTCTTGGGGTTGGGTTTTTTCCTTGTTTCATTGTGAGGCAGTCTTGACCTTTTTCATCTTAATTCTGCACACATGAATCTCTAAATTCTAAAGTTTTTTAGGTGTCTGAGGGCGTGCAAACACAGGATAGGGAGAAAATTATTGGGGGGGGACCTTTCCTGCTTTTTGATGCACTCCAGATGAAATATTCTTCAAGCATGTGTTTGCCCATATTGCTTGTTCCATCAGGTGTTTTCTGTGGATGAATTGCCAGGACAGCTTTGAGTAGAAATAGCGGCCTGGTTTCTCCTCGTTGAGCTGCTCAAGGTGCAGAAGGGGCTTCTCTTAGGGTCCGCGATGCAGCTCGCGACGGCTCGAGCGCGGTTGGAGCAGTGGAGCTGAGGCGGGGACGGCTGTGCTGCTGGAAGCTCCCGTTAGAGCCATAAAAACGTGCTCGCTTTAAAGTGGTTGCATGGCTTTAATTATTCTGTTGTTTTCTTTAAAAATAAACCTCAAAACAAACCTTGAAGTGAACCAGTTTTTCAAGTACAAAAGCCGTGCCCGGACCGGAGCCTTAGGCCTCAGCCTTGCAAACACCTTCCCAGGTGCTTAACCTCACCCCTCTGAGCGAGCCTATTGGTTTTAAAAGGCACCACTCAGGCAATAAAGAGTGGGTTTGTATGATCTGGGGCGCACCTTGGGGTATATCCCAGTCTCTCCTCTGAAATTAATGATTGCACGGCTGTTAGAGGAGTGTCCGGCCCAGGCTTTGGTTGATTTTACTAGTGCTTTTGCTCGTAGGCTTCCTTTGAAGTATTTGGCAGTTGTCTGCTCTTTTGAGTTCTGTACCTCGAAGGCCGTTCATTTTTTGACTGGTGACATTTATTATCCTTCAGAATAAATATTGGGGTAGTGCTTGGTGTACTGTAGTTTTCTGTCTGATTGTAACCTTCCGCTGAAGTCATTCCGCGCGTGAGCACCTTCACAAGGTCATTTTCCGGTCCCCAACGCTGTGTGAGCTGCTTTCTAGCCCCTAGATCTCCCTTTTCTATCCAGTTGCCTATTTTCATGGCGCTTGTGGCAACGCGAGGGCTCCGAAACTCCTGTCTCTCTCTCAAATTGAGCTGAAAGCAACCAACTCGCTCTGAAGTTATTAGAGATGCGCGCTCCACCAGGATCAGATAGGCGTTATTTTTGAAAGAAGTTGAGCAGAAAAAATAAGTGATTTGATTAGAGAGATTCATTGTAATGTTTCATGAGCTTGAGGAAAATGACTTTGCTGTATGGCTGATCTCACAACCATGCTTCACGTCAACCCATCTGCTTTTTGCCTTGACAGAAAAGGGCACAAGGCTACATTTTAGTGCAAAATAGAGATGGACAAACCTTTTTTGGAAGCCACAGAAGGAAAACTCCCCTCTCAGCATTTCAACAATGTGAGTAGGGCTTGGCACGAGGGCTGAGAGCTCCGTGCCAGTTGCCGACACGGTGGGTGAGTCATTTCTGCTCAGGTGTTTGCTGGAGAAGGAAACCTTTCAGTTCTGCTTAGTTAGAGAAATACTTAGGGGAAACGGCTCTGTTGTGTTAAAGCAGCAGGAATCTGACATCACGTCCAACTCTGTCCTAGGCGGCTGTGTGGAGGACTATTAAAGGGAAAGTGTACGTTACTCACTCTAGCCCCTTTTGCCTTTTAAACAAGGAAAATTTGCATTTTCAGAATAGAGAAAAAGAAAAAAAAACCTAAAAAAACTGCAAACCTGGGTACTGAGATCGAGAATAGAACATCCAGCTTCAGCTGGAGCATGTAGAGAAGGGATGTTCTACATGAAAGGGTTTATTCCAGATGGCTGGAGCAGCTGGATGTTGCATTATGTGTTACAACTCCAACTCCTGAACCGAGAGCGCTACCAGCACAACGATCGTGCTGCGACGTTTGTGTAAGAAATGGCTGGAAAGAGCCTAAATCACAAGTTTTGCAGGAATTGTAGTGGAATTCCCAGCACGAGCTGGTCAGCGCTGACTCTCAGCTGAATCACTCTGTCTGGCAGCGCCACAGTGTGCGCCGAGGAGTCAAGGACGGGGATGTAGGACACCAGGGGAAGACNGCTTTGGGAACGCGGGTAGGAAAGCATCATCTGCACTGATGCTGTTTCTTTCCTGCTGTTAAACAGCACATGCTGCTGCCGCTCTCGTTCTCCTGCCTCTGTTTTTAGGAGACCTGTGGTGCTCTGGAAGGGGACCAGGGTCGCAGCTGGTTTTCCTCCCTCCTCCAGGGTGCAAGACCAGGCTGCTGGGGCTACCCAGAGACCTCGCAGTTTCACCAGGGGATGAGATGAGCGTCCCAGCCACGGGGCTGCTGCCACCGGCCTTACTCCTTCCAAGTATTGTTCTTGGGGCGCTGCCACTGCTACTGCCAGAACTTGAGGCTCCAGCTCGGCTCCTGCTGGTGCTATTGCTGGCTCAGATGCCTCTTCTACAGCTTTCTGGTTAGGCAGTTAGCTGCAAACCTGGGGCTGTGGAAGGCTGGTCGCTACCTCTCTTAATTTCTTTTCCCCTCTTTCTCCNGTTTTCCTCCCTCCTCCAGGGTGCGAGACCAGACTGCTGGGGCTACCCAGAGACCTTGCGGTTTCACCAGTGGATGAGATGAGTGTCCCAGCCGCGGGACGGCCCGTGGGGCTGCTGCCACCGGCCTTACTCCTTCCAAGTATTGTTCTTGGGGCGCTGCCACTGCTACTGCCAGAACTTGAGGCTCCAGCTCGGCTCCTGCTGGTGCTATTGCTGGCTCAGATGCCTCTTCTACAGCTTTCTGGTTAGGCAGTTAGCTGCAAACCTGGGGCTGCGGAAGGCTGGTCACTACCTCTCTTAATTTCTTTCCCCCTCTTTCTCTTCCCTATTTTGGAGATAAGTCTGTTTCTTCGTTGGGTAGAAGTAATGTTAAGTCTGGAATGGATAAAAAAGCATTTTTCAATCACAGTCTTTGATCAGATTAAGACTGAGCTGTGTGTCTGTTCCCATGAGGCCAAATCAATGAAACTGGGTGTGAAGGCACCAACATCTTGTGAAGAGAGCTGGTGAAACTGGAGCTGAGGATAGAAAAACGCCTCTGCCAGGTTGTCAGAGGTGTGCGGCTGTTCTAGAGTTTTGCTGCTATCTTACCAAACAGTCCATCCCTTTTCCATCTCCACGATGCCCCTCAGGTTCTGCCTGCAAGGAACAGCATCAACCAACATTTTCCACACAGAACCTTCATTTATCCTGTTGTTTGTCAAAATAACACAGTGGAATCTTTAATGAAGAAATGCCGGTTACAAAATACTCATCATGTGGGCATTTGAGCACATTGAATTTACAAGCATTCTTCTTTATAACTCTTGTGTCTAGCATCCCCAGCTGTGATCAAGGTCTTGTTGTGTGAGAAGTTATGCAAATGCATATTTTGTACAAACAGGGTGATGCAATCGCTTGGAAATATTTATAATCAAAGCAGTCAAAGGGCAAGAGGGGAAAGAAGAGGCGCATAAATCGGAGCGGCTTCTTCAGGGTCGTGTGGCAGGTCGCTGGCAAAGGCAGGAGGAGCAGTGGGTGTCCTGGATCCCAGGCTGGTCCTCACCCACCGTGTCTCTTATAAAACGCCCCTTCCCAGTTTTCCTACTGCACCCCAACCTCCGTGAAGATCTGTCACAGAGCTGGAACGCTAAGTGTCTTCAGCTAATTTAATTTAACCTCCATTTGTCGAGCTGCTTTCATATCCAGAGCCGTGTGGCTGCTCTGAGTAGTTGGGAATTGAGCTGGATTTCTCGGGTTTCTTGAGAGTAAATGGAGCAGGGCAGAAGTGCCCTTAGAGCAGAGAGGAGCTGGGGTGCTGCGTCAAACCATGCAAATGGCACCACAAGAACAACTTGCGGTCGCAAACCCGGCTACCCGGTTTTAAATCGTGCCCGACTTTTTGAGAAAAGCGGCGAAATATTTCTGAAGCCTGTTAAATTAACCAGTTAGACCAAGTCAATATACGAGGTAGACGGGCCAAAGAAAGCAGCGTGGGTGTAACTTTCTGAAGAATTATAGTTGCTGCTGATGGTGCTGTTACAGTAAATGTTGTGTCAGTGTTTCCATTATTGGTCTCTTTCCTTCTTTTTTTTTTTTTTTTTTTTTNTTTTTTTATTCCCCTCAATGAGTTGTCCTGGGGCTGCGTGAAAAGGTTTGCACCTCATGAAAAGGTTTTCATGGGCTGTGAAATGTAGCACTAGAGCATGGAATCTGCTACCCAAAGAATCTGCATTGTTTGGAGAGGAAAGGAGCAACGTCCAAAAGTGGGATCTGAGCCTGGTGCTGAGCACCCAGAATCCTGGGAGGGTTTATCTCCCGCTGAATTCTCCCTACTGTGAAAGGCATTTGCTTTTTGTTTAGCACTGAAGAGATGACAAAGCCCTGGGTCAGGTGCATTTCTGTGGTTCAGCCCTGCTGTTACGAGCAGCTTTGCTGCGTTTGTGATCTCTCGTGTTCTACGATTCACGTTGCGCCGTCGCCTGGGGATGCTGGGATGGAGGGGAAGATGCTGTGCAAGATGCCAGCCGTACCGCAAAGACCTTCTGTCCCCGAGCGAGCTCCGTGTCTCAGCCCACACAAACGTGCAAACAAGCTGTACTTGATTAATCACGTTCATTATGGTCGTGGTTTCAAGCAACCCAGCGCAGGGCTCCCTCGTGCCGGGCACTGAGCGGCTCCGGAGAACCAACCCGCCTCCGTTTTCTGGGTAACGTGCCAACCTGTTTCTCCAGGCCAACCCTGCTGCCTAATTCGAGTGACAAAATTAGCGAAAAACTGGTTTGCATCTCACGCTTCCCTCTGCCTGGGCTTGTTTGGGAATCCCTTAGACCGACTGGATTCAGGGGGTTAAGCTTGCTTTTTTTTTTCCTTTGTTGCACACCTCTCGCTGATGCTGAAGTAGCTTCACAATGGAAGTGCTGACACGACACTATTGTCGGAGCCCCAGGAGCGTGTTCCACCTCCTATTGTTTGCCTTGGCCTCTGTATATTGTGTACCGCCTCGGTTTAATTGGTTAATTTAATAAACTCCTGAAGTGCTGTATCAGTTGCCTGGCTAAGCTTTTATCCCCTAACCCGATGAAGAAAGTATAAGTTTCAAAAGCTTTCCTAGATGAAGTTAATCAAATGGAAATGTGTCTCCTACCGGACTTTGCCTGCACGTCTTGGAAAGGCTCCTTGAACCCGCACGTTTTTACAATTAAAGCATTTAAAAAACAAACCTTTACAGATATTTGGGAATGCTCCTGCCCAACTTCAGTTAAAAGACAAAAAAGGGACGTTTTAAGCTGAAATCTGCAGTGTTGTGGTAGCCGCTTCTGAATTATGTGTGTTTATCTGCGTTCAGCGGAGCCCAAAGAGTGCAACACACTGTAACATGAGCCCATCTTTATCTATTTTAATCCACAGCTCGAGCATCCCAAGATTTAGGGGTATTCATCCATCAAGAGTGATTTAGATATACTTGATCATGCCTCAGGGCAAGGGAACAGCCCAGGTTACCTCTTGGTATCCCTTCCAGCCCTGTTTTTTTTCTATGACTCTATTAGATCTGACAACAACAGAATCGTACACTTTGTTCCAAAGGATTCTTCCATTAATTAGTACTTTGTGGTGTGTCGCTCCTCTTCCCTTGAGGAGCTCTAAGAGGTTGACAAGTGCTAATTAAGCCCTACAAGAACTGGTGTGTTGGGTAATTATTATTTTACAGGTAGAGAAACCGAGGTGCAGAAGTTACCCACAGGAAGTTTTGGGCTAGAATTTCACTCTAATTCTTAGCATTTTAGCTACTTAGAGTTCTCTCTGGGCTGTTGTCACCAATAGAAAACAACACTGGTGTTGTCCTGCCCACATCTGAGCCAGTCAAGGCTGTAACAGGCTCATCGGCCACGTCTGGGGCCGCGTCACCGTCGGAGGGGACTGCTAGCAAAATTAATCTTGCCTGAGTGCCAAAAATAGGTTTATTTTTTATCTGTTATTTTTCTTGCTGGACTCGCAGAATTCAATTGTCTTTAAAATGGTTCCAGAATCGAGCCTTTTGTACTGGGAGGGAGGTAACTTCATCCAGTTTTGTTGTTTGACTGTAGTTTTCTCTCAAGCCTTTGCCAGTGCAATTGGTCTGATTCAGAGGTCTCTGCTCTCGAGTGACGCTTGGGAAGGCAACGGGGTGATGAGTTTTGCTCTGTCAACACCAGGAGCTGTTGAGCCACAGTGGCCTCTGCCCGGGCAGCTGGTGTTTGAGTCTCTTTGTTCAGTCGCTCTGCTGCAGGGGGGTCTCTAGATCGAACGCTGAGGTGGGGCTGGGGTGGTTTATTTTGTCCTGTAGCGTGGCTGGTGTCCACCTCTGCGTTTCTGGGCGTTGTGTCTGCACAGAAGAGATCACATTCCAGTATTTTCCATGTTGCTTTTCCTGTGTCCTCCCTGTCCCACCCCATCCCTTTCTAAGGTTAGACTTTGTGTAGAGCTCCAGGAAAACTCACTGCTTCCAGAAATAATGCTGGTTATCATCCTCAATCAAATTCTGTCCCGAATCTTTAGCAATTCCACTGATTTCCTTGGGTCCGTGCAGGCAGTGCGTGGGGATCTGAGCCTAATCACCTGCCGATGCTGATGAAGCGCGTTTTGCCCACCACATCAATCCCGAAACCTCCCATCTGCAGATGATCCAGGTGAATTCCCCCTGCCAGGGTCAGATCTCCAAGAGCTTCTGCTACTCCGCCTGAGACACACATTAAAGGCTGGCAAGGCAGGAACGCAGACCTGAGAGCACAAATTGCAGGGTGGGAGAGGATTTACATCCTTGACGTGATGCAGAGAGGCTGGTTAGNTGTCCTCCCTGTCCCACCCCATCCCTTTCTAAGGTTAGACTTTGTGTAGAGCTCCAGGAAAACTCATTGCTTCCAGAAATAATGCTGGTTATCATCCTCAATCAAATTCTGTCCCGAATCTTTAGCAATTCCACTGATTTCCTTGGGTCCGTGCAGGCAGTGCATGGGGATCTGAGCCTCATCACCTGCCGATGCTGATGAAGTGCGTTTTGCCCACCACACCAATCCCGAAACCTTCCATTTGCAGATGATCCAGGTGAATTCCCCCTGCCAGGGTCAGATCTCCAAGAGCTTCTGCTGCTCCGCCTGAGACACGCGTTAAAGGCTGGCAAGGCAGGAACGCAGACCTGAGAGCACAAATTGCAGGGTGGGAGAGGATTTACATCCTTGACGTGATGCAGAGAGGCTGGTTAGACGAGTTAAACTCTGATTTGCAGCTTTCGTGAGATGGAAATTGTTGTCTGGGTGCCGCTGTCCGGCTCTGTCGCGCTGCTGCACATCGATTCCCTTTGCTCTCCCCAGGTGTGGTCTCCAGCGATGTTTGCACGTGATAATTTGTGATGTGGCTCAGTTTAACATGAAAAAATCTGCCTGGCCAAACCAGGTCTTAGTGAGAGGGTGAGGTGCTTATTAAGGTTTGCACAGGGTCCCTTGTAATCCTACAAGTCGGGGTGTAACGCAGCCTCGCACGGCAGCAGCGCCTGCGAGGAACCGGGTTGGACTGGAGGATGTGGAGAGTATGAACCCCAGAGATATTTATTGTATAAAAATTTCTCTCTGTCTCGTTTTTCCCTCCCTGGTGAAGAGACTTTCTTGAGAAGGGCCGTGCGGGTGAGATTTGCAGAAGTAAATATCCTTCTGTGCTCGGTTGTGGCCCTGGCAGGGCGATTGCCCCATGGAGGGTCTGCTCACACGTGCCGTGCTGCGAAATTTCTGTTGCAGCGTCTGCTTCTGGGAAATAATCCTGGGGGTTTGCAAACCTTAAAGCATTCACATGGGGCTGAACATCTTTAATGGCCCCTGTTCTTACTGTTTCAGAAACAAGGCTGCTTTCTCTTAAAGGTCTCTGCAGGATGCAGAAAGGGGACACACGTCTCCCAGCTCTGCAGTCATCCAGCAGGTAATTAGTGAGATCTCAAGCTAAAGAACCAGTGGAGGGATCCCTCTTCCAACATCTCCTTGTGAAGTGCCCACTCTGATTTTTGTGACGTCCACCTGGCTCGTCTCTATCTCTCACTACAGACCATTAAACTCCTTCGGATCCACCTATTTATTTTAATTAGTTTCTGATCCTTGGGTGGCAGTGGCCAAGGGGGAATCTGACTTTATTTTTTTTTTGTAATTAATGAGTGCTTGCTTGGATGGAATGAGTCAAAAAGTTCTTGGCCAAGGAAGGTGTGAGCGTTCACAGGCTCCTGCCCTGGCAGGCTGGGCACAAGCGAAAATCGCCTTCCACAGCAACTTTGGGTCACGCAAATTTAGAACCTGTTGAATTGTCCCTTCTACCAGCAAACAGGAGAGTTTTCTCACCAGCAAAACCCCCCTCTGGTTTCTAAGTGATGGCAGCTTTGATACTGGTAGGCAGAAACCATCCTGGAAGGAGCAGGAGGAGTTGAAATGCTGCAGGGGATAAAGTCTGACCAGCCTGATCCAAAAAGCTGCAAGGAAAATGTTTCCTAAGGAGCAGAGCAGCCCCCGCAGACGCAGGAGAGGGTGCAGGTACTTGTGAAAGGACCAAATCAGAAAATTGGTTCGGTTTGAATAAAACACATTGTTTGACTCAATACATAAAGCTTCCTTTCAAAAAAGCGCCTGTGATATTTTCTAGTTAATTGGAATGAATTTATTAATTTCGGTTTGAAAACGTGTAAGCGCTTTCAGGCCGATGACTTTTATTTTTTCAGCTGAAGCGACAAATCCAACATAAATTTGCGATGTTTTTGTTGACCCAAATACGCCTGTTTTCTTTGGGCCGGGATGAAAGTGCCAGCTGACAACTTTGCCTGCTTCTAATCCGGACAACACCTTCTGCCCAGGGATAGTTTCATTCATAAATAAAAAGACAAATAACTGGATGGAAACAAAGCCCAGGAAGTCGTTGTGTGATCTGTGAGGGTTCACACAAACCAATGGAAAATGATATCGGGGAGAACGGTGCCGCTCGGGACCTTTTGGTGAGCCAGATGTAGCGTTAGTGGTAGCACGAGTTGAGCGAAGGTGGCTGGTTTGCTGCTGTGGACGATGGTGTTGTGATTTCTGGGGTGGCAGCACATCCCTGGAGCATCCACAACGTGGTGAATGCCACCTACCTCAGCTAGAGGTTGGAAAAAAATCTCTCCAAGGTGTGGATTGAGGAATATGAGGGGCAGCAGAGCATGACAGGGAACCTGACACCTCAACAACACCATTTCCAGGCCTTCTTCATCCTTCGTCTTCTAAGCAGTGGGTGGACTCATGTCTCAGCTGCCCAGAAACCAGTCTTCAAACTCAAAATGGGGATATGTTGAGCCTCTTTATTTTACCCCAAAAACCCAACATCCTTTGTTGCCTGTGCATAACCAGGGATGAAAGGCTGACATTTTCTTTGGTTGTCATCAATAACAATGATCATTTCTTCATGCAAAAGTACAACAGGAGAAGTTTACAACCCTAATTGTCAGTTGAAACGATTTTCTATAAGGGGGATCTGGTCTCAGCTGTTTAAATGTTTGTGTGTTGCTGCTTGATTAATAGCTAATTAGAGAAATAGGATTTTACGTAGTTCCTAAATCTGTGAAATCTGGTGTCACTCAAGGATGGAGCCTTTAATTACGCACCGTGTTGGGAAAAGTCCCACTGGCGATCCTCGCCGCTCGCCTCAGAAATAGCTGACACCAGCGTAAACGTGGGACTCGCTGGGAAGGATAAACTACTGGGGGGTTAGCCAGTTTGATTCTAATATAGATAAAAAAATTATATGATGAGTATAGTACTAGTGTATAATATTGGAATGTAATTCCATGAATGCATCTGTAAAATATATATTAAAAAAATATTAATTTCGTAAAGGAAACGAATGAACTGAAACTTGCATTTCTATTCCCTGAACTACTTTTGCTTTTGTTAGAAAGTTTGGAAACCTTCCACTAAGCCCCTAAAGGCACAGAACAACAAAAAAAAGTAAAAAAAATCAGTTCACCCAGAAGGGAATGGGAAGGGCAGAGGAAATGTCGTTCTGCAGGAAACAGAGATCCACCTACCTCCTACAAATTCAGAGCAGATAAAGTGTTTAGCAGGGGCTGCTGGCGTTTGGGGAGTGCTGGTATTATCGGCAAAACCCATTGTGAAATAGGTTTCTAAATAAAAAAAAGCGTTTTGTGCAGTTGCAGTAATTACTGGCTGCTCTCTTGCAATCGCCTGCAGAAAACTAACTCATGCATTTGACAGCCAACATGAATATGCTTGTAAAACCGAGGGGAATCGTTAGGCTTGTGCGAGCTTGATCGCTTAAAAACAAACCAAGAAGTTGAACGTGGAAGCATGTTACGACTTCGGGGCTTGATTGAAGTCGAGGGGAGTACGTGGGTATTAAATCCTGTGGAAGAGGAAGGTCCAGCTCACTCACAGCCTCTCCAGCTGCGGCACGTGGCTCAAAGAACATGTTGGTGATGTTCTTGAGGCCCTGGACTGCTCCAGTGATGTGAGAATTTTAAAAGAGAAGGGAAACTGGGACATTTAAATATAAAAGCGGTTGCTTTGCAGAACTGGACCTGGCTGTGGGCAGATGTGATGAGCTGGTGATGCTCTGAGAATCCTCCTCGGTTTCCTTTTTCCCCTCTTGACTTGCACGAGAGCAAGTTCTGTCGCATCCACAGGGTTCCTGGGAAGGAAATGGTCTTTGTTTATGAGGATTAGGACAAAACAGTCCAAATACTAAAGGTTTTTTAAAAAGCAATCAAAGTGGTGGTTCCGTTTGCCTCTTGCTTTGTGTGTGCTTACCTTGATTATTACTCCCAGGCAAGAATTATCAGGAGTGTTCACTGGAAAAACTGATCGGGAAATGTGGCCAAGCTCATGTGGAGAGGGGGTTTCAAAGGTCTGAGCTGTGGAATTGCAGCTGATTCTCTTCCACGTGTCTGAACAAGAGGCTGAGGCACCTCCTGTGGCCACTCTGTTTCCTCGTAAGCAGTTTAAGCCTGGTGTGTACGCTGGGAAGCTGCAAAGGGCAAGCGTGGGCTTTCAAACTATTCTGAACAGGGGGAAAATCCATAAAATGAGAAATGCTGTAAATCCACTTGAGTGTAAGGTGACAGAGTGACCTGTTGGAGATGAGGTGCGTGAGGTCTCAGCCCTGTAATTCATGCCGCAGAACTTAAATTTTTAATCTCTACTCATTGCCTATTTGCACTGTGGAGTGGAAAACACTGAATTCTTAGAGCTGAAATACTTCCAAGTATCCAAAACTGACTAATTGCTGCTAAAGTGCAAATGATGCTTTTAAAGGGATGCGAGTTTCACCCCGGTTCTGGAGGAGCAAGCAGGTTTTGCTCTTGCTTCTGGAGAGGTTAATCGGAAAGACCCTCCCTGTCTGTCTGATCCCCCTGTTTGGGTTTGGAAGGGACTGTTTGATAGGAATGGTTGGACTCGATGATCCGGTGGGTCTCTTCCAACCTGGTGATTCTATGATTCTATGTGTGAGCAGTAAATGAACATTTTTTTTCTGCAGCAGAGCTTAACAAAAGCCGGTTGGAGTCATCCTCGTTCTGTTTGTGCCTTTGTGTTATTTCTAGTTGCCTCTCGGGCCGCGCAGGATTGCTGAGCCCTTGGCGTTACCTCAGTGAGGAGTTTGACAGTTTCCTGATAGATTGTTTATCAAAGAAAATATTATGTCAATAACGTCTAAAAGCCGTAGCAGCACTGCTGCCAGCCCGGCGATGTAAATTCTGCGTTATCTCATGGCGCAGCCTTAAACGACGCCACAAATCTTGAAATAACATGTCCAAATGTGTCAGAGGAAGAGATTGTTGAAGTGTTTGCCTTATGTTACCTGCCTGCTAGCAAATGGGTGGTGAGAGACCCAGAGTTTAATTTTTTTTTCTTTTTTTTTCATGTCTATTAGGCAGATCATGCAACTATCTAAACGCTGCTCTGGAAAACCTGT
>WAAB01012844.1:11314-57766 GCA_013389865.1 Piaya cayana | reverse complement strand
TCCTCCTCGGTTTCCTTTTTCCCCTCTTGACTTGCACGAGAGCAAGTTCTGTCACATCCACAGGGTTCCTGGGGAGGAAATGGTCTTTGTTTATGAGGATTAGGACAAAACAGTCCAAATACTAAAGGTTTTTTTAAAAGCAATCAAAGAGGTGATTCCGTTTGCCTCTTGCTTTGTGTGTGTTTACCCTGATTATTACTCCCAGGCAAGGATTTTCAGGAGTGTTCACTGGAAAAACTGATTGGGAAATGTGGCCAAGCTCATGTGGAGAGGGGGTTTCAAAGGTCTGAGCTGTGGAATTGCAGCTGATTCTCTTCCACGTGTCTGAACAAGAGGCTGAGGCACCTCCTGTGGCCACTCTGTTTCCTCGTAAGCAGTTTAAGCCTGGTGTGTACGCTGGGAAGCTGCAAAGGGCAAGCGTGGGCTTTCAAACTATTCTGAACAGGGGGAAAATCCATAAAATGAGAAATGCTGTAAATCCACTTGAGTGTAAGGTGACAGAGTGACCTGTTGGAGATGAGGTGAGTGAGGTCTCAGCCCTGTAATTCATGCCGCAGAACTTACATTTTTAATCTCTACTCATTGCTCATTTGCACTGTGGAGTGGAAAACACTGAATCCTTAGAGCTCAAATACTTCCAAGTACCCAAAAGCGACCAATTGCTGCTAAACTGCAAATGATGCTTTTAAAGGGATGCGAGTTTCACCCCGGTTCTGGAGGAACAAGCAGGTTTTGCTCTTGCTTCTGGAGAGGATAATCAGAAAGGACCCCCCCCCATCTGTCTGATCCCCCTGTTTGGGTTTGGAAGGGACTGTTTGACAGGAATGGTTGGACTCGATGACCCAGTGGGTCTCTTCCAACCTGGTGATTCTATGATTCTACGTGTGAGCAGTAAATGAACATTTTTCTCTGCAGCAGAGCTTAACAAAAGCCGGTTGGAGTCATCCTCGTTCTGTTTGTGCCTTCGTGTTATTTCTCGTTGCCTCTCGGGCCGCGCAGGATTGCTGAGCCCTTGGCGTTACCTCAGTGAGGAGTTTGACAATTTCCTGATAGATTGTTTATCAAAGAAAATATTATGTCAATAACGTCTAAAAGCCGTAGCAGCACTGCTGCCAGCCCGGCGATGTAAATTCTGCGTTATCTCATGGCGCAGCCTTAAACGACGCCACAAATCTTGAAATAACATGTCCAAATGTGTCGGAGGAAGAGATTGTTGAAGTGTTTGCCTTATGTTACCTGCCTGCTAGCAAATGGGTGGTGAGAGACCCAGAGTTTAATTTTTTTTTCTTTTTTTTTCATGTCTATTAGGCAGATCATGCAACTATCTAAACGCTGCTCTGGAAAACCTGTTTGCTGGCTTACTCACAGCCCCGAATGGCTTTGAGGCGCAATAGCATGCCTCCTAACCCTTCGGGGGAAAAGAAAACACAGCAAAACCCAACCCAGAGCACCTTCTAGAACAACATCTTCCAAATTTGTGAAGATTTGGGGGGGGGGGGAGGAAGGGAGGGAGAAAATGGCCCGTGTGTGAAACCACGAATTATATTATGTCTGCCAAACCCCTTTGAGAATTGGACCAACTGTCGGTTCCAATGATTTGTGCTTATCCAAACTTTACTCATCAAAGGTTTTTACGAGCTCGCTTTGGCAGGGGCTGTGTTTTTCCATGTGGTGAAATCATACACCTGGAAAACACGCAGCCAAAACGGTGCGGAGCCTGAATGGCTCTCCTTGTTCTCCAAGCGCTCTCGAGTTTTAGGCGTCGTGGCAGTTAAAGCGTTTGCGGTGCTATAAAATTTGTACAGCTTTGCTGTAAACCTGACTCTCGCCTAACCCTCTTGGCCCGGTGATTGGCAGAGCGGTCGGGAACTTGTAATACAAAAAAGGAACAAATATTGGCCTGAAATTTTTTGCTGTATGAAGGGGAAGAAACTGAAAATCTTTACCTTTGTACAAGCCGTGCGTGGTGGCACGGAAATCATCCTGTGAAGCAGCAGCCTATGAATAATTCTATTTTATGGTTTGCTTCACAAACAGCGTACAGAGCCCTGTCCAAAACGAGCCGGTTCTGGGACGGACAACAGCAATCAAGATGATGACTGTGCTGCACAGAAGTGATGGGGAGAGGCTGACAGAAGGTACCGGCGGAAAATTCGAGAGAAAAAGGGTATGTCTACAGCAGCGCTTGATGCTGACCTTGAAGTTACCTTAAGCAGTCTCCCTGTGTTGTTTCTGGCAGCCTGCAGCAAAGCCGGTTACGTCGCCCTCCTCATTTGCAAGCTCTGCCCTCCTAGGGCTTGTTTTGAGGCCTCTTCCCATGGCCAGGAGAGAGAAGCCGGGCTGGGGAGGAGCGGAGAGAAGTGGGAAGGGTGGGATTGTTGTGATCTGGCTTCTGCGCCCTGATCCGGCGCTGGCTCAGATGTGGTTGAGGAGAGCGCAGGGTTGGGAAGGTCCCGAATCTGTAATTGAGCAAAGGTCCCAGGATCGCGGTGGGAACACTGGTAAATCGTGGCCTCTGCAACCTCAAGATTAGTCCTGCTGGTGCTCTGGGTCTTTGACCATGGCTGAAAGAGGTTTTTAACTGAAGTGCGGCGTACGGTTTAATTTTTGAGCCGCGGTTAAGCCGGAGCTGCCTGGGAAAATGGGCACAGCATAAATCTCAAAATGGTATAATGAAACAGAAGATCCATAAAACTAGTGTAACGGCACTGGTGCAGTTGTAAAGAGTTTAGGCCCCAGTGAACATCAGTTTCTTGACTGCGATGCCCAGTCGCTTGTCTTTCTGTTTACACAACAAAATAGCCTGAAGAGAGTTAATAGGTTTAGAAAACGGCGCTTGCGTTTATATCTAACAGGAGAGGGAACTCAACAAATTGATGTGACTCAACCAATTGAGTATACAGAGCAGATCACAGCCCCGATTAGGCCATTTGCAGATTGGTTTGAAGAGCCCTGGCCTCTGGCCAGCGAGATACTTGTTACTCGCAGGGAACACAGACAAAGAGCGCGGACACCGAGCTAGAGCCGCTTTATCTGCGGTGACGATGATCGTGTCCCTAGAGCACACGCTCCACGTCACGGAGCCGCCCTGCACCGCACACACCTTTGTGCTACGGAGCCTTCACCGCAACGTAGCCGCAGAGCTGTGCCACCAAGGCCCTGTAAATGGCACGGGCTAAAAATAGCGTGGGCAACGTAAAATGGAATTTAGAAGAATACGGATGGCTTAATATGAACGTCATGAATAATGCTGCCTGAAATGCCTGAGCTATTAGTTCGCTTGCAGCCCGTGTGCCCGAGCACGGATCCGTGCGCTGGTTTCACGCACTCTAATATAAACGGTCTTTGTTCTTGCCTTTATATAATAACACTGCACCGAATATCTAGGCGCCCTTGTGTGTATTTTAAGCATACATCTCATTTAGTTGTTAATATTACTCCAAAACCCACACGTACACCAAGAACTGTCAAACTGGTTTGAGATCTATATAGAAGCAGCGCTCGGGAAGGGAAGGGTTGGAAGCTGAAGAATTAAAGAGCATTCCTTTTAATTTAGTGGCCTTGTAATACGCTGCTGAGTAGGAGGAGAAAAGCAAGAGTGGTGGCTGGATTGGGTCTGTGTTTCCTCAGTCGATGTGGGATGGGTGGAGCGGGATGGTCGTGGTGTCCTCAGCCCTGGAAGGAGGAAACAATCAGCTGCTCTTGATGTGGAGCAAGCTCTGGGACAAAGTTGGTGTATTCACTACCTATCCTGGGTTTCTTCATTGCAAATAAATGTTATAATGCCTTCCCCCTGAGGTTTTAATCTAGTACTTCTGAGGAAACCACCTCTTGCTGCAAGGCACAAGACCCCTCCTGGGTCTGCTGTGTCCTGAAGCTGTGGTGAGACTCCAAGTGCCTGGGAGCCTGGGGGCAAGCCAGGGAGAGGAAAGAAGCAGCTGTGAATTACCAAGGAATCCCAGCAAAGCCAAAACTCTTGGGTTGTCAGAAACTGAAGCAGTGCTCATGAATTCTGGATTCGTTTTGCTTTATCATTATTATTACTGTTCCTTTTTGTTGGTGTCTGCTGCTGCACGAGGGCAAGAATGTGCACAAGCCCGAAGGCTGGAGCCCAAGGAGCCTTTAAACAAAACGAAACAGTTAACATATGAGCCTGCCCCGAGAGAGAAGGGAAGGGGAAGATGTTTTTCATTTTGTGATGAGTTGCTAACTGGGAGTCAGTTTGCCATCTGCTCGCGGGGAAGCCCTGGGAGGAGGCTTTGACGTAGAGTCCATGGAGTTCCTCACTGCTCCCCCCTCCAAACCATCCTCAGGCTTGGAAAGCTGATCCCGCCGTGCAAGCGCTGAGTGCTGGAAGGCTGCCACGCTCCTTCGGGGAAGGCTGAGGCGAGATGCTTAGCCCAGGTAGCCCAAGTCCCCCTGCTCAGCAGGGACAGCCAGTGCCTCCCTACCGTGGGGGTAGCGCTCGTTATTATCACTATTATTTCCTAGGTGGTTGGGATGGGAGGATATGACCAAACTTTGAGTGATGGAGGCATGGGGGGGTGGTTCTTCCCCAGCGAGGAGATTTTCTGTGAGCTGTGGGGATGCTCAAAGTGATAAACTCTGTGCTTGTGTGTGCTTGTCACCACACATGGGTGGGTTTGCCCACCGGCTGCAGTCGTGCCCCGACCCTCTCTCCTGCCTCCCCCCTCCCTGCCCAGCCAATTCCCCAAAGAGGTTTTCCCAGAGGCCGCAGGAAAAAAGTTACTCTGCGGCTTCATTCTCGGGTGCCCATTAGAGATTCGTTAAATACATCAATTAAAAACATCCTCCCTGCTGCTGTCCTCCCCCACGCCGTCTGGAGCACCCCTCACGTGACCTCCTGCTTGGTGGAGCTGATGATGCAAGGGCAGAGATTACTTCTGCTCGCAGGAATTGCGTGGCAGTTCCAGCCGGGTATTAGAACGCTGTGCCGGCTGGCGCCAACCGAGTAATCTCTGTGATAGCCTTAGGAGCAGCTTTGCCATGAGATCTGAGAAAACGATACCTCGTCTCCCTGTGAAAGTGCTGAATTGGACAAGTATTTGCGAATTTTCGTGACAGTGAAATCCCGTTCCCTGAACAAAACTGGAATTTTCTTGAACCTGTGGAAATGAGGGATGGGGGAATGATGTGGGTACAGAGTGACTGCGCTTTTAAATACTCTGCTGTCCGTTATTCTCATTTCTTTGGGAGCGAGAATTGTTCTAAGAATTCTGACATTGTTCAGTACGTTCTGTACCACAGAGGGGAAAGCATCTCTAAATCTTTTCTTGTCAGCTCAGGGATTCTGCTCTGCAGCTTTCCACAGGTTGAGCACTGGCCCCTCTTTTTATTGAGTGGCAGGGGTGAAGTTTAAGTCTCTCTGGTTGTTGACTTCGTTGCTTTGATGCCCTCTACGTTATCCAATTCTCTTTGTATTAGCTTATGATAATTTCTACCTGTATTGATAGACAATTATACACAGACCTGCATTATATCACATAATATGAAGTGAGTGACTCATCCTTTGTTCCCTGCGAATCTAAAAACTGGGTCTCCTGCCTTCCCAGGCTGCCTCTGGTTTAGAGACAGCAAGCTTGAGGCATCAAAATCTGCTGCGCTGTAGCTGTGGTTCGGTACAAAGAAAGAGATTCTTTGAGTTCTGTGGTGAGGGGACAAGAGCTCTCGCAGACCTGACCTACGCGGGGAGGGTGGGAGACTGAGTGTCCTGTGTCCCTCTGGCTCCTCCAAGGACAGTGGGTGTGTTCTTCCATCTCATGTGTGCTTAGAGCAGTGCTGCTTCAAGAGCAAAAAGACCCGCTCTGGATTTATATCAGGGTAACTAAACATGGAACCGTACAGAATCCCCGAGCGCATTTGTCTTGTAAGAGCCACACCTGATCTGCCTCCCAGCTTTTCTTTGCTCCGACCTCCTCCTTGTGTTGAGAACGTCTGGGGTGGGGTTACTCCCTGCCCGGGTGGGCAGCAGTAGCCTGAATCCCATCTCCTCTGTAACTGTAGATCCTGACCGCTCGCAAGGCTTCCTCAGACGCAGGAACGTCTCTCTGCTGGGTTCGTGCATTTCTGTGGTCTTAACGTGAACCTGTTTTATCCCCGAACACAATGGGATGAAATCCTACAGAAGACAGACATCTCTCAAATGCTTCCCGGCTGGATGTATCAGTGATGCGTGTGTACTTTCTAGCACTGAGAGGATTAGAATAAATGCATTCTTTGAGGATTCTGTTTTAATCTTTCAAGCTAAACTTAGATCTCGGACACCTGTCTCCGCAGCGGTCTGGTTCTCGAGCTCATGAATTTCGTGCACAGCTGTCAGCGCTGTATGTGGGGTTCTCTCTTTTCAGCTGGCTCTATTCCCAGTTGGCTGAAAAGTGGGAGGCTGTCTTAGAAAGAGAATTTCCACTCCTGCATAGCTTGATGGAAACAAGAAGATATAAAACAAGATTTAATGACCCAGGGTTTTTTTGAACCGTTTATTAGCTGTTCTGTACATGCTCCGTCTCCGGGGAGCTAAGTTACATATTATGATAAGTATAGAGTGCCTGTTCCCCATGGACTCTGTTCCATGATTTATGTGGATAAAATAAAGCATGTAAACCAAATAAATTACCTTGGACAGCTTACTTTGAAACAGGACTCTGGGAAGCGCCAAGAGGTGGCCAGATGAGATGCTGACCTGGATCCGTGGTGCTAAAATGAGGATATTGCCTCCTGCCCTTGCCAAGCTCTTTCTTTAACTTAGAAATTGAAGGTTACGAAAGGAGGAAAGGGGCTGTTAGGGAAAAACATCCACCTGTGTCGTCTTCATTCCTTTGGGTCTGATTAGATGAGGGGAACGTGCCAGAAACTGAGCGACTGTACCGTGAGCTTAGCGACCAGCAGTGTCCTTGGAGTTTTGCGGTGTGGTGACTGCCACCCCTTTTCCTCTGAGAAATGGTCATCTGAGGCTCTGGACCACAACTTCTAGGGGTGGGAACAAAAGCAAGGCTGCCCAAAGCAAGGGTTCTCCTGTCAGGTGTGTGGTCCACGTGGGCCTTGGTCCCGTAGCACTTGGGTGTCCTCAGGCTTCCGTTTGGTTTAGGTGCAGTTGTTCAGGTCCAGACCAACAGCCGCTGCAGCCGCCTCAGAACCAGCAGCAACCTGCTGTTTCTGCTTGGAAGGACAACGCAACCCCAGGTTATCTGTGAGGAGGTTAAAGTCTGGTGCTTATGAGAGAATTGTAAAAATGAGATCTTGTCACCTGTGAGCCATAACAGGGAGGCTGAGGGGAGACCTCATTGCTCTCTACAACTACCTGAAAGGAGGTTGTGGAGAGGAGAGAGCTGGGCTCTTCTCCCAAGGGACAGGGGACAGGACGAGAGGAAATGGCCTCAAGCTCCACCAGGGGAGGTTCAGGCTAGACATTAGGAAAAAATTCCTTCCCAGAAAGGGTCATTAGGCAATGGAACAGGCTGAACAGGGAGGTGGTTGAGTCACCTTCCCTGGAGGGGTTTAAGGGCCGGGTGGACGAGGTGTTGAGGGACATGGGTTAGTGATTGATGGGAATGGTTGGACTCAATGATCCAGTGGGTCTCTTCCAACCTGGTTGCTCTATGATTCTATGATTCCATTCCCAGGGGAAGAGATCAGGTTTGCAGAGGTTCAAGGATTTCCACCGCAGAGGTGGAAGGGGAGCCCTTGGTTCTGGTGCCACGTACGGTACAAGGTTCAGCGCAGAAGCTGTGGCAGCTTTGGGAGGGTCGGCAGTTCTCTCTGCTGTCCCTGGCAGTGCAGGTTGCTGCAGGTTTTCTGCGCTAACAACATGGGCACAACAACTCTACTTTGTTCAGGGAGCAAAAGGTAGAACCTCCTCTCAGGGAACGAGAGCCACTCTCTGTTTTTGGTCCAAGCTGCTGCTGAAGCCATCAGATCCTCCCGTGTNCCCTGGAGGGGTTTAAGGTGCAGGTGGATGAGGTGCTGAGGGACATGGGTTAGTGATTGATGGGAATGGTTGGACTCGATGATCCAGTGGGTCTCTTCCAACCTGGTTGCTCTATGATTCTATGATTCCTAAATTTCCAGGGGAAGAGATCAGGTTTGCAGAGGTTCAAGGATTTCCACCGCAGAGGTGGAAAGGGAGCCTTTGGTTCTGGTGCCACGTATGGCACGAGGTTGAGCGCAGAAGCTGTGGCAGTGTTGGGAGGGTCGGCAGTTCTCTCTGCTGTCCCTGGCAGTGCAGGTTGCTGCAGGTTTTCTGTGCTAACATCATGGGCACAGCAACTGCTGTATTCAGGGAGCAAAAGGTAGAACCTCCTCTCAGGGAACGAGAGCCACTCTCTGTTTTTGGTCCAAGCTGCTGCTGAAGCCATCAGATCCTCCTGTGTGGGGAAGGAGCCTGCTGGAGCCTGGCATCCTCTCCAGACCCAGAGAAGCAGCAGCTGAAGGAATTTGGCTCGTGTTGGAGGATACACCTACACCACCAGATAATGATTTGATCAATCGGCGAGCTTGTCAGATCGGACCCCAGATAACGTGGCGGCTCGCCAGGAGCTGGATCAGAGAGACTCTGTTTGATGTTATCGCCGTACAATTAGGTTACACGCATTGCTCCGCAGCCCAGGCCAAGCGCGGGTGACCGGGAGGTGCCTTCGCTGGATGTCGGAGGCCCTGGATGCGCCTGGCACCGCGTGGCCCCGGCTGGGGGGCTGGGGGGCACCGGGAGGGCACCCGACAGCCTCTCCCCGGGTTTGGGTTCCCCTCAAGCTGCCGTCAGCCTGCGGAGGAGAGAACAAGTAGATTCGGTTTCAGGAGACCTCGGGGCTTAGTAAAAAAAGAAAGCTCAAAGGAATCGCGCTGCTGCAGCAGAGTGAAATACCAGGTGTAACATGCAGCTAATTATGCCACTGGTTTACAGGAGGGATTTTAAATGTTTCTTTCTGAAAAGCCTGAAAGGAGAAAAAAAAATCAAAGGGGAAAGATTGAAAAACAAGTATGAGAAGATATAAAACAAGATTTATATCTAAATAATTTCCTCTAATTGCTGTTAGAAGACATTAATTTTCCTTTTGATGCTCCACTTTTACCTTAGGCTTCGCCGTACCTGCCAGGATGGCAAGGAGTCAAAGAGGATTAGCTCAGCAGCTCTCTGCCTTAGTAGCCTCTGTAGAAGATTTAGCAATGGGAAGAACATCCAGGTTCAAAAAAAAAAAAAATCCTAATTTAAGCAGGGCCAGCTTCAGCCTTCGCTTATCCTGTGCAATCGCGATGACTTCACCAGCCGTGCCCGGGGTACAGATGAGGCAGGAGCTGGGCTCAGGGCGCCAGGTGTGTGTGTGGATTTTTAAAGGTACAGAAGTACCTGATGTATCGGGGCCTGCGGAGGTGGTGTCGGTGGTTTCAGAACCGTTTTGAGTGGAAAATGTTTTGTCCGTATAGAGAGCCTAAAGCCTGTGTCATTAAGGTTTGCTTGAAACTTGGTCTGGAAAGGACTTAAATAAAGCTCAGGGGAAGCCTGAAAGGAGCCTGAGGAGGGGCTGCACCCGAGGAGAATCCAGACAGAAGCAATATGATAGAAATTTCAGCAAATTAAACATTATAAGCTTTGATAGGAATGGTTGGACTTGATGATCCGGTGGGTCTCTTCCAACCAGGTTGTTCTATGATTCTGTCCTGGCTTGCACGTGGGACATATTCATGTCTGTGGCAGCACTTGGACTGCGATTCCACTCTTGTCACTCTCTGTCTCCTCTTCCCCAGTTGAAGATTGTGCGATTGTCTTGACTGAGACCGGGAGCAGAGAGATTGCAGCTCCCCGGGAGTCTGCTTGCTGAGACCAAGTCTGGTGTTAATGCCAGCTGGATGGGTCAAATGCTTCTTGTTTCGCCTTTTCCTTTGTCAGAATTGTTCAGTTTAAGGGCGCTTCTTGATCTCTGGTTGCACCTGAAACCCAGAGCTGCTTCTGGTGGTTGTGGCAGCCGCTTCCCAGCTTGACTCAGAGGCGCAGGTTCCCGTTCAGTTCAGCAGGAGTGGGAAAGTCCACATTCCTCAGGCTGCGCTGAATATCTCAGCCTGGAAGTGTTGTTTATCAAAACTCCTCTCAGATGAGCCTTACGGTAATTCTCCATTAATTTATTTCCTCCAGTTATTACAATGAGTTCTGCTCAGGGGTATCCTAGAGAACTACTTGGAAGCATCAGCGTAGAAAAAAATGAAGTGCGGTTGGCTGGAAGGATCACCCTACACCACATCACAGGGCTCCATCTCTTATTTTCCCACTGCTTTAATCTATTCTGCTCTCTGTGTAGGGCTCAAACAAAAGTAACCTAAGAAGATTCCATCTCTTTGTTTTCGTCCTGCATATCATCTCGTGTTCGGCGGTGATTCTTAACCACCGCCCACAGCCCAACGATGGCGTAGACGGGCCTTTTGGGGGAACAGATGCAGAAATAATGAGAATCAAAAGCTGCTTTTAAATTGCAGGTTGAAAATATGAATAAATCTCCTCCTTCAGGTGAAAATATAGGAACGTATAGTGTGTGTTAACTGCCTGGTTCACTAAGGTCGTGGTTTTCATGAGAGTCGTTCTCGTTGAAGCCCTGTAATAACAGTTCTTTGGCTGTCCGAGGATCTTAGTGTGTTGAAGTCGTACGCTGGCTGCTGAGCTCTTCTAAAAATCTGATCCTGCTAAATCAGGAGCAGACAGTCTCTCTTATCCATCTCCCTGTCTGGCAGTGGTTAAACAAATTCTTTTGAGTCTGAGGAAGATTAAAATTCTGCAGCTTCCACGAATGACTTTGATTTCAAGATGAACAAGGAGCTGTTACAATCCAACCCAAAACCGCTGCCGAGCGTGGCAGCGAAGGAAGCTGGGCTGATTTCTTCAGAAACAAATGTAGAAGTGACTAACATGAAGGGGCTGACCACGAGCCAGATGCTTCGAAGTGATAACAAGTGGTTCAGGAAGCCCCCCGATAGCTTTGGTTTTCCAGAGAACTTCAAGATCCATATGTAAACCTTTAGGGGTAGAACTCCTTGGCTAAATTCAGCAGCATTTCAGCTACAAAAATACCAGACTTACTGTGATTTCTCGAATCAGACGTGTTCTTGAAAGGACGTCCTGTTCTGCCATCAGACTTCTTGTTTGCAAAACAATAGATGAGTGTTTGGGAGTTGAGGGAAAGAAACCCGGTATCCTTCAGGAGATAAGATCTGATATAGAGGCTCAGAAAGGAAAATAAGGCTGAATTTATGGTTGCTGGAGTGGCTGCTCTGTATCTTATTTATCTTTTTTTTTTTTGACATTCGTCAATGTGTATTTATGGCTTCTCAAACAATTTTGTGCCGCTAACAAAGTTCTTTCCAGTGAATTCGAGGAGTAATTTAGAGAGGATAAGAAAAGGACAAACTCTCACAGAGCCTCATACCTCAAGTTTCCTCTGTTGGGGGTGAGTCTTTTTAAGGGCAGCCGAATGCCTGAGTGACCTGTCATATTGGGGTTTCTTGGTGCCGAAGGGTGATGGGTACAGATCCTCCCTGAGGAGCTTGTTGAGGACGGGGAGCCCCACAGTGCTGGTTGCAGCACAAAGCAAGGGGAGTTGTTGTAGGTTGTTCACTAGCGTTCGTGGCCGTGTTGAGCCTGGGATCCCATGCAAAACCCTTGGGAGGGCGAAGGACTGAGATGTGCCACTTTCTAATGCTGCTGCTGTTCTAGCCAGCAGGCAGATGCACCAACAGCATTGAAGGGGCCTCCAGTTGTTGCCTTTACTGACCCCTTAGTAGAAGCAGGAGGCTGCACTAGGCGCGCTGGAAGGAAGACCTTGCATGGCAGCAGAAGGGAATTTGCTGATATCTCTTGTTCCTTTTTATCTTTTTTGTTTTAGTTTGTCTTTTGCCTGCTGGTCTTCCTGAAAGCAAAGTTCTCCAGCTGTCAGTTTGGGGACTGCACGACTTGATCTTGCTTTCCAGTCGTGAGCGTTACAGCTATCGTTTACACTTGCAAAATAACATTCAAGCTGAAAGTCCCGATCTCTTGTTTCAGGACGTGGTGCTTTTCAGTCTTAATTCACTCACAGAACAGTCTGTTTTCATGGGTTCATATCACACTGGGGTATCTCAGTAGCCTTGAGTCCATCCTTGTCTTTCATCAATTCTCCCAGCTCTCCTCCAGTGACTCAGACCGGAGCCGTGAACACTCACGACCTCTAAAAGTCAGTCCCAGGTCCTCTGAGTGACAAAAAACAAATTGAGGAGTGATTTTATTTAAAGTGAGGGGTTTATTTACTGGCCTGGGAGCCTGAAGGTGCTCCCAGCCCCGGCTCACGCCGGCTGTGCTAGACGGTGCCGCCGCTGCCTTATATTAGAAAAACTTGATGATTAAAAAGCAGCAGCTAGATCTATCTAATTTAATAAGATACAACCCATGTGGATCATAAAAGGGAGATTGTAGCTGATTAAAGCTGCACGGATTGTTTTAAGTGCATTCCTCAACTTTTAGGCTAGAACAAAGGAGATGACCTGATTTATCCTGGAATATGGCGATAGATAAGAGCAACTACCTCGACTAGACTTTTCCTCTGCCAACTCAGATTGTATATTTAAAAACTAGTCTGGACAAACACTCGCTTTTTGCCAAGCAGCAATGTTTCCATCACTTCCCCTGGAAGATTGTTCCATACGCTAATAGATCTTGTTGTCAGGAGGCTTCTTCTTACAATCGAGATCATTCACCTCAAAAGGTTACGGAGCTGAGACAAGGCTCTAAAAGGTTGGGGTTTTTTTACTTCATGCCTCTTTCCTCTCCAGCGGCTCCAGGCTGCAGCCAGGGTACACAGAGCTGCTGCTGAACCAGATTATCAAGTNTCACGCACAGAACAGTCTGTTTTCGTGGGTTCATATCACACTGGGGTATCTCAGTAGCCTTGAGTCCATCCTTGCCTTTCATCAATTCTCCCAGCTCCCCTCCAGTGACTCAGACCGGAGCCGTGAACACTCACGACCTCTAAAAGTCAGTCCCAGGCCCTCTGAGTGACAAAAAAACAAATTGAGGAGTGATTTTATTTAAAGTGAGGGGTTTATTTACTGGCCTGGGAGCCTGAAGGTGCTCCCAGCCCCGGCTCACGCCGGCTGTGCTAGACGGTGCCGCCGCTGCCTTATATTAGAAAAACTTGATGATTAAAAAGCAGCAGCTAGATCTATCTAATTTAATAAGATACAACCCATGTGGATCATAAAAGGGAGATTGTAGCTGATTAAAGCTGCACGGATTGTTTTAAGTGCATTCCTCAACTTTTAGGCTAGAACAAAGGAGATGACCTGATTTATCCTGGAATATGGCGATAGATAAGAGCAACTACCTCGACTAGACTTTTCCTCTGCCAACTCAGATTGTATATTTAAAAACTAGTCTGGACAAACACTCGCTTTTTGCCAAGCAGCAATGTTTCCATCACTTCCCCTGGAAGATTGTTCCATATGCTAATAGATCTTGTTGTCAGGAGGCTTCTTCTTACAACCGAGATCATTCACCTCAAAAGGTTACGGAGCTGAGACAAAGCTCTAAAAGGTTGGGGGTTTTTTTTTCCACTCGTGCCTCCCTCCTCTCCGGCGTCTCCAGGCTGCAGCCAGGGTACACGGAGCTGCTGCTGAACCAGATTATCAAGTGTCGGAGAAGACTTTGTATGAATCGAACTACTCTGAAAAGCCAGAGCACAGACTGGCTAAAAATTGGCTTTTGGACAGAAAAGAGAGGATGTCACAGCCAGGAAACAGTTTAAGATGGGGACGTGTGACAAAGGTCAATTTTAGCTACTTTTTTTTCCCCTTCTACATAAAAATTGTCTTTTCCTGTTCTGGCCTTGAAACAAATTTCTGGTGAGGCAAAAGGAGACTGAGCAGAGAAGTTTCTTTCACTGATAGGAGGGTGGTGCCTGACTGTGCTGGTGCAATGGGGAACTGANCAAAAGGTTACGGAGCTGAGACAAGGCTCTAAAAGGTTGGGGTTTTTTTACTTCATGCCTCTTTCCTCTCCAGCGGCTCCAGGCTGCAGCCAGGGTACACAGAGCTGCTGNGTCTGTCTGTCTGTCCTTATCCCCCATCGGTCAGTCTGTGCATTGTGGGTGCAGGACCATCCTCTTTACAAGCCGTGGTTATCTGGACATAAATAAATAATAAAAAAAAGACAACGCCGAAGCCGTTTAAATAAGCTGCCTTAATGTATTGGTCTGAAAACTGATTTATAGGTCTTGGTCGAGCTCGCGAATTGGCGCGGCTCCGCTGACCGAATTAGGGCTGTGCAGATTTACACCAGCTGAGGATGCAGCTCATCACGTTTAACGTCCCGGGAACTCTGGGGCCAAAAATAGCCAGAGATACCTTGAAAGGAAAAGCCATGTGAGACGCCGACCGAGAGCAGGACCGCGGGGAGGAGGAGGAGGAGGGGAGCGTCGGCGGTGACTAACACACCGCAGCCATCTGCACAAATTGGCGGCTGTGATGTAAAAGCAACGAGGTTATTGCACTATATATATAGCGAAGCATTAAGCGCAGAGCGTGTGGATCTACTGTATGGAGGCATTCGGCATTAATCAGTGGGGAACGTGAAATAAACCACGTAGGCTATTGTGTGAGGGTTTAGTTACCTTATTATGGGAAGCGTGCGGCACATTGGAGAAGGCAGAAGGGGCAGTGTAGGGCAAGCAGAGTTATTCAGGGATTTGGGGAATGAATTGTAAAGGAAGATTAGCCAGGCTTGGCCTCTGTAGCTGTGAAACAAGAATTGTTGGGCTGAGCAGCTTGCTTAGGCGAGGTGATACTGAATTAGACGCTCAGGAAAATCAGACGTTAGCTTGCTGGAGAAAGCATCGTGAGAGGTTTGGAGGGTTCAGTGACGTCTCGGTGTGCTGAGACCAACCACAGGTGGGATTTGAGAGCATGGGGGATTTAAACACTTGAATTTCACGCTGTGTTTGAAGTTGGAAGATGCTTTTGTGGTCGGGGAACAGAAAAGGTGAGGAGGTGGCCCTGCTGAGCCATTCCACCTTTCTGCTGGGTGGGCTGAAGTCTGAAGCTGACTTATCAGGATTTTAAAAAGGATGTTCTGCAAGCCTCGTGTCAGGTGTGTTTTTATTTTCGGTGCGTCTTAGCTTTCATTGCGATATTTGTAGCTAGATTTTCTGGGAAACTTTTTGGGGAATCCCTCCTGATTTAGCCTTTCTGTGTTGAGGAACTATTTCCAACCTACACTTCGTATTAATGGGAATTAAACTGGGACACTTAGCTAGTCCACAGCATCTCAGATAACCCAGCTGTTGAATCATAGAATCACCAGGTTGGAAGAGACCCACCGGCTCATCGAGTCCTGTACAACAGGAACAAGATGAATCTGTAGTACTTTGGTCATCTGGATCTTCGTGACCATCTCAACGTGTGTGGAATTTGTGGCCTAATGAACGTCTGAAAAGGGACAGGAGGTGGTTGGGTTAAAGGCCCCTATCCTGTAAATCGCCGCATTATGGTTATTATATTCCTCCTCATTGATCAGCTGTCAGGGAGACGGACTCCGGTGCCTCATCGCTGATGAGATGGCAGCAGCACAAATACCAGGGCTGCTCCGTGGAGCAGAGAGACAGGCGGCAGCGCTGCCCCATTGATCAGCCGGTCGTCACCGAGGCTCCATGGATGCTCTGTGCAGGCTCCGGAGCACGGGAGGTCCTCATTGACGCGGTGGAAGTCCTGCCCCGAGAGCCGTGCTCAGGCTGTGCAGATGAGACCTCGATGATTTATTTGGCTTCCTGACTGATTTCCTCCTCAGCCATGATGGAAAACGCTGCCCTAATGCAAAGTTGCTCCACTTGAAAGCTCGAGGCTCGCAGCCTGTTATTCTGAGTAATTGCCGCTGTTCCCTCTGCTCTCCCACCCAGCCCGTGTGCCTCCTAGGAAACGTCTCTTGCAGAAGTGTGTGGGTGTCTTGTTGTGTGTGTGTATTTGCAGTAATTCCTGTTCCGCTCCACGGGCAGACGCTGGTTAATGGTAGTGGAAGTACAAGGGTGTCTGCAAGGAAATCGTTCCTCCACGTTTCAAAGGTGAGAGGTGGAAGGGAAGTTGACCTGAAACGCAGCCAGGACGCAACTGTTGGTGTTTTAGCTGGGGACTCCCTGAAAAATGGGCTCCTTTCACCTGGCTGATTGCTCCCGAGGAGCGCGCTGCGAGCTGCCGGGAGCAGCGAGCATTAGAAATAACTGAGCACGACATGAGTTGGCACCAGCTGGTTCTCCTGCTGTGCTACTGGAGAAGGAAGGGGTGAAGCTGTTGCCGTGTCGTAGCCCACGGTGGCCAGTCCTGCTCAGCCTGACTGGCCTCTCGGGTGCGTGGTTCTTGCTGTTGCGTGTGGGTTCAGGGGGACAGGGACTGCACCCTTCAACATTCTTACTCTCATTCCTTATTCTTCTCTGCATGCAGGGGTGATTATTTTCAAGTCCAGCAAATTTATGCATAATAAGGGGAAACCCAGGCTTGTGCAGAGGGACATCCACCCAACACAACCCTTTATCTTCTCCTGGGGTCAACACCCATGATACATTTCATGCTTAACATCAAGTATCTGGCCNGGGTGTCTTGTTGCGTGTGTGTATTTGCAGTAATTCCTGTTCCGCTCCACGGGCAGACGCTGGTTAATGGTAGTGGAAGTACAACAGTGTCTGCAAGGAAATCTTTCCTCCACGTTTCAAAGGTGAGAGGTGGAAGGGAAGTTGACCTGAAACGCAGCCAGGACGCAACTGTTGGTGTTTTAGCTGGGGACTCCCTGAAAAATGGGCTCCTTTCACCTGGCTGATTGCTCCCGAGGAGCTGCCGGGAGCAGCGAGCATGAGAAATAACTGAGCACGAGATGAGTTGGCACCAGCTGGTTCTCCTGCTGTGCTACTGGAGAAGGAAGGGGTGAAGCTGTTGTGGTGTCATAGCCCACAGTGGCCGGTCCTGCTCAGCCCGGCTGGCCCCTCAGATGTGTGACTCTTGCTGCTGGGTTCAGGGGGACAGGGACTGCACCCTTCAACATTCTTACTCTCATTCCTTATTCTTCTTNTTTTTGTTTTTTTTTCTTTTTTAAACCCCAGGACAGTTCAAATGTGTTAACTCCCCCGAGGTGAAGCAGACAGCTTTTATGTGCAGGCTACCCCCGTACACGTGAAATATTTAACACTTGGTATGCTGAGACTTGCTCTTCAAAGTCTTTTTGTTAGCTTCGGGGGTAAATAGTGTTTGGCGAGGATGATTTAGTAGGCACCAGATCGAGAGCGCCGTCGTAGGAGGAAATGGCTAAAACTCTCCTCCAGTTTGCAAACCCCTTTCAGCGCGCCCCGTGCGTCGTGTTCGGCCGTGCCACGGAAGCTCGAGGGGCGCAGAGGGAGAGCAGACGCTGCGCTCTGGGGGCAGGACCTCATTTTATCTTGTAAATGTTATCAGCATCCCTTAATATCAAGTATTCTGTTGGTATTTACAGAAAGAAAACCAGCTGATTAGATTGTAGGTGCCTGATTTGGGGCACGCGTTATGGTTCAATCCCCGATGTTTTCTTTACAAACTCATAACTGGTTAATTTGGCTTCATGAGCTCCCAGCACTGAAGCCTTGTGGAAAACTTGACTCTCCTTAATGAAAGCTGCGTCCACAACACAGAGATCTGCTGAACCTCGGTGCGACTGCACTGCTGGATAGTTTGTTTCTTTAAAAAAAGAACAAAGCTAGAATTAGCACCGTAATAAAGCGGACGATTTAAATGAAACTCTAGAAGAAAATTCATTTTGGGGGAATAGTTTTGATCTACAGTTCCCAAGAAAAGGTGGGGTTGTTTTTTTATGTTTCAGAAATTCAAATACTGAAAAACTCAGGGGGTTGGCCAAAACACTTCAGATTTAGTTTTTCAGGAAAAATAGGCAAAAATTTTCCACACAAACCAACACTTTTCACAGCCTCTCATGTTTCCTTTGAAATTTTCCTTCTGAGTTTTTTCTGTTGGGAACCTCGGACTCCAGCCCCTCTGAGGAGGGACCCGCAACCTCACCTGACTCAAGTCCTCGAGAGCAGGGTCAGAGAGAGTTAACCAAGGTTCTGTGGGCAGAGGAGGGTTAGCACAAGCAAAGCTTGGATGCTCCTGGGTGCCCTTAATTCTTCTTTTCCTATTTCCATCAGCACCCTCCTACCTAACGCTGCAGCTTCTAAGTGACTGCGACCCGTGGCCATCTGAGAGCTGTGGGTGGCTCGCTCCACAGCAACCACAGCTAGAGTGTGTGACGCTTTCTACTGCAGAGCTCGCTCTCTTGTTAACTTGCAGGTGAAGCTGAGGGGTTCCCAGCACCAAACGTGGTGCTTCAGTCCTGTGCCGCAAGGCAAGGCTGGCTCGGTCCATGAGGAAGGGCAGAGGATTCTCAAAGCGGTAGCTTTGCACTCCTGGAGGGTAAAGGAGGAGCCAGAAAGGAGGATAAAGAAAAGATAAGATGGCTTTTCTACTGGGATGTCCCCAAAAGCTTTAAATCTGTGGGTTTCCTCTAGGAATTAAAGCTCCAAGGAGTTTCTGCTTTTAGTTACGTGTGGAGGTATGAGTTTAAGGCACGAGTAGATGAGGTCCTGCGGGACATGGTTTAGTGTTTGATAGGAATGGTTGGACTCGATGATCCGGTGGGTCTCTTCCAACCTGGTGATTCTATGATTCTATGAGATTTGCAGAAGTCGCGCTGTCCCTGTGTGATTTCAGTGGCTGCAATAGGTCTGTGGGCATTCCCAGGATGGGGAGCAGGAGTGTGCCCCTCGTCCTCTGCTGATGCAGAAGTGGCCGTGGGCTTGCAAGTGCCCCTCTGTCCTCATCACTGTCCTTGTAACAGCTACGCCTGGCCCCAAACGCTGAGATTTCATTGCCTGGATTCCCTCTCTGCTCCTTTGGCTTTATCCCGTTGGGCTCCAGTTTCCAAAGCGTATTCGGATGTTTGTCAAGAGCACCAGGATGCCCTATTTTTACAGAAAATCAATGGGGTTCGGCTGTTAAGTGCTTTCACCTGAGCCTTTTGGAAATGTCCCCCATAAATAGCAAAACCAAAGCAAAAGCCGTGGACGCAGGCCGAGAGTTTGCAAACTGCCTTCATCCCTAGGACTCGCACAAAGGAGTCGGGGGGTGCAGAAGGACACATCTCGCAGCAGCGAGCAGCCCTCGCGGGTGAGAGGGATTATCTTTAGCTGGAATTTCCACAGAGAAAAGTTCACACTGGTCTTAAAACGTTTATTCTCACCAAGCGAGCGCGCGGCAGAAGCAAAACTCTCAGCCTTTTAATGTCTTGTATAATTAAGGACCACTTTATTTTCTCTTTTTATTAATGACTTACCTTTAATGTTAGCCCGATGACACAGTTGTGTAATTTAATGTGAAATGTATTATTCAGCTGGCTGCCGCCTCACAGAAAGGTTTTGACAGGCTGTAATGGTTTTGCTTTCAGGACAATAAACCATCTTTTTTTATAAATGCTGGGAAGAAACTTGAAGGAAGTGAGATGGCTCCTTTAGCAGTGTGATGGGATTAATTTTTTTAAAAGAAAGTGTAACTGAAGGGAAAAAAAAATACAGTAAAGGACCTCTCGCAGCAAAGGCAAATGAGCTCAGTCCCCGATTCAGAGGAAGCGTTTAGGCATGTGCTTAAGTCTCACCAGGGACGCGCCTCAGTGAAGGTTTTGCTTTCTTGACTAAAGACTGAGTTTAAGCAATTATTTACCCTTCGCATAGTGATATTTGTAGAAATTGATACAGCATCTTTTCTAAAAGCAGCATTTTTAAGGCACATCGTGTTCTCTGTCTTAGGAAATGCCAGTTGGAGTCTGAAAATCAGTGACAGCTTTAAGTTAACCAAGTTTAGGAGCATTTCCATGATTTTGTTGAACTGGGGCGCGGAAATATCAATAATTTAAAGGGCTCTGTGAAGAGGTTTCCTGTGGGAGCAAACAATTTGATTCAATGACCCAGTCCTAAATTCCATTTGGTGAAGCAAAAGCATCAATGAGGGAAAAAAAATTAGAGCGAGTTTGTTGCAGTCCTGTGCTTTACACCTTCACCCAGCTGAGTGGAAACGGGGATTCTTATTTTAGTGCCATTTTCTTTGGAAACAGAGCCCATGCAGTCACTCTGTGGTGCTGACTTTGCATCCGATGGCTGATTTCTTCCAGCCTGGATGGAGGTTTTGGAAGGGAGCTGTTTCCCGCGGGATCTGTGAGGTGAGGCACTGAGGTAAAGGTGACTGCACAGACCTGGGTCGAGGTCTCCTGTGGGAATTGAGGCTCCAGAGCATCCAGAGCACAGGGGCAGCGGGAAAACCCTGGAGGAACCAGCATCAGAGGCCGCAGGGCTGCTTCGTGCAGAACCTCTCCCAGTTCTTTGCACTGGTTTCAGGCTGGCTCTCCATACACCATCTCAGTCAAGGACCTTGATCTCTGGGTTTTGTATGGAAAGGAGGCTGATTTGCACCTACACCACATCTGACTATTCTATCCTTCCCCACCTGCATGGCAGGGACAAAATCCCAACTGAGAGAGCTTAGATTTAACCCCTGCCATCAAGCAGGTTAAGCGCAGAGATTGCTTTTCCAAGTCTTTGACTTTGACAAATGTAGTTTTTTCCCCTATAAACCTGGTCCTAGAGTATCCAGCCATCCCTGGAGCTCCCCTACCTTTGTTCCAGCAGCTTTACTGGAGGGGAAGGATGTGTTGTTGCTATTATGGTCGGGGTAAGGGGCTGAACAAAGGGGCACAGAGATCCTTGGCAGAAGGCTGATGCTCAAACCACGAGGGCTTTGCTCTCCGTCACCCCTGCAGAAAGCAAGTAACTCTAAGACAAGCACATAAAGCAGGAGAGGAGAGGTCAGGTCTGCGCTGCAGCCGGTGGGGTCTGCTCCCTGCCCTGCAGCCCATCTCCGCAGCCTTTCCAGGGCCTTGGAGCCCTCCAGTAGGGAGAGACCGTGGAGAGGAGTTCGCCTCGCCTCCCATCTGCATTAGGCAGCGCGGATATGCTTAAATTATGATCTTGCAATTAAAAACTGTATTAAAATCTTCTGCTGGTTCTGGAGTGGGGAGCTGTAGTAAATCAGATAGCTACACGGAGACTCTTAGACAAGTTACGAATTATTCATAACCAATTATGTAAATTCCTCTGGAACTGTAATAGTAAAAAAAAACATCCCAGGGCCCTGTACAAAAAGTGGGTTGGTTCGGTTACCCCCAGAGAAGAAGCAGCACTATTATTGTTTAAGTCTAGTCTGTAGATGTGTTAATGGATCCACTCTGAAGCATCTGAGGGGAGAAAGAACAGACGCAACCTATTAACTGCCCATGTCCTAGTAATCATCGAATAAATTGACTTTTATTGTATCCAAAAGTAAGAAATCTTCTGGGATAAAAAAAACCTTTTGCTACTTGGCTGCTGATAATTGGAATCAACAACTCAAGGAATTAAGGAGGCTAGATCAGCTACATGCTTTTAAAATGATTTGCGGCTGACGTATTGCCAGTTATGCACTCTGTGGGCTAATCCCTAATTGTATTTTCATGTATGGTTCTGGACTGAGTGGCTGATTTATTTGACACACAGTTTGATCTACTCATTGCCAGCCCTTAATGTATGGAATTTGCCGTCCCGGATCAAGCTCTCAGTCCGGCAAGTCCCATCCTCTGCCTGCAGTCGGGGCTGAAATCATGTTCTCGTGGAGGGAGCTGGGCTCTTCTCCCAAGGGACGGGGGACAGGACAAGAGGGAATGGCCTCAAGCTCCACCAGGGGAGGGTCAGGATGGACATAAGGAAAAAATTCTTCAATGAAAGGGTCATTGGGCACTTGAACTGGCTGAACAGAGAGGGGGTTGAGTCCCCTTCCCTGGAAGGGTTTAAGGTGCGGGTGGACGAGGTGCTGAGGGACATGGGTTAGTGATTGATGGGAATGGTTGGACTTGATGATCCAGTGGGTCTCTTCCAATCTGGTGATTCTATGACCCTTTGCTGCTGAAAGCGGTGCTGGCAGGTGTTGTTCCTGGTGGCAAGGGGGCTGCTTCCATCACTGAGGTTCGGACACCCCCTTGCTGTGTGAGCAACAGAGACCGGAGGCACTTCCCAAGGCTGTTTCACAGCCACGAAGCTGTTGCCTTTGTCAGCGGCAGAGAAGACCCCCACGTTTTGAGGGGTTCGGTGTGGTTTGGGCTCTCGTTCAGAGCCCAGGTTGCTGTTTGCTGGCTGTGCTTTGGGAGACGCGCCATCAGTTATTTTTTTTTCTCTCTGAACTTGTTTCCACCCACTCCTTCTCTTGCCTAATGAGGCCGCGAGCTCTGCAGGGCAGGGACCATCCTTTTACAAGCTGTTTTGTGTAACACCTCGCACAACGGGGTGCCAGGCTCACCTGAGGCCTGCAGGCACCGCTCTCTTACAGATAATTAGGGTTTTTTAGGCACCGCTGTAGTACAAATAACCAGGGTGTTGTTGTTGTTGTTGTTGTTGTTTATTCTTGTTGTTTACTCTTGGCCGAGTCCCGCTTGGAGGCTGAAGGCAGGCGGCACGTGAAGGTGCAGAAGATGCAGAGCGGACTTGGTGCCAGAGGCTGAGTTTAGAGAGGAGCGAATACTCACGTGAGCTCGTGAGTGAAGACACGAGGGCTCCGCAGGTCTCTGCTTAATCACAGAATCACCAGGTTGGAAGAGACCCACCGGACCATCGAGTCCAACCCTAATTATTCCTACCCCAGTTGCATTTAGCAGCCACTTCTTTATTATCGCCGCTTTCCGTTCTATGAAAAGCATAATTAACAGGCAGCTCCTTCATGGAGGGCTTTGGGGGCTCTGGCTGCAGAGGATGAGTTTCAGCAGAAACACTAAGTAATTAGATACGGAAAATTCTGTTTCGTTCTTGCTTCCACTTGCACAGACGAGAGGATGTTCTCGGCGCGCTCCTGCCCCGCGCCGCGTTCCGGATGGGCAGAGCAGGGTTGTATGGCAGGGAGTCAAGTGCCCAAGTGTGTGTGCGCTCGCCTCACCAGCCGTGGGTGCATATCCTCATGTGTGAGAAATGCATTTTTATAAAAAAAAAAATAAAATCACAGAACTGTTCTTTGTTTCCTTAATCTCACCGTAGCTGGTTTCCTCCTTGCATGCCCGCTCTGTAATTCCCCCAGCAGACATCTGTCAGGAATACACAAAAACTAGTGCAGCTTTGATGCAACAACAGAATCCTGGAAACCAATCAAGAAACAAAAAAAAAAATTGCCCTTGTAAAACTGGGTCTGTAATTATTATGGGAGCCAAGATATCGAGATAATAAGGAGACAGCCCTAAATAACTTGGGGGAATTACAGGAGGTAATAATGTACCGCGGCACTGCCAGACAGCGTTAGACAGACAGAGCGGCTGTGGGGTTTGGCCTGGGTTCTGCATTGTGTTAGGGCTGCTCTGTCGCTGCCAGAGCAAGGAAGGAGTGTGAGGAGTGGGGCTGAGCAGCCCTTCTGCCCCCGGCTGTGCCCTCTGACTCCCCTTCCCTGGAGGGGTTTAAGGGCCGGGTGGATGAGGTGCTGAGGGATGTGGGTTAGAGATTGATGGGAATGGTTGGACTCGATGATCCGGTGGGTCTCTTCCAACCTGGTGATTCTATTATTCTCCTGGGTGGCACTGGAGGATCAGAGTTTCCTCGCTCCCTGGCCCTGCAGCCTGGTGGGATGTCAGCACTGCCTCTAGCCTAAAGGTGACAGGGGCTGTTGCAGAGTGGCCTGAACCCCGCTGTGATTTCAGGGATGAGCTTTTCCTTCCCGTGTCTGCTCGGCTGCGGCATCTCGTACCCATGAGGCGATCTGCTCTGTGCCAGCAAACCCGCCTCAAACGCAGGCGTCTCAGCAAGTCGTCCCCCTGCGACGTGACGTGGGGTGGTACCCAGCGAGGCAAAAGGCAGAGGGTTACCCCAAAAAAGCAGAAGTGCTGCTGCCTCTAAAGCAGGGAGTGCCAGCTCGCCTGTGCCGCTTGTGGTAAACTGTTGTACACAAGCTCAGCTCCTCCAACAGGAATCTCTGTGCCAGAAAGCCTCTGTACCCTTGGAAAGCAGATGGTGTGGGAGCCAGCCTGCCGGGAGCGCTTGCCCCGTTGCGTTTGTCTGTTGCCAGAAGAACCAAGCCAAGATCCCGTCGGTTGCTTTCACAGCACCTCCTGGGGCAGGAGAAGCCGGGTGAACGAGCCGCAGAGGAGCCGTGCTCGGGGCGGCTGCAGCCAGCCCCTTCGCAGCACCAGAGCGAGCTTGTCGGGCGCTGGCATTGGCATCTCAGCGCTGCGGTGCAGACGTATCCCTTGGCTGTAATAACAATAGAAAGATGAGATATGGAGTTTTCGGGTTTTGGAGCAATAGGGTGTTAAGATAATACAGGCAATCAAGCCCAAAATATATCTGGTGGTGGTTTCTAACCCTGCTGGTATTTCTCCTCAGGGTTCACTGTGTTAGGAGAGACCCAGAGCGTGTTTTAAGGTACCCAGAACCCACAACCAGGAGTGAAGATTTCCAAGGATCTGGGCGCTCGTTTAGGCAAACCAAAAAACTGTGGAACAAAGCTGCTCTGCAAACTGTGGGCTGAACCCATTTGGAAATTGAGCTCTTAAGTGCCATGAATTTACTATTCAGCAAGACGTTTGCATCCTTTCTAGCAAAGCAAACGCTATTTAAAGGCATAAATGCACACTCATGGTATGAAACGTAATGTTTCTGTTTTGTAAGGGTGTTTGTAACACCAGGATGGGGACGTAGAGCTGTTCTCCCCACAGGTTGACGCAGTCCTCAAAAAGGAATCTTAAAGAGCAACCTCTTCATTCTTCCACTTCATCTTGGAGATGCACTAAAACACCCTGTGGCTCCCTTAAACAGAAGAAAAAACAGAAGTTTCAGATGTGAAAGTACTGGAAATCCCAGTAAAGCACTTTCCAGGGACACTTACTCCCTCTCCTCTGATGTCCTGGTACTCAGTAATTGTAGGAGCTCAGTGAGCTACTGCTAAGTGGGTTTAAATCAGGATTTTAAAACTTCTCCTGCGGCTACCCCTGTTGATTATAAATCTGGTTTTTCTTTCTCCCTACCAAGACCCAGAGTTCTGGCTCCAGCCCCCTCTCCGGTTGTAATCGCCGTGCCCTTTTACATGGAAAATGTGATAAACTTCAGCTTGTCTGAGCTGCCTCATCCATCTGCACCTGTGGCTACAGAGGGAACGGCTCACGCTGGAAATTCTGACTCTATCGGAACGGCGATTATTAATCCTAGGAACCGCCTTAAAAATATCTCTTTTTATTAGCGCCATTAAGAGGAGCCTTAATCTTGATGACCCGCTAATTGCTTGTCACTTCAATTCCGATGAGAAGTGTAAGGCCCCTTCTTTAGTTTTGAATCAAAATCATGGGGTTTTTTTTAAAGGCACAGGAATATTGTTGATGAATTCATGTGGTTGACTGACGTTTTATATGACCAGATCATCAAGTCCAACCATTGATGCGACCGTCGAGCGCGGGCATCCCGACTCATGCTCCGCATGAGTCGGGATGTCTGCGCTCAACGGTCGCATCAAGCACCAGTTTCCCTCGCTGGATCTTGTTTTGGTTCCTCCTGCATCCATCTTTCCACCGACTCTGCCTGGGTGGCTCTCGTCGTTAGCGGCAATTGGTGGGTCCCGGATTTAGCTCTGTCGCCGCAATCCCTGCCTCTCGCTGCCATCTCCAGCTTTAGCAGGCTGGCACCTCCCTTAATTACACCTTTCTGTCTCCTCCACCCCAACTACTGCTCAGGGGCTGGGGGAGGTGGAGGAAGAGCAAGAAGGAGGAATCAAAGGGGTGAAGTTAATTTAAGTTCTCGTGCACGGGAAGCACTGGAGTCCATCTCACCAGCTACAGCAAAACTCAGTTCTCTGCAGCCCAATTTTATCAGGAGCCCTGGTTAAATGATCTTCCCTCTCTCTTGGGGATGTATTTTGCCTCCCCTCACACACCCTCAGCCATTTCATAGAATCACAGAATCACCAGGTTGGAAAAGACCCATCGGATCATCGAGTCCAACCATTCCCATCAATCTCTAACCCATGTCCCTCAGCACCTCATCCACCTGCGCCTTAAACACCTCCAGGGAAGCCAAGTCAACCATCTCCCTGTTCAGCCTGTTCCAGTGCCCAATGACCCTTTGTGTGAAGAATTTTTTCCTTATGTCCAGCCTGATGCTCCCCTGGCAGAGCTTGAGGCCATTCCCTCTCGTCCTGTCCCCTGTCCCTTGGGAGAAGAGGCTTTTCTTCCAGCTCAGGCAGCTTTGCCCCAAACCCACCATCCCTGGGCACCTCGGTGCCAGCCAGAGGCTTCCCAGCTCCCCTCTTCTCCCCTGCTCCTCTTTCTTTTTCCTTTGCTGCCCCCTGTCCCCAGCCCTGCTCTGCTGCCTGGCTCGTAAACCCCTAATGTGCTGCGTAGGCATAAAATACTGTGAACTGCTGCACCTTTTGCACATGGATAGGTCAACCAGGAGTGCAGCAATTTGCTCGAACACGTGCACGGGCGGTATTCGTGCAGGTCGCTCGCAAGGAATAACGTAACGCAGATTTGCCAACGTACGTATTGCATAAACGCTGACAGGTGCTGACAGAAGCGTGTGCGTAAACATTTAATAGCACTGTTAGTTCATAGCACAACAGTTGCTGTTGGCATGGCTGGGAATTTATTAGATTTTGCTATTTATTCCTAGTCAGCTGGTTGTCCATCATCCTCCCAGATGGCGCGTCTGCCGCGATTCCTTCTCTCTAAAATCTGGACGATGCTTTCCCTGGGAGCCAGGCACGGGCGGCTGAGAGCTGGAGTTGCGCTTGCGGACTCCGAAGCCTCATTTCTTGTTCAATACAAGCCCGCTTTGTGTCTGCGAAGTATTCCCCTAATCTCTTTATATCTTAATTGCGCTCCGTGAATGGGGGGAAATAAATATTTCATTCCCTTATAGATGCGTTTCCCTTTTCTGTTGTTCTCTCCTAATCAGCTCAGATTGCCGTGGTGAAAAACCCGGCCCCGCTGAGGCGAAACCGTCACTGATTTCGGTTCAGCAAAGATTCACCTCAACTGACTCTGCCTAAAAGTTAGGTGTCTGGTCCAAGATAATCATCTAGGCTCCTTTTATAGTCTGTGTCGAAAGACACTGGCACCTCCAGCATCCGTTCACCCTGCCCGTCTCCGATAGCTATCTAGGGAGGGGATGAATAGCCCTCAGTCAGTGCCAGTTCCTCTCTTCATTGACTACAGAGGAGGATGAAAGTCTGAACTTAAATTAAGTTTAGGTGGCTGGTTTTCAGTTGGGAGTGACGGGGGTGGCTTCTTGCAACGCAGTGGCTCCGGATGAGACAGGGGCTCCAGCGGGGGGTCAGCCTGCTGCAGCGCTGCTCGTGTTTCTGGCTGGACCAAAGCATCAATATGATTTTTTTTCCGTGGCCTCTGCGATTCCTCTCGGTTCCATGGCTTGTGCCTTGCTCCGGCTGCCTGCTGGCATCGCCGCGTTGGCCTGTGACAGGTTCCAGAAGCCGCAGCGAGAAGCCTGTAGATGCGCTGAGCGGCGTTTTGCTGGGTTGTGCCAAGGGAAAAACTGAACCACCGTGCGGGTTTCAGGTGTTGCTTTTCTCAGTGGAAAAACTGGGCGATATCACACGACGTGAGCAGCTTTCCAGAAAAAAAAAACAAAAACCAACACATTTTCTTTCCAGCTGTGAGAGAGAGAAGAGCATCACCGCTTTAATCTCTAAAGGTACATGAGGTCCAATGTGTTTCAGGTATGAGCAGCGATCAGTGTCTGCTCAGGGATCAACATGTGACCCTGCTCATTCTGGTCACCAGTATGGGAGTTCTGAAGGGATGAGCACGTGGAATAGCCTCTAAGACACATTCCCTGGTTGTTTCGCCCCAAAACGAGGGTGTTTCTTAGGAGAGAAGCCCACTGCCTGGTGGGATTTGTTGCTTTCCCTTCCCCAGGAGCCCCACAGGAGTTGCCGTGTGGGCTCGTGCGTGCAGCGGGGCAGGGTGGCTGCCGGGCCAGGGTGGCCGTAGGTGCCGAGTGACGGTTCTAAAAGCTGCTGGGATGTTCTGCTGACAAACGAGAGGGAGAGAGAAGTTCTTTGGCTTTGACAGAGTTGCCACACAGGAAAAGTCAACACGGAGAAGAAAATCAAACCTTTGTTCCTCTGAATGGTGGAAATGATTTCCTGTGTGGGTGTAAATTGGTGGGGGATACTCTGATTTATCAGGTAAGGATCTGGTCTAACGCGCAGTAAAAGCTTCAGGCTTTGGCTGCGGCCCAGGGGTCAGGGCTCTAGGTAGTCACACGGGAGGTTTTGCAAGGGGAACAGAAGGCAGGGCCCTTGGGAACCCCAGGAAAAATAAACACAACCCAAAAAAAAGCTGTGAGAGATTGCGTGACGGCCGCCGGTGAATGAAAATTGACTGAACACCAGGTTTTTCTCTTTCACAGCCATAAAACCCAGGCGAAGGAGGCTGCCCCTCACATCTCTTCTGCGGGATCACTCCCCGTGTTTGACACAGCTCCCATGATCTACGAACTGGGGCCTGGGTTTGATTTAGCTCTGTTTATTAACCCAACAGCGCTGACATATTTTAGTGCAACGTATAAAATCTGAGGCTTTTTCTTAAGCTGAGGAAATGAGGTTATGTGACATTGATCCAAAATGGAGGGGAGTAGTTGAGGTTTCGTTTAACAGCCGAGGGAGCGGAGACGAGGGCAACGCCGTCCTTCTCCCGTCCTCCCCCCGAGCCCTCTGCAAACGGGGCAGAAACACCAGATTTTACTAAAGTCTAATGCACGTTTAAAAGCAGCTGTAAGTGGCTTTTGATCATTGTGTCGTGTGTGTGAAAGGCTGTAAGAAACAGTTTAACGTTTCAATCGAGGCAATAAGAAAATCAAGCTAAGAGGCTTGCTTGAGTTACCCGGCTTGTGTCCAGGGCTGAAAACAGTTGGACTCAGACGTCCAAGACCTCGTCCCCCTTATATGAAAAAGGAAACTGAGGCCAGAGGGTGAGGGAAGGGTGAGATTTGATAGTATGGGGGGTACAATGGGTAGAAAAGAGATCAATCTTCCTGATTTTAGGACCTTATGGAATCTCACCAGTGCTAGAGGTGTCAGTGTTGGGTAGCAGATCAAGGCAATCTAGAGCTTACCGGCACGAAATAGCGATCTGCAGACAGGCAATGACAGGCCATTAACAGACCTAATAATATGGATTTGCATTAAGTGTTTGGAGATGTTTTGTAAGCCCCTTGGTCCTGTGCCAGATCACCAAGCTGGTACGTTGCTCCGGCACTGGAGTGACTGCTGGTGTGAGCCCAGAGTTGTTGGTTGTGCAACGCAACCAAGTCCCTGCTTTTCTCTGGGTCACCTTTGGAGTGAAGGTCCTGTCCTTGATTTTGATCAAAGCGATTAAATTTGGCTGCACCTGCTCAACACGCTGCTTCTCGGAAGCGCGGCAGCAGTTGTGCAACTTCCATTCATCCCTCCACACGCAGCAGTTAATTTCCTTTATGAAGGTTTCCCAGTATCGCAGCAGAGTTGCGTTAATGCGGCTTATCTGTGATAACCGGTGAAAACGAGCGCAGGGAAAGCTATGAACGGAGCCAATTCTGCTTGATTCCATCTGATGACTGAGCATTACACCATTACACTCCACCAGCGTTGCTCCAGCATGTAGCTGCTCCATCTCTCAGGTTTCTGCTCCTCCCCACGCTCTTCCTCTCCTGACCCGTGATGTGGTGCTCGCTCTCTGCTTGGATGCCCACCGGCTATTTTGATCCCTGTGTTTGCTGGACTTGCCTGTAGCAAGTTACTGTGATCGGTTCCTCTATGATCTGAGCAAGCTGGATTTAGGCTGGACATTAGGAAAAAATATTTCACGGAAAGGGTCACTGGGCACTGGAACAGGCTGAATAGGGAGGGGGCTGAGTCACCTTCCCTGGAGGGGTTTAAGGGATGGTTGGACAAGGTGCTGAGGGACATGGGTTAGTGATTGATGGGAATGGTTGGACTCGATGATCCAGTGGGTCTCTTCCAACCTGGTCATTCTATGATTCTATGATTCAAATCCCCTCTGTCCCCACCATGCCGGGGGGGTTGCCCGTTTGCCTCCTGCAGCCAGCCCAGAACCTCACTGCTACATCTCTCCATCCCCGTCACTCCAGTCTCCCCGTGAGGAAGGGCTGAAGGAGCTCACGCGTTGCCCCGCGTAATCTTGCTTCCAGCTGACACTTCTCCTCCTCCTCCTCTCATTTATCCCAAATCCCTTCCCTTTCAGATCATTTCCTCCTGCTCTCAGTTTTTAAGCCTTCCCTTGTGTGACTTACTGTCTAGAACAGCTTCCCTCTGTACTTCTCTCCCCTTTCAAATCCTTCCTTAACCCGCAGCCACTTCAGCGAGTCCTCCTTTTCCGAGGCGGTAATCCCCGTTTATGCCATAGTCCACAAACATTATCTGGTGTCATGTCATGTGCAGCCTCCGAGGTTGTCTGGTGAGGTTTCTGAGGGAGAGCAGAGCTTCTAAGTCCCTTTGAAATGTAATAGAAACCAGGCACCTAGTTCTCTTTGGTTTAAAAATCCCAGTTCTTCTCTGGGGCGAGGCGCGCGCATCGATCGAGGCGACGTGCTACAGCGCCGCCGTATAACGCTGTGTGAGTTTTATATTGAACCATTCGTCATTTCAATGCGCAGCAACACGTGAGCCAAGAGCACGTGCCCGATATTGAGATGGGCTGGTTTAGATGTGTCTTACGGGGCTGGTTCTTGCTCAATTGCTCATTTCCAGATGGGAATTTTGAGAAAGGGAGAGCTTGCAAGCACTGTGTCTGCCTTCTGGTAAGGAGTCAGTGCCTGGAGTGCTCCCAGTGGAAGCAGCAGGACCACAGACGCTTTGCTTCTCGGTTACTCGCTGTGAGGCAGGTTTGCTCTCGGTGGTGTCTGCCAGACAGGTGAATTCCTTCCATTTCCACTGGGGTTGTCACCGTGAGAGCACTAAAGGCGACTGTGAGCATCACGGAAATGCCAGGAACATTTAGCCTGCTGTATCTCAACAGAACAGAGACCAAAGCTGGGATTGAAGAGGAGGGCGATGTGGTCATGAAGGGATTTAGGACTAGGATGAGACATGGATGTGACCGCAGGGTAGTCGTGTGGGTCACCATCCAGAGGGCAGAGCAGGGAGAAGTCATTCTTGGTTGGACTCGATGATCCGGTGGGTCTCTTCCAACCTGGTGATCCTATGATTCTATGATTCAGGCAGGGTGGGTCTGCTCGGATGCCACCCCTGAGACAGAACCTCCTGGTGCAGGGGCTTTTATTGAACTCAGAGGTAAAATTTCTGTGGGGAACCTGTCAGGTCCTCAGCCCTGAGCACTCTTGAGAACTCGCAGCCTCCTGGATCCTGATTCGTTACGTGTGTTGCTCGTGTTGTGATTTAATTCCCGGGAGCACTGTTAGGAGGGGCCTGTGGGAAGACGGGACGTGGTCTCTGCCTGGTGCAGCTCCCTGGTGGCTTTGCCTGCTAAAAAGTGCTACCTGAGTAAATACAAACTGTCAGTCACGGCCAGTCCTTAATGAGAGCCCTGCTGGATCCAGCTCAATTAGAAACCCTCTTTGAGGGGAACAAAAAGCACTATTCCTGTCAATATTTATCCAGTAGAGTAAAACACAAGCGTCCTGGGAAGGAGCTGTGGTCTGCAGGCTCACGCTGGCCTCGCGCCCCACCGGCCGAGAGCAGATCTGACACAGCGTCCCCTTCCCAGGGGAGCTGCTCCCCGCATTAAGAGATGGGAGGTAAGAAAGGAGAGGAGGCCGATTCTGATCAATCGCCAAAATCATGCAATGAGGTGGGAGAGAGAAAGAAACCTGCTGTAAATTAGCTGGTGAGTCCATGCTGGAGCTGGGGATTAAAGCCAGGACTGTGAAAGGATGTTGAGGCTCTGGAGTGAGTCCAGAGAAGAACAACGAAGCTGGAAAAGGGGCTGGAGAAGAAGAGGAGCAGCTGAGAGAGCTGGGGGGGGTTAGCCTGGAGAAGAGGAGGCTGAGAGGAGACCTCATTGCTCNGAGGCTCCCGGCAGAATCCCTGCACCCTTCAGGACAGCCGAGCTCGGGGCTGTAGCGTCTGCAGGCAGGGAGGCGAAGGAGAGCCTGGAGAGGATGAAGAGTGAAGGAGGACAGGCTCTCCATTACACAAGATCTGGATTTATTTCCATTCATTCATTGCCAGTCAGAATCCATTCTCTTCACTTTTATTCTTCCATGCTGTGGCACCTTTAAAATCCATGGTACATTTAACTCTTGATTTTCATTTAATACCTTCTAACGTGATCTAATACAGACAGATTACAGACAGCGAGGGTTCCTGTCCTTTGCTGGAAATACCCTATTTAATAAAATCTTGTAAGACAGATCGGGCATTCCATGCATTAAAGAAAAAAGAAAGATATACTAAGCCGAGGTGCTGCAGCAGTAAAACTTTATAGACCTATCAAGTCGAGACAGTCGCACTCTCCTGAAGTTTCCGAATCGCTTTGCGAAGGTATCTGCTCTCCCGGGTCTGAAATGAGGAACGATCGTAGCTGCAGTTTGCGGTGTTTAATGTAGATCCATGTAAATCACGGGGGGAGAGCGGTTTGATCTTAAAATACAATTTGGGCTGTTCTCGTCTTTTCTCATCGAGGCCGTTTTGATCGTTTTTGCCGCCTCCCAGTTTTCAAACATCCCGAGTCTCTCAAAAAAAAAGTTCTACGACTTTTAAAGATAAGGATCAAATTGCATGTATTTCTGTCTCTCAGTTCTCATGCCTTTGACATGCAGGTTTGCAAAGTTCTTCCCCTATCAAAGGGCTTTCACATCTTCCCTTTTGTAATTTCTTAAATGAAAACTGACATCCTCATTTGATAATGCGGCTCCGGGAGCCAAGGCTTTAAGAAAAATGCCAAATACCACAATCCTTATGGGAATTTGCAACCTTATGATTAATAATGGGCACCTCTCACTTCTCTTCAAGTCTCCTGAGATTTTGGTGTTTCATCTAAATCCACCCAAATTCCTGTGATCTTTAAAGGTGGGGAGAGGGTGGAAAAGTACTTCCTCAGGAGAAGGGCTGACAGCAAAGCAAGGATCCAGTTCCCAGTTTGAACCTCTTTAAACACCAAATATTTTCAGGTCTAAGGTTGGGTTGCCCGCAATCTTGTTATTTTTTCCCTCTCTCCTTTTTTTGCTTTGCTGGTAGAATGAAGAATTTGATTTAAGGTTATATGCCTGGAAAAATAAAGCATTTAATTTACGTTTTACAAGGCAGTTATTGCAGGTTAATTAAATATCAATTGAGTGTTATAGGCCATATTAAGATTTATTAATAACCCGGCAGATAAATCTCCTTGGAATTCAATTAAATGAAAATCACATAAAAATATATGTGCGATTTTATTCATATAATGCATAAAACTGGTGAATTATAGCGCAGCATCGTACAATAAGTTGATTAATGAGAATTAATTGCTGAAATAGAGAAAAAAAAATCAATTTAAAGTTGCTGTAGCGGATGTAAGCGGCTCCCTCAGTGGTCAACTTCTCGCAAAGCCTCGGAGAGACCGGCCGGGGTGTCCAGAGACTGAGGAGAACGCAGGGTTTTCCCAGGATTAGTGAGTAGAACTAGGCCCATCGGGGTAAGAGAAGCTTCCGATGCCGGCGAGGAGCTTCAGGAGCTGGACTTGGAAAATGTCTCTCCGATATTTGCGGAGCGATCGCGAGCTGGCGCGCTGCCATCCCTCCCCTGCGCATCGTGGGTTAAACACTGTCAATATGAGATTAGGTCCCAATTACAGGACCAGACCGACTGGTCTAGCTCCTACCAGGAATCTATTTTCCTTTATTACCATGCACTAACTCCGCGACTGATGTACCAGACACCAAAGGAGATGGGCTCTGCCCGGAGGGCTTGGGCTGAAAGAAACACGCCGGGAGAAGACAGAACGCAACAGAAAATGCAGATGACTGAGTAACTCGGTTAAGATATTCTTTGTAATTTGGGGATTCTTTGCTTCTTTGTGTGTTTGGCTTGAGCTTTAATATGTCNGCTGAACAGGGAGGGGGTTGACTCGCCTTCCCTGGAGGGGTTTAAGGGACGGGTGGACGAGGTGCTGAGGGACATGGGTTAGTGATTGATGGGAATGGTCAGACTCAATGATCCGGTGGGTCTCTTCCATCCTGGTGATTCTAGGATTCTATGATTCCTAAATTTTCTTCCTTCAGACATTACACAAGAGCAGATGCTTCCATAGAAGCTCCAGCAGGGTTCGGCGTGCGGCTCTTTGAAGCGTGTGCTTGTTGGGGGGGTGAGTGCTCCGAGCTGATGTGGGAACACAGGTTGGAAAATGAGGGGAGAACCATGTTCCAGCTGGGACGACGACTCCAGCAGACGCCGCAGCTCGTGCTGGGGAGGTTTTGCTGTGTTTATCGTACAGCAGGTGTGTCTGTCGGCTCCTCACTCGCCCTCCCTGCTCCGCCAGCACAGAATGTGTCTGTCTGCTCCGTGCTTCGGCTCTGCTGCTCCCTGCAATAGTTGTCAGGGATATTAGCATTAAATACTTACTGCCTGGCTTAACTAAGGGGTAAGATAGGATTTAATTTGTATGGCTGAAATCCAATTATATAATGGAGCCCCTGGGGGAAGCAGTTATACCTGCTGAAGCTCTGGGATGAGTAATTGTGCACAAAGGCTCCTCTCCAGAAGCAGAAACAGAGCTGAAATATTTTTATTTTCCCTTTTTTTTTTGCTGCCACCGTTACATAAGAGGGCTGAGACCCTGCAAAGCCGAGCTGATGGCAGCCCAGTGCAGGAGAAGGAACTAAAGCTCTTCCAGGAGAAAACAAGCCCTGATCTGATAGAATCAAGGATCTAGCAGGGAGTCTGCAGCAGCTCGGAGGAGACAGAAGGCAGGGCAGCCAAGGGAAGCTTTACTCATCCCTTTGGAAAACAGCACAGAGCCTTTGCTGTCTAACTTCTCCCCTCATTCTACCATCAGCAGGGGAAGGGAATCCTCTGATTGCTTTTTGCAAAGCTTGGGAGGTACAAAAAACCCCTAAGCAGCCAACTAACTCAGAGCCTTTAGAAAAAAACTGCACTCAACCCGCTTTAGCAATCCCTGCTCCTTATCCTGCGTGTCATCTGCATCCTGATAGGCATCGGAATCCTAGGTGATGATGAACAGGACAGGAACAAAAGGGTGATGAGGTTCCCAGCAAGGTCTGTGGGAGCGGGCAAGCTTATAAAGCATCAATCTCCAGGATAGCTCTGAGTCTTGACAGCCGGCCCATCTGATACCTTCAGCAGCTCCAAATCCCACAGAGGAACGGAACGAGGCTCCGAGTGGGACTGGAAGCCTGGGCTCTTGCACTCAGCCGAGCTTTCCCAAAGGTCAGAGCGCCACACTTAGTTCTATTTTTAAAAATAGAAAGCAAAAATTTATTCTTTTCTAATGAGTTCTGAGTGGAAAACTAATTCCCTCGAGTCTCTTTGATTACATGGCTACGTGAAGATGAAATAATGACTGCAGGCAGCCAAGGGAACTGTAGGACACTCAGTGCCACAGAGCGAGGACAAACCTGGATAGCCAGACCCACCCAGCCCAGCCAACAGCCCCTGAAAATGCAGCTAAAGCCCCAAGACCTGCAAGACTTCATCTCCTGAGAGGAAAGTACCTGTCTCACAGACCTGCAGCTCCACCCAGTGGTTCCTTTTTGGCAAGAATGGTTGGGCTCGATGATCCGGTGGGTCTTTTCCAACCTGGTTGTTCTATGATTCTAAGAGAAACCCAAGGATTCTGAAGCATTAAACCTGTCCAGGTCAACCTGGACATGATGTGGGGAGGCTGGAGAGGTGGGGGGAGTGTGTCTGTGTCAGATTCTTAGCCAGGTCTCAACTTGGAATAATAGCAGAAAACAGCAAAGAGAATATTTAATGGAATTGAAACCCCAGCAATCTTAGGATTCCCTTTCTTAGAAACCTCCCAGCACAAATGGTAGAAAAAAAAAAAAAAACAAAGGGAACTGATAAGCGATGTCACCTTCCCAAATTGTCTGTGAGCAGATTGCAGTAGTTTCCCCCAAATTTAGAATCATAGAATCACCAGGTTGGAAGAGACCCACCGGATCATCCAGTCCAACCATTCCCATCAAACTCTAAATTTGTTGGCTACATAAAAGTATTAATGAACCACGGTGAGGGAGAGGCCTGTGTGCTGGGTACGGAGAGAGGTGGGGCTCACCAGGCTGTGGAACAAAACGGGTTAACTCATTTTATCAAAGTGTTTTCTGCTCTGCACCCTCACTCCTGTTCCCACCAGTGGAACCGCCAGTGGAACCAAGGGAAGGCTGAACCCAGCACAACCGCATCCGTGTGCGTGGAACTGCAGGGGGATGCTTTGAATGCACCCTGGGGTTTCACGTGACACTGAAAACAGATGAATTGTTGGCATGACAGGGGTTGGTCCTCACAACCCAAGAATTCTGTTCCATCTCTGCACCAGGATTCCTTGGTGTTTGCAATATTTCTGCCTCAGACCTGTGCATGTTTTGAAGTTCAAGTCCAACTTGTTGATGTGACACGTTCTCTCTCTCTCTCTCTCTCACGCTGCTTAGTTCTTCTTTTCATGAGGGGATTCCAGGCTCCCTGCAACTGCTTTCAGCCACCGAGCGGTTCTGTGCTTGCTCTCTTCCCAGGTGAAGAGGGGTTTGTACCCGAAGTGCCGGGCGGCTTTGTCTGTCTCGTAGGAGAAGGTGGTGACGATCACGTTCAGTATCGGCAAGTTTAGGAAAGGCCGCGGCTTCCAGAAAGGGTACAAAACGATCTTAATTACCCGGTAGAGCTGTATCATTAACCACATCTTCCAGTAAGGGATGTGTGAGCCCAGCCGCACCGCGGGGTCCGCGGCCGAGAGCAGCTGGTGCCTGATCACGGAGCCTTTCCGCGTCGGGGTGTCGTCGTAGGAATAGTACACTTGACCCGCGAGTAGTTCTGGTTTCAGCTGCAGGTTCCTTGCTGCAAGCACATGCATCCACGCAACGTTCCCTAGAAAAACAAGAGGGAGAGAGGATAAGGTATTCAGGAGTTCTGTTTGCCTGTTGACTGTAGGAGTACGATGGGACCTACTGGCCTTGGGGCTGAGCGAAAGTACTCATGGTGTTACTCAGCTGTAACTGTAGAGAGACTGAGTAGTTAATCCAGACCTCCAAGACCCTTCAAACCTTTGGTCTCCCCTTTGAGCTGGACAATTAACGTGCCTCGTGATAGTGGCTCGTGTGAAGTGAAAGGGCAGCTCTGTGCAGAGAGAGCAGGATGAATGGGCGGCAGGGCTCGGGGGCTTTATTCCTGGCTCTGCTTCGGAGCCTTTGAAGAAGCCCCTTGATTTATCTGGGCTCGATTCCTCCCTAACAGCATTTTCAGACTGTTATCTGCACTTTTGGAAAAAGACATATAAATGTGCTGCCCTGTGTGATTTAATGGGGAGTTCTACCCCCCCCCAAACACATTCAGTACCACAACAAGCATGGTTTAATGTTTGATAGGAATAGTTGGACTCGATGATCCGGTGGGTCTCTTCCAACCTGATTATTCTGTGATTCTATGATTCTAACGAACCCTTCCTACAGGCTCTGTGAGTAGATTCTTGCACTTGCTTAAATCGGTTCTGCGGAGCAGCCCTTGTGCAAACACTCTTAGTTTAATTTCTCCTCATGAAGAAGGAATTGTCTTTTCTAACCAAAATCATTATTTAAAAAATACCTAAATTTCTATTTCTCCCTCTTGGAAGCCTTAACCCAGAGGGAAAAGAGTGTAATGTGACCAATTGTTTTAAAAATTTCTTTTAGCCAGTCAAAGTTTTGTGGGTGTAAAAATATTTGTGCTTATTCCCCGTATTCACCTCTCTGTCTTGGAAGGAAGATGTGTAAAACGCCCCGTGACTAAACACGCGAGCGGATCAATCACTCACTCACCCACGTACGTGTGGTTACGCTCCGTGTCTTCGGGCTCTAGGTAATCCAACACACCGTTTCTGGCTTTGGCAGCCACATACATCTCTTGGAGAAACGCGGCTTTCTCCCCATACACCGTGTTTGCACGAATGATGCAGGTTCTGAGCTTGCCGCCGTCGCTCAGCTGTAAAAATCAGCAGGGGTGTTAGCGGGTGATGGATCCAGAGAGGGAACCTTCCTCTCCTGCAGCTGTGAGGTATAAATAAGCATTTGCAGCAGGCAAAGTGAGGTACCAGAGGATAGAGCCAAGCTCGCTGGCCTCACACTGTGACTGGGACAGAGATGCGCTGGGCTGGGGCTTAGGATAAAAGTCTTATATTTATGTTTTCATAGAATCATAGAATCACCAGGTTGGAAGAGACCTACTAGATCATCGAGTCCAACCATTCCTATCAAAGGAATGCTTTATTCCCTAGAACTCAGCTGCCTGCTGACTGCACTGGGAGTCTAAAAAGGCTGGTCGGCTGTCTCAGGTAGGCGCTGACTCTCGGTACACCAATATTTTTGATTCTGAAATCACTGGGGTACATCTAAAAGCGACACCTCGATGCAGTATGAGCTAGGTGAGATGGGTTTCTTCAGCTCTTTCCAAAGCTCCTGGTGGAGCTAAAGCCCAGGCTCAATGAGCAGCACCCTTTGATCTTGGGAAATTTGCCAGCTTTCTGATAATGTGGGAATATTGGTGAGCTTAGGGCAGCGTGGCTCGTGCATCAAGTCAAGGAAGCGGTTGGATACACTCTTAGATATGAGACTTTGGGTCTTTCTAACCAGCTCTCCCCTTCCACCCACCCTGTGCTGCGAAACCGTGCTGCGATCGACTTCTGTACCTCTTTTCCGTTGGCTTCAAGTACAAGTTTCTCCGCCATGGCCTTCGTCTTCCCATACGGCAGCTCTACCTCCCCGCTGTATTTGGTGTCCTCGTTGCCTCTGAAACAGATTGTGAGCGATGGTCAGAGCCCACGGAGAGGACAGGGCTTAGACATTTATCACAGCGCGACCTGCTCCACAATCTCTGCTCTCCAGGAACTTTCCACTGGCAGCGAGTTAAATGATTCTGAGCTCCTTGCTGTGGTTTGGGGGAAGAAAGACTCAAGAAATGCCTGAAAATTTGAATTCTGAGAGAATTTGGTTTTGTCTAATGGTGCGACTGAAGGACACAATATGCTGGCAGGCAAATTAGCCGTGGAGTTTCCTTTTTAAGCAACTCAGAAGTGGCTGAACAAGGCGTAAAGAGCACGAGAAAGTGGGGAGCAGGTAAACGAGAACAATCTTAGTTTATTATTTTATTAGAGGTAGAGGAAAGCCTCTTGTGAGCTATAAACTAAGAGGAGAAGCTGCTGCTTAATTTTCTCACCGAGTTGATTAGGTCTGGGAGGCGTTTGCCGGTGATGGGATGGAGCTGCTAGTGGTCTCCTGGAAGATGTGTGATCAGCAGGTTTGTGCTGGGGTTATTCCTTCGTCTCCTCCAGCAAATTATGCTCGAGGGGAAGAGCAAAGAAGCAGCCCTGTGACTAAGGGCAAGAGGGACTCACAGCCAGGCTGGGGACACTCGGTTGGCTTATGAAAGATAAACTGCTCCTCAGCCTCCTAAGTCACAGCTGCAAGGAGGGAAGCCCATGGGGTAGGACATGCAGCTGGCCTCACAGACACTGAAATAATTCCAAAGAGAACCAAGAAAGCAGCTCTATTCCCCCCCAGGGTGCTGGTGTTTGTCCCCAGTGGTTCTAGGTCCCTGTTAGTCCATTGCAGGACTGGATTGAGCAGATTTAGTGGGATCTGGAGGAGTTGGGGAGTCAACAAAACCTGGTTTGAAGCCTTGGGAAGGATCGTCTATAAAGACCGTGTGTCCTTTGCTCCTCTGCTGCCTCGACTGGCAAGGGCAGCCTCTCTCTCCCTCTGTGTGCTGTGGGAGACTTTCTTCACATTTATAAATCAATTTGCTCTGTATTTTGCTCTCCTGGAGAAATTCACCCAGGGCAAACACCAGGAATGGGGATCCGGTACCCACCCAGGGCAGTAAAGAATTATAATGCTTCTCTTGCAGATGGGGCTTAGCTGCACCCCTGGAAGGGTGAAGTGGCCTGTGACAAGTCCATTCAGCAAAACTTTTTGTCAAACACCAGCTTTGGGAGCATAAAGAAAGGGTCATTGGGCACTGTCAGAGGCTGCTCAGGGAGGGGGTTGAGTTCCCTTCCCTGGAGGGGTTTAAGGTGCAGGTGGACGAGGTGCTGAGGGACATGGGTTAGTGATTGATGGGAATGGTTGGACTCGATGATCCAGTGGGTCTCTTCCAACCTGGTTGTTCTATGATTCTATAAGCTCTGACTCTGCCTCCACATTTGACCTTGGGCATTTTGCTTGCTCTTTTCTATGCTCGAATCTCCCTGTGTTCGTGGATGATGCTGTTGCCTTTCTCTGGTGCCTCGTGTGTCAGAGATCCCGGCTGAGCTTAGGGCCACCTGGTGCTACAGAAACAACTGAGGAGCATGAGAGACGCAGCCTCCTCGCACACCCTGGGCTGCTTCCCCAAACCCCCCTCCCCTGCCTCGTGTTTGCAGGTGATGAGCAAGGGACAAACCAGAAAACAAGCCAGACAAAAGATGAATTGTGCACGGTTTGTTGCCATCCCAGGAGAGAGCCCGAGACAATTAGGGAGGGGTATCTGGAAGTTCTAGTTTTAATTGCTTTCTTTTTTTAAATCCAAATTTATTTTTCACCTTGCCGAGCTTTCAGAAAGCCGCCTGCCGCTCCTGGGCTGCTTCCCCCGCTTGGTAGCAACAAAGTGCTGAGCATAATGCTCTCGCTTTTCAAAACGATCACAGATAACTAAACGCTAATAAGACCGGAGCAGCATTGTCAGAAGGTATCTCGGCAGCGGCTGTCTCGGAGGGATTGAGACTGACAGAGGCTTTTTCTGCTATTGTTGGATGCTGAGGTGTGAGTGTTATCCCCACACCCACCCCCTGTCCAGAGACTAATCCAGCTCTGTCTGCATCGGCTCCCAAGCACGTAAAAGTGAGTTTGGGAAGAGGAGTGCGGCCTGAAGGTGAAAAGGAGCAAAGAAAGAGGTGAGGAATAAACAGGAAGGGGAACATGTATTTTCTCCTTTGTAGCCACAGCAAAAATCTCCACCTGGTTGCAGTCTTGTTGGTGTTTAACCAGAAATCCAGAGAGATCATAGAATCACCAGGTTGGAAGAGACCCACTGGATCATTGAGTCCAACCATTCCCATCAATCACTAACCCATGTCCCTCAGCACCTCGTCCACCCGTCCTCAAACCCCTCCAGGGAAGGTGAATCAACCACCTCCCTGTTCAGCCTGTTCCACTGCCCAATGACCCTTTCAGTGAAGAATTTTTTCCTGATGTCCAGCCTGACCCTTCCCTGGAGGAGCTTGAGGCCATTCCCTCTCATCCTGTCGGGTGGAGGTGAGTTGCTCAGCCTCACCTGAACATGGGTTCGTGCGCCGTGTTGGGTCCCACGGCCGCGATGGAGCTGGTGTAGACGACGCAGGGGACGTTCAGGGCGCAGCAAACCCTCAGCACGGTCTCAGTACCTGTGGGGCGAGTCGGGAAGGACAAACATTAACCACCTCACCTTGATCGCTGCTCTGCAAATCAAAGAGATCCAGGCTCAGCATCCTGACCTGGAACAGATCCATCTTCTTTATGGCTGGAAAGATGTAAAGCCACAGGTCAAGGCTGCGGTTCCTGTTGTAGTCGTGTATATTCCTCTGTACAGTCCTGCTTGGGTTGGAGGGGTGGGGTGGGGTTAAATTATTTATGACCCTTCCAGGGGTGGTTTTTGCATTCATCATGACTTCGATTCAAGCTGATTCTGTGAGAACCTCACTAACAGCAGCAGCACAACCCCAGCTGCCTACTGAGGGCCTTCAAATCTGATAAACAGACCTGAAAGGGAGCTGCTCACAGGGCTGGATTCTGGAAATCTCCATCCTATTTATCCCTGTCTCATCAGGCTCTGCCTTTGGCCTTTGCTGCCTGGGAGTTCTCGCGATTTCTCTGGTCTCTTTGTTGTTAAGGGCATGATCTGAAATTATTGAGGAAATTCTGAGCTTAGGATCGTTTCAGAGGGCAGGAATCAGTATGAAGACCTGGTAGAAAGAATCAATTTACTTTTCCATGTGCCCATCCCACTATGTAAAGTTAACTGAGAGGCCCTGTCGAGAGACACGACTGGAAACAGCCGAGTTAAAATCCATTCAGCTCAACAAAAAGCAGATTAAAAAGCCTTTAAGTGACTAGATGGCAAAAATAATTCTTGTGGAAGAGGGTTCCTCAATCTAGTAAAAAAAAACTGAAAGAGGGTTCAGCAGCTGATGGTTGAAATGGGGGAAAATCAAGGCAGGAGATGTAAATTTTTGCCAGAGCTGGTGATTAACCACAGCCACACGAACGCTCCTCAGCATCGTTATAGCCTGACTGAGAGCCCCTAACCTGCACTTCTTCATTCTGGGCAAAGGCTTTTGAAAAGGCCAATTTAGCCACAAATTGCTGGGCTCGGGGCAGTAATTGGGTGAATTTCTGTGGCCTGAGCCGAGCTGGAGGATCGTGCACCTCACCTGGCCCGACCTCGGCTTTTTATCCCACCCAGTCTACAGCAGGTATCAATCACGGTTCATTTTTATTCTTTAACGTGTGATGATTTTAATAGAAAACTTGAAACTAATCTTTTGGTTCAACTCCCAGCGAGGGCAAACGCCTCGTTTTAGGGGGGTCAGTGTGAAACCTTCCAAGGGGAGGCAGAAACTCAGAGTTTGTATGAGTTGTGCTCCTCAGAGAGGCACGCGGTCACCCTGGGATGAGCTCTGTGTGTGGGGTTATCTGGGAATCACAGAATCATAGAATCACCAGGTTGGAAGAGACCCACCGGATCATCAAGTCCAACCGTTCCTATCAAACGTCACAAAAATCTGCAGGAGCTGCTGTTTGCTGGGTAGAGGAGTTTCCCACTCTTCACTGCCATGAAGCCCCCTGCTCCTAGCACAGGGACAGCGAAGGGAAAGGTCTCCCAAAGCCGTTAAAGGCTGCAGGACCCCTCGAGCTCTGGCCGTGCGCACAAGTCGAGCTCTTAAAAGTATCTGGGTCTGAAAACAACCACAACGATGAAAAGAAGGATGGGATTTAAAATCTGCCCTTGAATGTCTCAGCAAAGAGTAGGAGCCCTAAGCGGTAATCGAGTTTGAGATACACACATATAAAATACATAAAATCCCTTCCTTGTGGTTAACAACTATTTTAGCAGCGAGCAGCCTCAGGTGCCGCTGGCATTGCTGCTGTAATAGGGATTTCATTCTTTTTCTAGCCTGTGCTTATTTCCTAGATTTATGAACAAATTTTCTTTAAGCAGATCCTCACCAGACATGAAATCGGGTTTTTGGTAACAGGAAGAAAAAGCTGTGGAGATCGGTTGTGCGCGACTTGTAGACGGGTAATAGTTCTGCACTCTGACTGTAATTAAAATAGAATCATTCCCCGATCGCGCGGCTGCGGCTCCGCTGGGATAGTCCTGCTCTGGTCTATGTGTAGGGCTTTTTGTCCTGGGACTCTGTGCGAAAGCTTTGAGCTGTCTGGAACAGGGGGGGAGCTTTTAATGGGTGTCGCTGTCACATGCCAAACAGTTTCTTACCTAATAGGCATGTTCTGGATCAACTCAGTTCTATTAGTGGAACCTGCGTCCTTGATCAGAGTCACTGGATAGTAACTAGGTCCAGATTTGACATTCCAAGACGAAGCTTTAGCAGTGGAGAGGAGCAGCAAGGCCTGTCCTGAGCCAGGGCAGGGGGGCAAAGGCAGAAACGCCCCGCTGGAAAGGAAAGGTCCTCGGGAACCTTTCTCATCTCATAGCAGAGCGGCGAGTGTGCAATGTAGGGGACAGGGGACACTAAATCAGGGAGGAGGTGTTTGTCGTAGCATCTTGTATTGAGTTCAGCCTGTGAATTGAAGGCTGTATTTAATTGCTTGTTGTAAGGAGCTCACCCTCAACGTTGACGGCTCTCATTTCCCGAAAGGGCACGGTGTTCCTGTAGTCCACAACGGCAGCCGTGTGGATAACCACGTGCACGCCCCGCGCGGCGGCGAGGAGCCGCTCGTAGTCCCGAATGTCTCCCTGCGTCACTGTCACACGGGTGGTGGCTGGAGAGAAATCGTATAACCAGAGATGGGGAATACAGATCAGCGTCCCCCCTTCCTGCAGGAGGAGATCCTGCCAGGAGACTTTTCTTCTCCATTGCCCAGGGAGGGGGTTGATTCACCTTCCCTGGAGGGGTTTAAGGAATGGGTGGATGAGGTGCTGAGGGACATGGGTTAGTGATTGATGGGAATGGTTGGACTCGATGATCCAGTGGGTCTCTTCCAACCTGGTGATTCTATGATTCTAACTGGGTCAGAATAACCGTGACCGTCACTGCCCACCTCTAGCGTGCACCCAGGGGCAGGGAACGGGCCCAGAGCCACAGCTGGATACAGGACCTGCTCCAGAACATGGGAATAAGCGGAGCTGCGCCAGAGAATTCCCTTAAGACAGAAGGTTTTTAGAGCTTGCTGGGGATAACCCTGAGTGAGCTCTCGGGGCATTGCACAGACCTTGATTTAAACTGCAAATCATAGAATCATGGAACAACCAGGTTGGAAGAGACCCACTGGCTCATCGAGTCCAACCGTAAATGCTGTGGAAGGGAAGGGGAAAATATGTAACAGGTTAAAACGTCACCTAAGAAATTCCTCCTTAATCTATTCCAAAGTGGATTTTTTCCTGTTGCCTTTCCCCTCTCCTCCTCAGCTTCCCACAGCCTGGGGAAACCAGCTCTGTGCAGGGGGAGGTTTCTCACTGTGACATTTTCCTGGGACTCTCAGCATGTTTTCAGTGTGTCTCCTCCCTCTCGGCATCTCCTAGCAGAGAGCATCTCCCATACAGTTTCTGCTCTCCCGTTCGAAGCAAACTGCAGCTCTGGGCAGTCAGAGGGGACCTAGCCCACCACTCACCCCCCAGAGCCCCCTGTGCCGCGCTGGCTTGGTTGTGGGGGGTTAGTCCCAGAGCCAGAAAAACAGGTTGCTTTTCCCCAGCGTATCTCTCTACAATCAGCCCTGCTGGAACATCAGAAGGCGGCTCACGGAATGTGATCAAATGGATTAATTTAACATCTCCGAGCCTGTTTACCGGGGCTTGTAACTTCCTTTTCGATGCACAGCACAGCCAGGCTGCTGGAGGCTTCGCTGTTATTTCAGTGATTTGTTTCTCAGTAGCTGCAGCAGACGCTGAGCTTGGTTCTTTTATCAGGGGATTTTGTTATTTTGCTGAGAATTGGTGACTGGTTGGAGCAGGTCAGGACTGTGTGTTTTGTCCCTTTGCTCTTTGCTCAGCCTGGTTGGGCAGAATCAAGTGGATTATCAGAGTTCCCACATCAGCTGCTTGGTGAACCTGTTGCTCCTCACAGCTGATCCCCAGCGGGGACTCAGATCCCCCCTGTGACAGCTCCTGGGGTCACATGCTGTGGATCTTTCTGATTTAGTCCTATGCTGACAAACCTCTCTGAGATGGAAGTTCCTCTTTGTGCGGTTTGTTTAATCCAGGCTCCTACCCCAGGCCTGTAGCTGCGGCACCTCCATAAGACCAGCTGGCTTGAAAAGGAGGGTTGGGGCTCCTGCCTAGAAGCCGATGCCCTTTTCTTACCTGTGCTGAATTGTTCTACTTCTTCTCTTGCTACTGAATCGAAGACTCTGACTTCGTTGATGTAATCTTGTTGACACAGGAGCTCCACGATCTTCTCCCCAATGAAACCACATCCTCCTGTCACCAGGTAGACCTGAGCTCCCTCCATCTCTGAAGATGTTTTTGTGGTTGAGGAGTAAGGAGAAAGTTGCTGCCCAGGCCCTAGCATGAGACGTTCATCCCTCAGCCAATGTCTTCTGCACTAGATATAACGTTTAACCATTATACAAAGTTCCTGGCTGAACATTAACTCCATCCAGTTACACATAAATTGCTTTTCACTGCCACAGGGGCACGAGTGCTGCCAAAGACACCAGAGCACGGGCCAGTTCTGGGCTCTCTGACTTGACTTTTCCCTTGCTGGGTGGCCACTCGAGGTCCAGAATGTTGCTGCCCCACATTTTCCACCCTGGGCAGCTCTTGAAGTTGGTGTTCCCCACGCCCCTCTGGGTGCTGCACCGAGATGGGGCCTCCGAGAGCTGCTCTGAGGGAGTCACCGTCAGTGGGGAGAGAAAGATCTTGTTCCCATGTGCTAGAGAGTCTCGTGTGGCTTTCCTGAATAATTCCTCTTCGAGTTGTTATAGGTACATGCACACACTGTGATGGTTTGAGTCAAAA
>WAAB01012844.1:0-11285 GCA_013389865.1 Piaya cayana | reverse complement strand
CTGTTACAAAAGCCCAGGAGAGATAAGGAGAAGAAAGAGAGAGACTAAAAACACTGTAGTGATTATATATAATGTATTAACACTAATATGCAACTAAAATACTACATATACAATAATCAGAGAATAAGAGCCCCCCAGGACATCCCCTGCCCTGTAGGGAAGCAATCAGAAATTCCCAAAAAAAGAAATAGTAACCCCCCTGCTACAGAAGAAAATTAACAATCCAGAAAACAGATTAATATAAGCTAACAAGAGAAAATAAATCACCACACTCTTCAGATAGCGAAGACACCACCGGCCGCTCCCCACAGAGGCTCAGATCGATATCCGACCCGGAGAGAGGACCGAAGTCAAGATGGTTCCCTGACTGGAAAAGGAAGTGTGCCCCACCCCCAGTTACACCCTTATTTACGTAGAAGGAAGTTGCATGGAATACTTGGGATCTGTAGTTTTTTTTCCTCAGCCACAACCTGGGTATTCTTAAAGGGGCCAAAATCAAACCATTGCACCTACGCCCCTCTGGGTGCTGCACTGAGATGGGGCCTCCGAGAGCTGCTCTGAGGGAGCCACCGTCAGTGGGGAGAGAGAGATCTTGTTCCCATGCACTAGAGAGTCTCGTGTGGCTTTCCTGAATAATTCTTCTTCGAGTCGGAATAGGTACATACATGCACACACATTTAGGAGGAGAAAGTCCTCTCCATTTAAAAAACGCCCAGTAGTAAAAGCCACCTCCCCTGGCAAATTGTCACGAAGGTTCATTTTAATCATGGCTAAGGGGGGGCAAGGCTGCTGCTTATCAGTGGCCAAGACGCTTCCCCCTGTACAAGGAGGAGTTATCCAGTTTGTCATTTAAAGGAAAATAAAGCAACTGGCTTTGTCTGAGGGTGCCTGAGCCCCAGCGCTGGGTGGGGTGGGAGGGTGAAGACCTGCCCTCTGGCATTGCTGCTTCTCCCTCATAACAGGGATAATTAAGCTGGGCCTGATCAGCTCCCAGTCTCTCTTTGAAGCCCGGCAAATTATTTCCTTTAGTCTGGAGTAGTCAAATATTTTCCAATCCATCTTTGAGCTAACTTGTCACCGTGTTGTGTGAGCTGCAGCCAGGCCGTCCTACAGGAGGAAGAGCGATTAACAGGGTCATGGAATTTCCCTGCTTACTCAGTCTTTATAACGAGTGTGGAGCTCTTGCTGCCTCTCAGGCCCCAGCGTTGCTTGGGAAGCTTGGGAAGAGTCCGTTCCCACCTCAGGGTCACCTTCCCCTGCCCGCAGTGTCCCAGGTTGGGACTGTGGGTTACAGATTGTGACTTGGGGCTGTGGTGGGGTGGCCGGTCTCACTGAGGTGACAGCCCAGCTCTGAGTTGTGAATAAAGCGAGCCTCAAGTTACCCTCTGTCTGGGGAAGATCCTTTAACGTAGCCCTTCCCCGGGCACCTCGGACAGGCTGAAACACGGAGAGTGATTCCAGCTACATGAATATAGCAAACAATGTTGTCAGAGCTGTTTGTACTGGAGTGTTAATGTTTGTGTTTGAAAAGCTGCGTCGACTTGCTGCTGAGCGTGTGGGTAACGAAGGGTTAAGCCAGCCTATTCAAAGAGTAAGAGGGTGTTTAGTTTGTCTGTGTGTAGGTGTGTGTTCATCAGCTGCTCAGCCATCCATTTCTCTTGTGCTGGTTAAGCTCCAGGAAAAGCCGCCTCTCCCCTCGCCGCGGTTGCGCTCGGTGGCCGCCACGGCCCAGAGCCCCATGCAGGCCTGGTGCTAATTCAGTGCTTGGCAGCCCAGAGCAGCCACAAAGGTCCCAAGAAATTAATTTAGCCTTTTATCCAGCAGCTCCCAATCTGCAGAGCAGTGATTAACAAACTGCCTTCCTCGGAGGGCATTCAGTAAGGATAAATCTACTGGAGTTGGAGGTGTAAGGACACACAAACCAAGATAAAGGCGCCCTGAGAGATCAGCGAAGCGCCGCCCGGGACCGTTTGGTATCAAGTAACCTTGAGTGTGTCCTCATCAGTGAGGCAAAAAGCTGGATGAGGCAGAGGCCTTGACACCGTGGACATTTCCCAGTGTTTACAAGACCCAGTCTTTGCTACAATTTCTGTATCTGCAGATCTCAGGGTAATCCGATCAGCAGGGGAGAATCAGGCTGTGATCTACATACCTTGGCTTTGTTAGGATCTGAAAAACAAGTTCAGGAACCAGAACTGTCACGTCTGACAGAAACAGCCCAGGTCCTCTCCTACAGCCAAGGCTCTCGCAGAGGAAAGCGCCCTGTGCGGGCAGGTAGCTGCATCTAAATGGGTCGTTGTTCTCGTAGTTGGAAGGTTTAAATCCCCAAGAGTACCAAACCACAACCTCGTCTCACAGTCTGAACTGTCACACGAGGTGAGGCTCTGGGGAGCTGCAGGAGCCCAGAGGCAAACTCGGAGAAAGACAGAGGGGGCAGAGATAGCGGCTCCCGGAGGAGGCAGCTGCCCAGGAGGGATGTGGGGACATTTAGGCTAGAGATTAGGAGGAAGTTTTTTACGGAAAGGGTCATTGGGCATTGGAATATGCTGTCCAGGGAGGTGGTTGATTCCCCTTCCCTGGAGGGGTTTAAGGCACGTGTGGATGAGGTGCTGAGGGACATGGGTTAGTGATTGATGGGAATGGTTGGACTTGATGATCCGATGGGTCTCTTCCAACCTGGTGATTCTGTGATTCTGTGACTGCGGAGCTGGGCCGGGCACTCACGGCTGCATCAGCCAACCTGGCTTCGAGCTGTAAGGAACCTTGGGATGAACCAGGAACCCTCATTTCAGGCTGCGATTGGCTTGTACTCGCTCTGAGCCGCGCAGAGAGAGGACACCCAACACCGCCCTCCGTTACAGCATGTTTATTTCTCAGTGCATTACATGAAAGTCTTTGGTATCTGTGGGTTCTTGAATACTGCTCCCACTCCGCTCTGTAAGAAAACGCTGAATACAAAATGTTCCATATACAGTAACAAACCCATAGGAAATAAAGAGCGTTTAGATATTTTGAACAATAACATAGCGATATGAAACAGATAACTAACCATGCAAGAGGTGGCACAAACAGGTTGTGTTTACAGCAAACGTCGGAGCCTGCCAGGAACGAGTTCGTCGTGTCGGGTGAGATCTGTTCTTGCTCTAAGATAAGAAATTACGCGATAGCAAGGTACGGCTGCCCCGTAAACACCAAACAGTCGTAAAGCTCGTTACGATGAGAGAAGCCGGGACCTTTTGCACACACAGGAAAACACACCCATATAAATAAAAAAAAAAATACTGCGTAAAATAACTAGTGGAAAAGTTAACATCTCCCTCTACGGATGGGGAATGTGCTTCGTGGACAATTATAGCACCTTTTGCATCGCTCGGTTCCAATGCAATCACGGAAACTGGGAGTAGTTTAAACCCCTGTAACCCCCAAGCCCCAAATGGAATGTAATCTCGAGTAAACCAGAGGCTGTAAACACGGAGGAGAATGGATCCCAAACGAGCTCTAGCGAGCAGTGAGTCCCAAAGCCGATTGTCTCTTAGAAGCCCTTGTCAGAGTGGTCACGTTAAAATCGTTCATTGCAGAGGCTGGGAGCAAATCCCAGGGCCGAACTCTCAGAAAGCCGCTTGCGAGCCATCGCTCTGCTCCACTGGCAGCACCGCTCCGGGCAGCCGAGGGTCTGGAGCTGATTCTCATGGCCTGTTCCTGGGAAAGGTGATGGCAGAATCACTGTGGAGTCTGGGGGAGCAGGTGAGGGCTCTTCTCTCTCGTTTATCCCCTTTTCCCTGGGCTGCTAGCAGTTCTTTACAGTAAGTGCAAATCAGACGCTCTGGAGAAGCGTTCTCCTCCCCCAGGAGAACCACATTGCTGGTGGACGAGAGGCTGCAGAGACTGCAAACGGTTTCAGTTGTGCAACGTGCTGCTGCTGCTGCTGCTCCTCGTTAGCTCAAGGCAAGGAAAACGCGTTACTGCTACCAGAATCCATCCAAGTCAAAACCACATCGGAGCTCAGAGAAACATTAAGAATTTCAAAGGAAAAAAAACCAGGAAAGGAAACACTGGTATTGCACAATATGCACATAGGAGAAAGCACTAAACATTTCAGCTAAAATACATTTCTAAATGAGCATTCGAAAGGAATCCCCTAAGTCACACAGACGTGGCGAGATGCGCTATATGCCCTGGCTTGAATGAATCCCAGCCCAAGAGCGTGGCCGGAGCAGTTTGCTTAGGCAAGAACATCCTCAACGGCAGCGTGAGAGGCTGCGTTCACCTTTAAAATGTGATTAAAGTGGGACTTCAGGGTCCTTGAGTGAGCAGAGAGGAGTGAAACCCCAGCTCAGAGGGAGTCCACGTGGTCTGACCTGCTGGCCCCCAAATTAAAGATATGGAACCGCGCAAGAGAGGTGCAGCTCGAGAGAGCAAGAAGCGTAGGGTGAAAAACATGGCACAGCTCATACAGGAACCTGGGGAAGTCAATAAGTGAAAGGGTTGGAACCCAAACCTCTTTGACAACCGACCTGGCAGGATTCATCACAAACAACTGCAGTTAAATCTTTCATTTTGCCAATGATTTGTTTTACAGAAGTTAAATTCCAAGATTCCAGTCACTATGAAAGACGTGAAGAGAGCACCCAAGCTAATGTGACAGCTTCGAATTCAGGAAGGCGAAGTTGGAGGACGAAAAAACTTCTTGTTTGATTCAATGTGAAGACTCCAAACTGCCGGGGAAGTGAAAACGGCCCCGTCGTACCTCCTCTTCCCCAAATTCAACCCCGTAGCTACAAGAGCAGTGAAACCGTATTTTGCCATTTCCCTTTTTAATAATTGCTTTGGTCCTTTTGGTTCCCAAAACTGCGCTGAGGAAATTCTGCTCGTGTGGGCAGCGACTGCAGCACCGCCTGCCCCCGGCCACGCTCGGGCTGAGCTAATATCAGCCAAGGCTCGTTATTAAGGAGCTTCTGTATGCGGACAGGGCTCCAGGGCTTGCTCAGCACCAGCCTCCAGCAGAGGCTGGAGAACTCCACCTGTTCTGAGAGGAGCAGTTTGATTTCTGGAGAACAGGGCCAAACCGAGTGACTTCAGTCACCCCCAAGAAACCTGCAATTGGTTCAACTCAGAAAATATAAAGCTCTTCAGAGGAAAGGTTTGAATGTTCTGATGTCTCTGTGGGTCACCCATGTTTACAGCATATGAGGAAGGTTAATTTACCATGTAGCTAATGCTGGGCTGGCAGAGCTCCTGCATTTTAAGCCTCATGTCCAGAGCACCACGTGCCTCTGGGTTTGCCCTGGGAATTCCCTTTGGGTGACACAGTTGCTGGACACACGGACGGTGCCGTTGTCGCTCTTTGCGACAGCTTCTGGCAGCAAGATCTATCTGAGCAAGGCAGTTTGCTCCTTCCCACTGGCTCCATCGCACACCAGGAACCAGGATCTGAGCAATTCACCCCACTCAGGCCATAAACTGACAAACACAAACTCAATTTGCTCACTTTGTCCTGGGCTGAATTCGAAAATGGGCAAAAGGGGTGGGTGGGGATTAAAAAAAAATAAAGGCTAGAACCACCAGCTCTGTTGATCTGTCTCACCCTTCCTAACAGAAATCGCTGGCTACCTGAACAACACCTGCTCGTCTGATCTGGTTGGCAGAGCAGGGGTAGAGAGATTTGTTTGTCGCTGCCAGGCAGGTTCTTAACCCCGGAGCTGCGACCTCCCCCAGAATAACTGCGAAAAGTAAAATGACTTTGTGTTTGAGTCCCAGCCCAGGATGAGCCCTTGGCAAGCCTGATTCCTCAGGCGGCGCTTTGCTCCGGAATTGTCTCCAGAGTCGAATGGGCAAGGATTTACTCACAAGATAAAAACGAAACAGCATGAAAACAGTTTTCCTTCTTGATGTAGGACTTAGGAGCTATTGCAAAATATCTTTTTCTGTGTAAAGTTATTGCTGTTACTAAAATCAATTATGTCTGGATGTCTGCGGAAGCTGAACACAGTACGGGAAACCTTGGACAATTCCATCCTCTCTCACACAAACCCCTCTGTGCTGTCACAGACACGGTTGGATCTCACTGCAGATAGATAGAAAGTCAATGTTGCCACAAACATTTGCACCAGAAACCCTCGCTCAGCCAAGACTATAAATAACGCCCCTCGCATGCAATTTGCAATAGGAAAAGCCCCAGGTTTTGGTGCTAAAGCCCAAAGAGTAGCCTGAAATTTCAGAATAAGAGCTATAAATGTTCTCGGAATTTTCCAATTTGTTCTTTGCTTAAAAGAAATCCCTGCGGGCCGTGCTTTAACGGCCGTGGGAAGGGGCGTCTTCACCAGAGTGATCCCCCCTCGTGAAATAAGAGCAGGTGCCACCAACTATACCAATGGACAAGGCTGAGGCTTTGAGTCTAACCAGGATTGATTGTCTCGGCCAGTTAAGAAGCGCTTTAACCGAGCGGCTTCCAAGGGCTGTGAGGAGGAACAAGGGGAGGATTGAACCCTGGAGGCAAAGTCAGGAGGTGCCATTTCTGCAGACAGCTTCTGTTCTGAGGATACCTGCCGCCTGCAATTCCAAAGGCAACGTGACAAAATGGGGAAGAACATTCCAGAGACCCTCTCTGAACGATGGATGAGACGTTCCCTGCAAGAAGGGCTCAGCGTGGCCGGGTAAGGAACCCCAGCCCTGCAGCCTCCTACCCACTCGGTTTGCACTCTGCGATTAAGCACTGGGATACTGTATCTTTAACTGGTGATCGGGCACGGAGAACACAGCCGCTCCTACTTCATCCGATTGCTTCTCCTTTTGGCTTCACCGTCGTCCAGCAGTGAAGAGAGGAGCTGGTAGGCCTGGGGCTGCGGGGGTCCTCCACGTTTGATCTTGATGCTGCTTCGCAGAGGGGAGCCCGGGATGACATCTTGTCCAGAGCCTGGCTCAATGGAAGATAAAGAGTCTGTAAGGAAAGAAAGTCACGGGAGAGCGCGATTTAACAGGGGAGGCTACGGACAGGGCAAGCGGGGCCCTTCCAAGGCTCCTCTGGTTGAGGGATGAGGCCGAGCAGTCACTCAGGCCTGATGGTCCTGGCGGCTTAAGCACCATTTTGCTCCGTGTAAAGGAGAATGTTTTGAGGCACTAAAAACACCAAATGAAAGGCTCCACAGCCAAATTAGCAATAAAGCTGGGAATAAATATTAGCTGCCAGTGCCTCAGCGCCCCTCGTGTTAACGCACAGCTCCTCATCGTATAGTCCTGCCCCCTGGAGCTAAACAGACATTTGGCTACAGCCACCCAACTGTCCTCCCAGCCCTCAGCAACAGACGCCGATAACTCCACGCTGCCTTGTTGCTTTTAATGCTCCTGTTTCATCTTCCTTTTACCTTAGAGATGGACGTTTGCTTGTTTCCCTGCCACCAGCCCAGCCCCACACCAGCCTCCCAGCCCCGATCTGATCCCACGAGGCAGTTTCTGGTTCACACGAGGGTTTGGCTGCCAAAGGATTTGGGCTTTCGTGTGTCCTGCTGGGCTGCTGGCTGGGCCAGGCCACCTCGAGCCGCCCTCCCACGGCAGAGGGGAGGTTTGTTTGCTGGAGTGTTTTGCCTTGTTGCCCGGGTGGTTGCGGTTTTGGAAACCACGCTGGTCGCGGAGTTCTCTGGGAAATGAGAGCATGCGATTGGCATCTCTGCGTGGGTCCCGGAGCTGCGCTGAGCTGGGCTGCCCGCGAACCTGTGGTCAAATCCTCAACGCCTACGGTGGGATCACAACCAGCGAGTCGGTGCTGGGTGACGTTGAACCCACGCGGTGCCTCGCAGGACAGGGAGGTCTGCACTCAAGGAAATTCCGGTTTGTTATTTTACGTCCTTTTCTGTTGGTTTGGGGTTGTTGGTTTTTAACCATACACGCACATACGGGGATGAACATAACTGCACAAGGAAAAAAACGCCGTGCTTTCCAAGTCCTCTTTCTGAACAGTATTTTTGCAGGGCCTAAAGTATCTCTTAAGTTAAAGAATGGAACTATCTAAAAGAGCAGAGTAAAAATATTATTATCTATAGTTATCAGATAGAATTTGCAGTCATAGAATCATAGAAACACCAGGTTGGAAGAGACCCACCGGATCATCGAGTCCAACCATTCCTATCAAACACGTTGGTGTTTAAATACAGCGTTATCGACACTTCAAGCACACCAATCTCTGCAGGTACAGGGGTGTAGAAGTACTCACAGGTATAAATAACTCGTCTACGTCCTAATCAATAACAGAAAACGCATTTATGTCAGTAAAAATGTTTNATCTCTGCGTGGGTCCCGGAGCTGCGCTGAGCTGGGCTGCCCGGGAACCTGTGGTCAAATCCTCAACGCCTACGGTGGGATCACAACCAGCGAGTCGGTGCTGGGTGACGTTGAACCCACGCGGTGCCTCGCAGGACAGGGAGGTCTGCACTCAAGGAAATTCCGGTTTGTTATTTTACGTCCTTTTCTGTTGGTTTGGGGTTGTTGGTTTTTAACCACACACACATACAGGGATGAACATAACTGCACAAGGAAAAACTGCCGTGCTTTCCAAGTCCTCTTTCTGAACAGTATTTTTGCAGGGCCTAAAGTATCTCTTAAGTTAAAGAATGGAACTATCTAAAAGCGCAGAGTAAAAATATTATTATCTATAGTTATCAGATAGAATTTGCAGTCATAGAATCATAGAAACACCAGGTTGGAAGAGACCCACCGGATCATCGAGTCCAACCATTCCTATCAAACACGTTGGCGTTTAAATACAGCGTTATCGACACTTCAAAGCACACCCATCTCTGCAGGTACAGGGGTGTAGAAGTACTCACAGGTATAAATAACTCGTGTACGTCCTAATCAATAACAGAAAATACATTTATGTCAGTAAAATCGTTTTGTCCAAATGACTGTTTCAAATAACAGCAGCACAAGCCTTGTTGCCAAACAGACTGTTAAGAAAGACAAGGGCCTCAGTGGCTGTAAAGTCACTTGGAAGAGGCTCTGTTAACAGGATTAAATGCTCTGGCCTAGAGATTTGAACAGGCAGCTCCCTGGGAAGCCAGTAGGTGATCTGAGCCACGTGGTTTGAGCTGCTGCTCATGACTTGGCTCTCCAAATTGCACTAAAAATGACTGTGGGGTCATGTCACCTGCTGCAGCAGAGCCAGAGCCGCTGGTGCTGCCCAGGGAGCCGCTGGTGCTGCCCGGGGAGCCGCTGGGCCTCTACAGTTCTGAGCATCCTTTACATCGTATTGGATACCTGGGTTTGAAACCAGGGCTTAAAGAGATACTGGACTGAGAGCTTAGGAGCCTGTGAGTGAGTGGAGACTGGGAGGGTGTTTAACCATCGAGCGGTTGCCTGAATGGAGCTCTGGTTGACTAGAAAAGAGAAAATTAGGAACGCTTACCATGTATCCCTATCATGTGCTCAAGGATTAATACCCTCTCAGCTAAAATCTTCAGAGCTTCTCGAAGCTGTTGAACACCTTCCCCCTGCAAGAAGACAAAGCAAACTAACATTGGTAGATGTTGCAGGACAGGCCTCCTGCTGACGGTGTTGTCACCAAACTGCGCAGTGAGAACGTTTAAAGGAAGAAAAGATGTCCAAGGGGAGAAAAGACACAAGGGTTAAGCAGGAATGAGGAGAAATGCAGAGCCTCTGACCCAAAGCCAAGCCTCTCAGCTCAGTTCCTTCTCCTGCAGCAGCCAAACCCACAGTGTATTTTCCTGTCAAACCTTTCTAATACGCAGCTGACAAGTACACGGAACCACCCAGAGAACCAGTTCTGCTCTTATCTGACATTTACGCTGAATGTCAAAGGTTCCTGGGCTCCTTCTTTGTTGTTACACCAGGATATGGGATGTGCAGGTAGCACCGTCTTGTTGCTCCTGAGGGTGAGTGGGGGAAGAATTTTCTACCTCGCGGCAGCTCGGTGAGGCAGAGCAGCCACTGGGACTGTTCAGAGAGCATGGGGAGAAGGGCAGTGGTCGACCCGGCTAAGGAAACCTCAGACTGGGATTTCTAGCATGAATTAAGTTCAACCCCAAGGTTCACATCATCTCTTGCTCTGCACTTTTAACTGGGGACAAGAGCCTTGCCCTCCATGAACCAGCCCACAAAGGGAATAGGGGTGAAGGCCAATGAGAGACAAAAAGGACAGTAAAACAGTAAAAACGCACACTTACATCAGCACTCTTGTCGCCTTCCTCACCCTTCTTGCCTGGCTCACCCTAAAACAAACAAGAAACAGAAATTTCTTTTCACGTGACCGAGAAACCCATCCCCTCCCTCCAAAGGATCAAACCAAAGGCATTTCACCAATAAACTGACTCTCTGACACGTCTTGCCAAGGGCCCCATGGCAGCAGGGCTGGGGCTCCTCTACCCCAGGGTTTAGCTAGAGAGGATCTGTGAGCTCTGGGGTCATGACGCCTTCCTCATCACACATTTTGGCACGGTGTACGAAGACCACGTTCTGTTTGCAGAGGATTGTGCTAAGGGGATGCTGCCGACTGAACAAATGTCTAAGCTGGAGCCAGTTGACCTCAGCCTTGCACCAGACAGCGCCGGCTGAACCAGCTGCAGCCCAGCTGGGGGGGTATTCATGGTGCTGGGGGGGTATTCATGGTGCTGGGGGGGCATTCACGGTGCTGGGGGGGGTATTCACGGTGCTGGGGGGGCACCCAGCCCCGCTGAGTCTCACAGCCACCCCCAAGCCCATCACTCACAGGCAATCCCTTGACGCCTCTCTCTCCAGGCAGCCCCGCTTGCCCCTGTTGGAAATGAAGCCAGGGTCAGTACCAGACAGTTTTCCATGTGACAAGAACACTGTGTAATTTTTCCTAGTGGAATTAAGATGGCTTAACGAGAAACCTTGCACTTGGGATAATACGAAGAAAAAAAAATCCTCTCCCTTGGCATTATCACTTAGAGGCAGCGAAAGGGGGTCACGGCTTTCTGTCAGGCATCGGCTCCAAATCCCATCACACTTTGGAGAAGTCGCATTCAATACAGAGCAGCTCGGCTCAGTCCCCCCTCACTAAGACGATTAGCAATGTTTGAACCGTACAGCAGTCAGTTACATTAGAGCAGGAAGGCATTTAGCTGGAGATTTGTTTCTTATGAAGATCCTGTGTTCTTCTCTCTAGTAAAACTAAGGGCTGCTGCTGCCCCAGCCAGCAAAGCGAGCCCCGGGCCCCCATGATTTAGGGTGTCACAGGGTGTTTGGGCTGGATGTTAGGACTGAGTTTCAGCTCAGGCCCTCACGAGCCTGCGGAGGCTGCCCAGGGTGAGGTG
>WAAB01012843.1:37118-53493 GCA_013389865.1 Piaya cayana | reverse complement strand
TCAATTCTATGGAATTATCTCAGGAGCTTATGTATTTGAAATCATTCTGGACCTTCTCCCACAACAAGAGGACCCTGACAAGGGGAAAAAGGACACAATAAACTATAAGAGTGTCTCAGAAATTCAATCTTTGGCTTAGATTGCTCCAGAAATAGATCTTCTTGAAGTGTTAAAATTCTGATTATTACCAAATAAAAGAAGTGAGCACACTGGGTTCCTACAAGCTCAAGCATGTGTGTTTGTGCGTGTGTGCGTGCACACACATGCACGCATGAGCACACATGTGTAAAGAATTTCTGTTCAGCCTTTCACGGCAAATCAGCCGATGACAAATACTTTTAATCTATTTGGAAATGTGGTTTCATAGTTCAGTCCTTTGGGGCTTGAGAACTTTGCTCGTCGTGTCTCTGGGGCATTACACAGTAATCTCTGAAAAACTGCATGCTAGATTAGCTTTGAGGATCTTACTGATGATAAAAGGTACCGAGGATCTTTATGCGTAGGAGGCTTGACAAAGACCACTGCCTTCCAGACACATATGGGGGGTCTGTCGCACTGTGAGGGGCAGATAGCAGCGTCATAAATCTTCAACTGCTAGAATACCTCAAAGGTAGAACAGTCCACAAATGTGTCTTTTCGTGGCAACGTTCAAATAATCTTTTGGGTTTCCATCACAAGGCGAGTTCTTCTTTCCTACATCCCAACTCTATATTGCTGTCTCCTGATATATTTCATAGAATCATAGAGAGGTTTGGGTTGGAAGGGACCTTAAAGATCATCTAGTTCCAGTTAACGATGCCAGCGTGTAGGCAGCTATGAATACTCGTCTCCATCAAAATCCACAGTCCCAAAGACTTCAATCTTAGGCAATTCCTTAGTCAATCCCCCTTGCATTACATTTTGCCAGTGCTGCTTCCCTCCATTTCAGACAGAACAACTCCACGATTTGCAGCATCTCTGCATCATCAGCGCTGCCCTATTGTAAGGCTGGGGACTGAAGACATGGGTTACAACTCAAATTCTAGCAGAGAGCAGCAGTAGGTAGATACAAAAGAAATATTGCAGTTTTTCACAGTGCTTTTAGGGTTTCTCCATTTAATACTATAAAATACACAAAATTACATATCAAAAGTGTCGTAAAACAAAAAAAAAAAAAAACAAAACCCTCCTCCCCACTCAAAAGGTCTGATAACTAACGTAATTTATATGTAAAGGTCTCTTTCGTACAAGCCAACAAGCGACTATAATGAGTTCTGTTGTAAATTGTCCAGGCAGAAAAGTGACAATTTGGTTTTGTTGGTTAATGCAGCTATGATTAGGGTTCTAAAAACCATGCAATTTAACTATTAGACCACATCAATTAGACATTGAGTACATCAACTTCTAACCAGCGCACTACTCCACCCCAGATTAATTCCCCATAAATTTAATAGTAGATTTATGTACTATTCTACATATTCAAAGAGATGAAAAAAAAACCCAGAAAAAAATATGTTGTTCATTCTGTTTTCACTGGTGTTTCTACTGTCACATGCCGTAGAAATNGAGCGAGCACCTAAAAAGCACCATGTTGTTGTAGTGGGGAATCCAAGAGAGCAACTTGTTATTACCTCCAGCATGATTCATTAACAGGTTAATTTTTATTGTTACTATTGTTTATATATTCTACCTCCTTACAATCAACTGAACAATGTACTGTTAAGAGCACAAAATTAGAAAGTTCATGCTTTCTCGTCTAGGGCAATTCTCAACGAGCATATTTAAACTTAACATGAACCTGGATGCAATTTAAAAGAAGCCGGGGAAAGAGATGACAATAGGAAAGGTTGTGATGGGAAACCCTGATGCACAGGAACAACACTGCTTGGAGAGGATACAACCCCACCTTCCCACTTAAGTTTCCCATAAAAAAGAAACATCAGGCTTAAGACGGGAAGAGCCATGACAGCAACCACTTCACACAAAATCCTGTATGTATATGATACAAACCCCACGCATGCCAAGCACGAAAAATCACACATTAATTCAGTAAGACCAAACATTTATTCCACACTACCCACAGTAGTTCTAACATTATTATTTAGCATAGGAAGGATGTGGATCTGTTAGAGCGAGTCCAGAGGAGGCCAGGAAGATGATCAGAGGGCTAGGAGAGTTGGGGTTGTTCGGCCTGGAGAAGAGGAGGCTCCAGGGAGAGTTCAGAGCAGCTTTCAGCACCAAAAGGGGCTACAGGAAACCTGGGGAGGGGTTTTTGATCAAAGAGTGCTGCGATAGGAAGAGGTGGAATGGTTTTAAGCTGAAAGAGGGAAGACTTAGGTGAGATATTGGGAAGAAATTTTTACTGTGAGGGAGGGAAGGCCCTGGTCCACATAGCCCAGAGTAGTGGTGGCTGCCCCATCCCTGGAGGGGTTCAAGGCCAGGTTGGATGGGGCTTCGAGCCCCTGATCCAGTGGGAGGTGTCTCTGTCCACAGCAGGAGAGTTGGAACTGAATGAGTTTTAAGGTCCCTTCCACCAACAAAAAACTTTTTATGATTCTATGATTATTCTGAGCATCAGAACATCCAAGGTGAGGATGCCAGTTATGTTTTTCTGCCATTTAGAAACACCTAAAGAGGTGTGGTTTAAAGCCTATTTGCCAGCAACGTAACACCACCAAAATGTTTGTTTTGTTTATTCCCTCTGTGTCTTTACAGAAGCTGACATTTAAATGTAAAAATGCAAACGAATGGAGGGTGTTACACCTGATACACCCAGCCTTGCTTCCTGATCCTCTGTGGCTGCACCCAGAAAATCAACTTTGTGTTTAATCGTGACTGTATAGTCACAGCATCAACCCTGCCACTGGAACTATGGATACCTAAAGAAATAAAGATTTTATTTTAAGAAATAAAATCATTTACTGGCAGAACTTCAGGCACCAAGAAAATCTGCCTTTAACCAATGCACTGATTAACATTTTCAGAGCAACAAAATTAGGCACTCGAGCCTGTATTAAGATTTGATTGGAAGTACACCACTATCTCCTTACACTGAGCATTCAGTTCAAAGTCATTCTAAATATTCTTTTTTCAGCAGCTTTGCTTACCCTTGAGTTCCCCACTGCTGCAGCTCCCGAGTGATGCCCTGACAGAGCCTTTGGTGACTTCAGCAGGGCCAGAACTGGATCCCCTGTGCATCTAGGCGCAAGGCATTGGTCTCTACATTACATGGCAGAGCCCAGGCTTTCTGAACACCTTAGCTGATATTTACATCTGTTTTGACTTTATCAATAAGGAAAAGCCAGCTTCTCATCCCTCTTACAGACATATTTAAAAATCTGCAGCGTTTTATTTATGCGTACACACTAATTCCTGATAATAAAATAACTAACTGTTCCCAACAATTTATTCTGTCACACAGCGATAGTACATTTACTCTTTGTAACAAATTTTATTCATCTGCAGTAATTCATACCATTCAGAAGCATGGGATTTAACAATAATATTTCAATAATGCTGGGGATAACACCTAGAAGGCGCCCACAAGAGGCATATTTAGATGCCGGCTAAACATATTTACCTAAGTCAACGCTGAGATTTTATTTGGTAATTCTACATTTTAAAGCTATTGTCTCAATTAGGCCAAAAAGGAGGATACTGCTTATGACTGCAAGTCTCTGCCTGCATTCATTTATTGTTCAGTTCACAGTCTCCGAATACAACACAATCCTCCAACGGAGTCAGCTTTCATAATTCAGCAGTACAAAGTCTGCAAACACATGTAACCTAGATCCATATTTCACAGTGACAGCATATGATAGCAGAATGTGAAGTATTAATGCTAGTGTCACTACAGTCCTACACTCTACTGCACTTTAAGAGAAAGCAGCTGCTGAGATGAAATGTGTGCCAACTGTCTGAAGACAGAAACATAAGAAACATTCCTTCTGTTACAAAGGGAGAGACACACACAAACAGACTTTCTTTTAGACTCAACAAGCACAAAGTTTCTTACTTTCGCCTTTTACATTTCTATTTCAAAAACCGCTCGCGCGCTGAGCGCTGGGGGGAAGACGTGCCTGGATGGGAGCCACAGCCTCCTCCTCGAAGGAGCACTGGAAGCAGAGGAGGGTTGGGTGAAGGTGATGGGTCGGTATGGGAAACTGCTGGGATGGTGACACCAATCCAGCGCAGTTCTCCAAAATCAGTTATACATACAGAAAAAAAACCCCAATTCCCATCAAATGTCTCATGAGGCATTTCATCACCCAGCATGCTGGTAGGAGTTTTAGGACGTTCCAGGAACACTACTGCAGCTTTTCAACAGCCAGAGCAGTGAAACACGCTCCTGCCTGGAAACATCCTCATCCTAACCCATCCTCGTGGAGCATGTGGTGTGGACCTGCTACTGAGAGTTTTCTTAATTAGACTAAGGCACATGTGACAGAATTGTACATTGGATTAATAAGGTGCGCTTTTTTTTTCATCTGTTCTCTACATACAGTGGAGAATCTGCCCATCTTGATTTGTGTCTCGTCCAGAGCAACCACACCAAATGATCTAGCGTGTACGGTATCACCCTCTTTTAAGCCCAGCGCTAGAGTAAGAGCGTGACACAATCCGAAACGTTGGGCCGTAATTCACTTAAAAAACGCGTACAACCTCATCGACCTCCTTATCAAACAATTTATTGTGCATTTACAAGACTGGACAATGAAATGGAGGAGGCAAGGTATTAATGGTGACACTATTTGGCAAGCTCATAGCGCAGTTCATTCAAAAGGCAATTTTAAAATTGAATGAAGAGGTTTGACTAGGCAATAAAAACAGCCACAATGCCAGTGAACAGTACTTAGGAGGAAAGCCTCTAATTATCCTATTTATAAATCAACAGCAATTTTACTGATGACTTCTTCTCAAACTTGATTAAAATAACTTCGAAAAATTAAAAAATAATCAGATCATATTTATTTTATTAAATTACAATTTGAAAGTATTATTGATTCTCTTCATAAATGAAAATGATAAAAAACTTCAGGACAAGAACGAGACAACATTTTTTAAGAGAAACATTTGTACAACACTCTGCAACATAATTATAGTGCTGCCCTTGGGGAAGGGGATTTTATTTTATAATGAGAATGTTTACACTGTTATGGGGTTCAATCTATCTGGGAGGGAAGGTTAAACTTCTTTCCATTAAAGACAGCCTTATAATGAAAAGCTCTGAAAGGAGAATGGAGTCTAATATAGTAGATGTAATGGCCTATTAAATGATTCACACACACAAAATGAATCAAATCCATTGTATCTTACTGCTCTTTTATGACAAAATTGTTGAAAAAAAATAAAACTATTGTCAAGATAATTGCATGTTACGTGTACTGTATTACTGTAACTACTATTCTTATTGGGTGACCCACAGCCCACGCTTTAGGCGCATTAATAGGACATTACATTTTAAATACTTTATAGTATCGGAACGTTGCGCAAAAACCCCACTTTCACTCGGAAGGCAAAAATCAATTTAGACTTAAAGTCACGCTGCAATTCTGCATCATTCTTTTCCAATTAAGTTTTTGCACACATTCTTTATGATGTCATTTCTACATTCCTGCAACAGATGCTTGTTTATATCCCAATTTGCTAAAATCCTGCTGTACTAGGTTCCTGCTATTTTAAGCGTAACCTCTACTACTAGCTTGGGTTTCCACAACACAGTACAATAAACGTTTTCTGAAACTTGTATCCTCGTTCTACTGTTAAAAATCAGCACCTCTAATAATTACACGCTAACGGACATCGGTCTTAAAGGAGCTTGAACGTATTAAAGAAGAAATCAAATAAAACTAATGGTACATCTCTAAATAGATATATTTATTAGCAGGTCAAAATATAGAAAACTTTTCAGTTTTGCATGAAGGACTGAAAATTGTGTTACTCTTGTCAAGACCCAATATTACATGAGATCTATAATGCGATAATTTGGCCTACTGATAACAGTAATATATAATTATATACTATATAATTACCGTTCATTAAGAAGCTGGTCTTGAAAACAACATATAGGCTGAGAAAGTCTATATAGTTACAGCTGGTCATCTATAAAACTGTCCCTACGTACTCAAGCACAGTTACATTAAACAACAGAAACCTTGTATTCTTATCATTCTGAGATGCTAATGCTTAACGCTGACTGCATTGTTTTCATGTGTTGGAAAGTCACGGCATGTGACAGATGCTGTAACAGTGCGAGTGAATGTACTCATAACATGGGAATGAGAATATCTGGGGTACTTTTACCAAATAAACAAAATATACAATCTGCAGTGGCCAGCGTGATCGATTTTCCTGATTAATGGCAAAAAACTGGGACACTACAAATAGTTAAAAAATCAGATTTCGAAAGGTACTGAGGTGAGTTTATAGAAGCCTTTGCAGATATACCAAAAACTTCAAAGTACGTAGCAATCTCAACTAATCCCAACTGAGTCACACAAAAACTACACCAGAATTCCTGAAGTCTTCTGATGGTATTTAGATTTCTCAAGTATGACCTTGCAGAATTTGGTCCTTATATATTAGTGACTAAACCCAGTCATTAAAGGACTTGGATAAGCATTTGAAGACTCCCACGCTTGATGTTCAAAACCATTTTCAGTATTAAAAATATTACAAAATATTTGTTATTATTTACAATCTAGGAAGGAAGCACCAAAAAATGAGTGAGGTGTGAGGAGCCACACCAAGCACTTGCTTCTGTTCACCTTCTTAGAAGAATCTGCTCATTTGCAACTGACTATAGAAACTAGTATATTTTCATAGAATCATAAAATAGAATCATAGAATCACCACCAGGTTGGAAGAGACCCATCGGATCATCGAGTCCAACCATTCCTATCAAACACTAAACCATGTCCCTAAGGACCTCGTCTACTCGTGCCTTAAACACCTCCAGGGAAGGCGAATCAACCACCTCCCTGGGCAGCATATTCCAATGCCTAATGACCCTTTCCGTAAAAAACTTCCTCCTATGTTCCCCTCCTAGCCTACCTATACTTCAAGGATGCTGTTAATGTAATTTTAAAACTAGTCTTCACAGCATAAAACTATTTCTTAAAGCTTCTACTACTGAAATCAGAGGCAAGAAAAATCAATTCAAACATCTTTTAATTACAGGAAGCAAGGTGGGGATTTTTACTTTTATGTTCCTCTTATTAAAACGCAAAATAACCAAAATAATCCAAATTTTATAATCTGAAGCGAGATTGGTTTCTCCTGAAAAGACAGAAGAAGGTAAGCCCCAGTTCCCAAGCACCTGTCAACTGCTATTAAACATCATTGTAGTAAAAATAATTAATCATTCACATCTCATTGAAGCATCAAGTACAATAAGGTGAGAAACTAGAAAAGAGTATCTATTTTCAGAAAGAAGAAAAGTGGTGGAAATAGCAATTCATTTATCTAGCTTATAAACGTAAAGCCACGTTGGTTAGGATAAAGTTCTACCCATGAACATGGCTCTTTTCTATTAAGATTAATAAAGTAACCACGCAGAAGTATGTGATAAATGATGAGACAGAGAAATTACCAGTATAGAAGGTAGCAAACAAAGGAAAAATGGAAAGGGTTATTGAGCCCAAAATTATGTTATTTTCCAAGAGGTAGAGCAGGAGAGACTGGAGTGAAGTCTGAAAGGCAGCTCAGTAGTTAGAGAACAGGCAACAGAGAAATTAGCCCATTAAATAAATGGACTCGTAATTTCCCAGCGAAGGAGCCACTCAGAGTCAGTTTCTGGCGGTGATCAAAGGTAGACAAGGTAGATTTTATTGAAAGGATGCCCTGCAGAGTTTCATGTTGCAAGACTATAGGTGTTGCTCAACACGAACTTGCAGTACGACAACGCCAATAACATCCACTACCCAGCAGATGCTTTTCAATTCAGGCATTTAAGGCTGGGTATGCGGAACAAACATTAATTCAACAACCACTAACAGTGAAGGTTCATCAAATCCGCCATTTATTTTCTCCTTCCCCCCGTATCTGTTTCCAGAACCTGCCTTCTCCTCTCTTTATTAAGACTTGATTACCCACACTGCAGTCACGATTGTTACCACATCGGAATAATATGGACACACTGTACTTTTTTAATGGTTGCCTATAACTACAGACTATACAGGAGGATGAGCTGCACAGCCTCCCTAGTCATTGCACTCGAGTATCTGTACTTACCTAACAACTGCTCTGTGCGTAGTTTGATTTTCTAGATGGAGCGTCACTCCAGTTTCCCCATGAAAAGGATCAAAGAGAGAAAAGTAAATAACAGAACTCAGACCTCTGAAGACAATAAAGTGTGCAAGTCAAATTTCATACATCCAAACAAAGCATCTTCGTCACTGTGGGGTGTTCTGTTAGTTAACGTGTGCTTTGGAAACTCCAAGTTAACGAATGCTTTCTGAACTCCATTTTTTTCTCAGGGAAAAATCCATTTGTTTTCATTACAGTAGGTATTTTAAAAGGGAGTCATAACTGATGGATTACAACATGTTTCTACCTTTCCAATCTGAATTTCATAAGAATAAAATAAACCGCAAATGAAAGTGCTTGTACCAGGCACGGTGAACCTTTCTTCTTCTATTAGCATATCAGTCTGCAATCATAACTAGATCAATAGCGAAGATATCTGCTTAAAAGAGCACCATGCTTTCTTTTGTCAGAAATTCATTACTTTTTATTAGGGTCATTGCTTGAAAACTTCAAAACACCATATGGACCTAATTGTGGTTTATTTTGGCAAAAAGGAAGACACTGTAGAACAATTGAGGCATTACATTCTACAATTCCATTACTTTCATCCCTCTCCGTTTTATTACTGTGTCATTAAAGGCAACTTGAGTGAGCGAAGAATTATAGTGTCATGTGTACGGGCTAGTAGATTAATAACAAAACACACTCAAGTTTAAAGGTATCTAACAGCTGTTTTCATTATTTTGTGTAAATACGCTTGAAGCATATCTATCTGATTAGTGGATAGAGTGCTCTTCTCTGTCACATGCCATGGGCGCTGCTATGTGCAAGTAATCAAAGTGCTCAGAAAATGAGTTTACATTGTTCACTGCTGAAATACACAAATGTCAGAAAGTGACTGCGCATCAAAGCTTAGGCAAATCATCTGCTGCAAACAAACAGACTCCAATGCACATTTCAGCTTTAAACATTCCTCTGCAGCGCAATGACTGAACGGGACTTATTGCCAGCCCAAATGAAGTGACGCTCGCAGAATAATAAGTCACTAACATATAGATGTGCCAACAAGTTCAGCACTGAGTCAGTCGGAAAAGATTTCATCTGCTTTCCGAAACAAAGATATACCAGTTTAATATCATAAATACCAAGCAACTTTATAAATATCATACAAATTTTCACTAGAAAAAAAAGGATAATATTTTTTACCTGTTACAACTTTTTAATTATTATTTTATTATTACTTGTTAACATTTTTTTTACTAGGTAAACAGAAATCCTGATGGATACTCCCTCCTTTTATCGGCAAACAAAAGGAAGACAGTTTAGGCANCAGGATGAGCTGCACAGCCTCCCTAGTCACTGCACTTGAGTATCTGCACTTACCTAACAACTGCTCTGTGCGTAGTTTGATTTTCTAGATGGAGCGTCGCTCCAGTTTTCCCATGAAAAGGATCAAAGAGAGAAAAGTAAATAACAGAACTCAGACCTCTGAAGACAATAAAGTGTGCAAGTCAAATTTCATACATCCAAACAAAGCATCTTCGTCACTGTGGGGTGTTCTGTTAGTTAACGTGTGCTTTGGAAACTCCAAGTTAACGAATGCTTTCTGAACTCCATTTTTTTCTCAGGGAAAAATCCATTTGTTTTCATTACAGTAGGTATTTTAAAAGGGAGTCATAACTGATGGATTACAACATGTTTCTACCTTTCCAATCTGAATTTCATAAGAATAAAATAAACCGCAAATGAAAGTGCTTGTACCAGGCACGGTGAACCTTTCTTCTTCTATTAGCATATCAGTCTGCAATCATAACTAGATCAATAGCGAAGATATCTGCTTAAAAGAGCACCATGCTTTCTTTTGTCAGAAATTCATTACTTTTTATTAGGGTCATTGCTTGAAAACTTCAAAACACCATATGGACCTAATTGTGGTTTATTTTGGCAAAAAGGAAGACACTGTAGAACAATTGAGGCATTACATTCTACAATTCCATTACTTTCATCCCTCTCCGTTTTATTACTGTGTCATTAAAGGCAACTTGAGTGAGCGAAGAATTATAGTGTCATGTGTACGGGCTAGTAGATTAATAACAAAACACACTCAAGTTTAAAGGTATCTAACAGCTGTTTTCATTATTTTGTGTAAATACGCTTGAAGCATATCTATCTGATTAGTGGATAGAGTGCTCTTCTCTGTCACATGCCATGGGCGCTGCTATGTGCAAGTAATCAAAGTGCTCAGAAAATGAGTTTACATTGTTCACTGCTGAAATACACAAATGTCAGAAAGTGACTGCGCATCAAAGCTTAGGCAAATCATCTGCTGCAAACAAACAGACTCCAATGCACATTTCAGCTTTAAACATTCCTCTGCAGCGCAATGACTGAACGGGACTTATTGCCAGCCCAAATGAAGTGACGCTCGCAGAATAATAAGTCACTAACATATAGATGTGCCAACAAGTTCAGCACTGAGTCAGTCTGAAAAGATTTCATCTGCTTTCAGAAACAAAGATATACCAGTTTAATATCATAAATCCTGGGCAACTTTATGAATATCATACAAATTTTCACTTGAAAAAAAGGGATAATATTTTTTACCTGTTACAACTTTTTAATTATTATTTTATTATTATTTGTTAACATTTTTTTTACTAGGTAAACAGAAATCTTGATGGATGCTCCCTCCTTTTATCGGCAAACAAAAGGAAGACCGTTTAGGCACCTGAAAAGAGTCAAACTCTCTCTCTCCCACATACAGTCACATAATTCGAGATCAGTAATTCAAAATCAGATGGCAGATAACAGAAGTGAACTCTGAAACCAAAAGAAGTGCGATGAAGGTTGATGAAGGACAGATAAAATTTCAGTCACTGAAAGGAATTACTGCTTAAAAAAGTTCTTTCTGTGATTCATTTGCTTCTAGCGCAGATTGAGGCAATTTTGGTATTAAACTACTCTACACAAGGATGAAAATGAAACAGCCATACAGCCTCATCAAAATAAGAAAGTTAAAATAAACTCATTCTGACTCCAATGAGCTCGACAGAAGAATCTTATCCAAATGCTTCAGTGAGCAAAAGTAAACTGAGGCAAAATCAAGAACGATGCTTACAAAGCCACAGTACTCAAGAATTTTGCCTGAAGATGGTTCTTGCTGAAGTGCATCTCACCTAATACTTTCCCCAAGCACACTGGTTGTCAACCCTTGGTACCGTTTCGGTTTGTGTTGTCTTCCGAGGGATGCTCAGCCTACCACATAACAACAAAGCCTACGACCGATGCCTCAAGAACTGCAGCGTCTCAAAGGAAGAGGAGAAAAGGGATCAAATGCACTGGTCACAATGTGGCTTTTTTTTCAAAAGCACCAAAATGCCCAGATGATCCCAGTGTATAAAGACAAAAACATTTTCCCTCTTTTTCCCTTCCCACCACGGTCATTTAAGGATCTGGCTAATGAAAACTGCTCCTGATCCAAATAAATTAAAGATTGAGCATACGAACAAAGCACACCTTGCAGGACACTGCTCATACATCCAACACCTGATTAATGAAATAAAAGATAAATACTGTGAACAGAACAGACTGGTCTTCCTTTATGCCTTTCATAGATGCTGGAAATAAATGTTCTCCTTCAGGGACCAGTTTAGGTCTCAAGACTATGGCCTCAAGATTGAAGTCAGCGTGTGACCATCTCCTAGTCCATCTCGTCACCTTCATTTAGGGTATCGTTACAGCAAACATCCACAGCCACCTGGCACCATTCCCATATTGTTTAACCAACCATTCTATAAATTTATCAAACTCCTCTTGCGTTTCAATAGAGTTTCAACAGTCATTTCACAACTAAATGCCTCTCAGAAAGAAACAAAACAACAAAGCCCAAAACAACCTCCCTAAACTCTCTTTTTTTTTTCAGTTCCAGTCTGAGTCATTTAATAATGACCAATTTATACCTAGTGGATGTTGTAAGGATTATCCTGGAACTTAAATAATTCCTCCTCTTTCATGGCATTTATCCTCTGACTGTATTTATAAAGATTAACATATATCCCCTTCTCAACCTTTATTTTCCTAGGACAAGTGAACCATACTCTTTTAATCTGCTCTCATAATACAGATTCTCCTAATCATCCTAGCAGCATTTCTCTGTACCTGTTTCACAGTTTAAATTAATCTTTCTTGGACCTGGCTAACCAGAACAACATACAATTTTTCAGTGCCTTACACAGATACACCAATCTGTATCTTTAAAAATGTCTTTCCTATTGCATATGAGAACCCAATAAGGTTTTTCTAATTTGCTCTGGTGCAGATATGCTGCTGCTTAGAATCACAGAATCACTGAAGCTGGAGAAAGACATCTAAGATCGAGTCCAACTGTCAGCTCAACACCACCGTACCTACCAAACCATGCCCCACGTGCCACATCTACATATGTTTTGAACACCTCCATCCCTCCATTTAGGAACACACCTAAAATCTGGAGATATCTACAAATTCTGGAGAAATTTAATCAAAGTCTCTTCAGATGGTGCAGAACCAGCACTGACACACCTGGGGTTTCTAGACAAAAAGAGCTGAGAAGGGAGGACAAGCGGAAATGTGAGGGTTCCGGCACAACGGAAAAGACATTAGACACAATTAGTTCTGCAGCTAGTTGGGTATTAACAAAGCAAAGACAATGTTGTCTGCTGATGAGTCCCAAGTTCCTAAGGTGGGCAGGAAATAGATAAGGCAGGTCAAAAGTCTTTTGTTTGCACCAAGCCTGCCCCAAGTACTACTTAGGTGTCATCTTACAAGAAAATAGCCCAGTTTTATGAGGAATCCACTCTAAAAATTAATCCTAGGTTGGTTGATTCAACTCTATCCAATTCATTCTTCCTGGCTATTGTCAGTGCCTATAACATTGCTCAAAAAACAGATTCAACACAGTAATGTCTTACAATACAATATCCAAAAGCCCTTTGCTGCAAATACAGATTTCTCTGTACAAAATACCCCGTTGCTAAAAAGGGCAACAAGATCCAAAGGTCTATCCAAAGGTCTTTCCTCATACCTACTTACAGAAAAGAAGCTGGAGAAGCATTACTGGACTTGGATCTCCCACAGCTCAACAACTACCATCCCTGCCACATGGTGCTCATAAACCTAAAACTGATGAACTCTCATTAGTATTTAGACATGCATCTTTTCAATAGTAAAACTGAACAGCCTCCCACCTTAAAAGCACTTCTGCTACGTTTATGTTGGGATTTTCATATTTTTAAATGTATGCTATTTGAATTATTTAAAGGGAAGAAGAGGAGGATTATTTCATCGGGGAGTCACGACTGAGCAGGGGGAAAGTCCAAAATATAAAATATTTAATATTCCTAGTTGCAAATGCAAAATCAAAAAGAAAGAAAAAAAAAACCTAAACAGATTAAAAATACTCCTTGAACAACAAAGAAATTATCTGTGATTTGGCAAAAATTAAAAATCATTCATCCCATTTGGTTATGTATAAATAAAACATCTGTACTAAATTGTTCTTACATAAAGGTCATCTCCAGAAGACTGGAGAGCTGCGTTTCAAGTTTCCTCTTCAAACCCAAAACTGCGATTTTATGTATTCCATTGTGTAATTTTCTCCTCTTATTCTTTATTCTCTGAAATTCTACAGAACATCTTAGTATCTTCTCCGCTGACACTTTCATCTAACAGTACCGCAAACTTTAACTTGGATTGGTTGTCTGCAGTCTAGCACAAAGCAGTGCCTAAAGCTGATCCAACCCACAAAAAGTTTCAGTTTCACATTTAATAACAAAATCACAGAATCACAGAATCACAGAATCACCAGGTTGGAAGAGACCCATCGGATCACCGAGTCCAACCATTCCCACCAAACACTAAACCATGTCCCTCAGGACCTCGTCTACTCGTGTCTAAGGACCTCCAGGGAAGGTGAATCAACCACCTCCCTGGGCAGCGTATTCCAATGCCTAATCACCCTTTCCATAAAAATCTTCCTCCTAATCTCTAGCCTAAATCTACCCTGGCGGAGCATGAGGCCATTCCCCCTTGTCCTGTCCCCTGTCACTTGGGAGAAGAGGCCAGCTCCCTCCTCTCCACAACCTCCCTTCAGGTAGTTGTAGAGAGCAATGAGGTCTCCCCTCAGCCTCCTCTTCTCCAGGCTCAACACCCCCAGCTCTTTCAGCCATTCCTCATCAGGCCTGTTCTCCAGCCCCTTCACCAGCTTCGTTGCTCTTCTCTGGACTCACTCCAGAGCCTCAACATCCTTCTTGTGCTGAGGGGCCCAGAACTGCACACAGTATTCAAGGAGCGGTCTCATCAGTGCCGAGTACAGAGGGAGAATAACCTCCCTGGACCTGCTGGTCACACTGTTTCTGATACAAGTCAAGACGCCACTGGCCTTCTTGGCCACCTGGGCACACAATGCAAAGCTATCTACCAGTTTGTGTGATTCCACCATTCTTCAAAACGTCCTGTTTTGGAGGGGGGGTGGGCTTTTTTGTTTACACCTCCCAAATAATATTGCATTCAAGACGAAGCACATCTTTTACTAAAGGTACTGCCATCCCCCCACGTAGAATCAATTAATACTTTGGGTTGGAAGGGACCTTTACAGGTCATTCAGTCCAATCCGCTTGCAGGAGCTGGGTCATCTTTAACTTGATTAGGTTGCTCAAAACCCCATCCAACCTGACCTTGAATGTTTCCAGGGATGGGAGCTCCACTACTTGCTTGGGCAACACATGCCAGTGTAAAGAATTTCTTCCTTCTATCCAGTCTAAATCTAAATTAGCATCCAGATAATTTCCATATCACTGAACAGTCACAAGGACCCAAACGACTGGTAACAGATTCGTTCATTCCCCTAAAAATGATTTCTGAAAACATCTTGTATTCTCAGTGAAAAATCTCCAAAAACTTGGATATCCCTTCCTATTCCTTATCTCCTCTGCAATTTTTAGCACATCACCTACCTTCTTTTCCATCACACAGCAACAACAAATGCCTGGAATATTCAAGCAATAAGATTCTGTCACTGCCTCTTGTAGCAAATAAGAAATAGTGTACCCAACATGACTGCTTCTCTCTCTGTTACATTCTGCAAGTATGAAATCACTTTAAAGCAAAACAAAAAAATCCACCTCCACTTCTATGTAATATTCATGAATTTTGTAATAAAAAAAAATATGGGATTGTTCAAACTTTGAAGGGCAGTATTTTGAAATGCAAAATTCAGTAGGGACAGCTTCGGGTGTAAAAATCATCTTTCACACATGCAAAGGATTTAAGTCTGTACCTTTGTAAGGGCTGGAACTGAACTGGACAGCCCCAGCCCCAGATACCCAACATTTAGTTGTGTCCCCCCTCTTTCTACCTGTGTTAACATTGTACTGACACCAAATGCCAAGCCCCCTCAGCTCCCAGCAAATGCAGTGAAAATGAGGGTATTTAGCACTTTAGAGGATCCTACCATTAATCAAAAGCCTCTTTCAACTTTGTATACAAGAAGAAAATAAAACAGCTTTAAGTCTGCCATGACAATTTTAACCAATTCAATTTAAACTTCACGGATTCTTATTATAATTTGCTGCAAACTCTGAAAGTATTTCATGTATGAAGCATCTTGTAGTCTGGAAAAGATAAGGCTGAAGGGAAAGCTCATCACCCTCTACAACTACCAGAAAGGAGGCTGAAGTGAGATGGGTGCTGGTCTCCTCTCCCAAGTGACAAGTGACAAGGCAAGAGGAAATGGCCTCACGTTGTACCAGGGGAGGTTTAGATTAGATATTAGGAAATAGGTCTTTACCAAATCATAGAATCACAGAACAACCAGGTTGGAAGAGACCCACTGGATCATTGAGTCAAACTGTTCCTATCAAACACTAAACCATGTCCCTCAGCACCTCGTCCACCTGTGCCTTAAACACCTCCAGGGAAGGTGACTCAACCCCTTCCCTGGGCAGCCTGTTCCAGTGCCCAGTGACCCTTTCTGTGAAAATTTTTTTCCAGATGCCCAGCCTGAATCTGCCCTGGTGGAGCTTCAGGCCATTCCCTCTTGTCACTTGGGAGAAGAGGCCATCACCCTCCTCTCTACAACTTCCTTTCAGGTAGTTATAGAGAGCAATGAGGT